>BTPG01000006.1:155317844-155527844 GCA_036245525.1 Semisulcospira habei
ACCGCAGGAAAACAGTAGACGTACGCGCCCTATGATTGTGAGACTGTACAGGTGTACGGACAAGCTCCAGTTACTTCGCAGTCGTGAAGCACGCGATGCGATGCGAGAGGATGGGTATCGTATTGCCTCTGACCTTACCAGGCGGCAAGCAGCTGAACTTCGAGTCAGTCCTGCGCGACGAGGGGAGGAGGGGGTTCTACCGTAACGGTCGACTCCACGTGGATGACGGTGGACAGCCCGGGGGTCGGGCTGCTGATCAGTACCGCCCCAGGAACGCCAGCCCTCGCAGGTCCCGCCGCAGAGACTCTAGCCACTTCCGCGACGACCATTACAACGACCAGCGCGACCGTCAGTACCCAACCCCCCGGGGGTATGATGGTCGATTGCCCCAGCCGCGAGGCGGCAGTCAGCAGCACGGCGATTACGAGGATAATGCATGTGACGAGTACGAATACAGCATTTGGCATACGCATCACCAAGACTATTACCAGGATTATCCGGGACTGCCGCACCGTGCCACAGGTCCCGCCCCCCTGGCGTTCGGGGACCCTGCGGTGCGAGAATCAGAATGGTGAGATACTCGGGCCACTGACTGGATAGACTTGGATCCTCACTTGGCGCAGCGTTGCCGGAGTGTAGTTTCGTCCACGTCCTCTCACCGACCCTCCCCGTCACCTGCTCCTAACCCCCACCCCCGGGCGAACCGGCCCCCGTCCCCGCACCCGCGGTCATCCTCTCAGGATTGCACTGCCCGTGACAGCAGAGACGTGGCTGGTGTCGGTCCCGGCACTGGCGATGTTGCTGGCACTCACCTGCATGGGGTCGATGACCGGGACCCCCAGGCTTCAGTTGTCAGTGTCACAGTGACCCAGCAGCAGTCTGGCATTACCACGGACGGCCAGACAGAGGATCGCTCATCGGCATCTGACAGCGATCTCCATCCTCCCCCGGCTGCTTGTGACAGTGAGGCAGCATGTCGCAGCGCCGCTCAGCAACCTGTCACCCCAGCTGGCTGTCAGACGGTGACCTCCACTCCAGCTGGTATTCAGACAGTGGCACCGACATCTCCGATTAGTGGCGTTGTCATTGGCTCTGCTACATCTCCTGTGACTGTTGTGTCCAGCTGTATGCAGCCACAGGTCACAATTGACGGCCAAGGAGAACCCGTCGTCAGTTCTCCTGGTAGTGGCATTGTGATTGTGTCACAACCAGTGTCCCAGACTCCACGAGGCAGGCGGGCAGCGGACCCCCGGTCACCAGCAGCCAGTGTGGATAGCAGCGCACAGTCCCCGGCTACAGCCGTCAGTCAACAAGTGGTTTCCCCAGCTACGGTAACTGGAGGTGCAGGCAGAGTGACACCCGTGCACCCGCCACTGCTAAACGGTACAGGTAATGACACTGACAGTCAACAAACTGCAAAACCAGCCCGTGCACAGGTTAATGTGGGTCAGCAGAACAGTAGGCAAGCACGGCTGACCGATTCCTGGGTTCCTGCAGCCACGCGCATGACAACGCGACAGCGTAAACTGAATAGATGGGACACAGGCCACGGCTCATCTGTTTCCACTTTTTGTGAACTGAAGTTCATAACGTGGAACATTGAAGGTCTGGCACCAAAACTATATGATAACGATTTCGTCTCTTTTGTCTCATCTTTTGATTTTGTTTGTTTGGTCGAAACATTTTTGATTGATTTGACCACTACCATTTTTGCCTCTCATATTAGCTTTGTTGCTCCGGCCAGGAAATTGAGCAGCCAGGGACGAGCGTCTAGTGGTGTTGTGTTGCTTGTGAGAAAATGCCTAGCTTCTTTTGTAAAGCGTGTTGATGTTTTTTTATGACAACATCGTCTGTGTTGAAATTTCACGCAAGCTTTTTAACGTAGGGAAGGATATTGTGCTTATTTGCGCGTATCTTCCCCCGTGTGACTCTCCTGCTTACCATACCAGCGATTTTGATGATGGCATTTCTCTACTAGAGCAGCGCATGCTGGATATTACACAGAAACTGCCGGAAGCTCAGTTTATAATTTGTGGGGTCTTAACGCTAGAACAGCTGCTGACAGTCCTGCCAGCATTGACCTGGCATCTCCTGGTTGTCAGGTAAATACTGGTATGATAACTGATTACACCTGTGATGTTCACCATAGACAGTCAAAGGACAACGTTGTAAATGCCTATGGTACTTTTTGCTACAGTTGTGTGCAGGGTTCGATCTCCACATACTGAATGGGGCATGTGACGGGGATATACCTGGCCACTATACTTTCATTTCCCAGCAAGGCTGTAGTGTAATCGATTATTTCATCATGTCCAGTTCAGTAGCGTTTTTGTGCAAAAAGTTAAATGTAGAAGAAAAGATTGATTCTTGTCATATGCCTGTCACATGCCACATGCAGTGTATTGTTGACACGCCCACTCTCCGACGACCTGACCCCGTTTTTGTGCACAAACTGAAATGGTCGGATGACTTGCTCGGCCAATTTCGTGAAGCACTGCACTCTGCAGAAGTAGGTAAACTCATGCAGGATGCAGAAACCATGATCACTACAAATATTGATTCTTCTGTTGACATGTTTTATTCAGGTCTTAGCCGTGCTGCTGCCTGTATGCAGAAAAAAATCCGTGTTGACAAGACAGGGCATAGTCGTAACTGGTTTGATAAAGATTGTAAAAACAAACGTGCAGAGGTTAGAAAAAGCTTGAGAGTTTTTAAGCATTTTGGCATTTCTGCTGACCGAACGGATTTTGTGGAAAAGAGAAGAGATTATAAAAAGCTGTTGAAAAGTAAACAAAAATGTCATAAAATACAGATGAGGAAGGAGTTAGAGAATAACATAACCTATTCGCGTACTTTTTGGGGAACAATTAAGAAATTATCTTCAAACAGGGCTTTTTGCGGAGCAATTTCCGAAGAGCAATGGTTTGTGCACTTCAAGAAAGTTTTTGGTGCTGATCAAATTGACGACTCAAATGGGGATGGTAATTTATTCAGTAGTTCTGACATGTCAACAGATGAAAACTTAGACGCAGCTATTTCAGTAGAGGAAGTGAATGAGGCCATTAAGCACCTAAAAAATAATAAAGCTGCTGGTCCTGATGGTCTCATTCCTGAAGTCTTTAAGCATGCCTCTGATGTGATTGTTCCATTTCTTGTGAAGCTGTTTAATCACATTTTCTCCACAGGCCTGTACCCTGAGTCTTGGTCAGAAGCGATTATCCAGCCTATCCATAAAAAGGGCAATATGGATGTACCTGATAATTACCGTGGCATTTCACTACTCGCTGTTTGTAGTAAACTTTATAGTTTCATTTTAAATAAGCGTTTGACCGATTGGTCCGAAAGTCATGATGTGCTAGGAGAAGTGCAGGCTGGGTTCAGAAGAGATCACTCTACTATTGATCACATCTTCACTCTATTTTCTATGATTCAACGATATTTTACCCGCAATAACAAATTGTACGTTGCTTTTATAGATTTTCAGAAAGCTTTCGACTATATATCACGTTCTAAATTATGGACAGTTCTTAAGAAAAGGGGCGTTAATGGCAGGATGCTGCACGCATTTCAATGTATGTACAAAGTGGTCAAAGCTCGCGTAAGGTGCGGCCAAAGTGTGACTGATCTCTTCCTCTGCCCTAGAGGCTTGAAGCAGGGGGAGATAACCTCGCCCGCACTTTTCTCCTTGTTTATTAACGAAATTGCCACTGAAATTATGAAAAATGGAAAACATGGTGTTCAGCTTCTTCCAGACTTAGTTGAAGTTTTTATTTTATTGTTTGCAGATGACGTAGTACTTGTGTCAGACACACCACGTGGTCTGCAAAATCAGCTTGATATTTTGATTAAAAATGCTGATGCTATGGACTTGTCTATTAACCTGGCCAAATCAAACATTGTTGTCTTTCGTAAAGGAGGGTACTTAGCACGCAGAGAGAAGTGGTTTATTAAAGGTACACAAGTGTCAGTAGTTAATGCTTATAAATATTTAGGACTGTATTTTTCTACCCGACTATCATTTTCCAGAGCTTTTGGTGATATTTGTACTAGAGCACGGAGGGGCACTATAGAAATATTTAAGATCTTGTGGAAGACTGGGGACTTTTCCCCAACCATATTTTTCAAGCTGTTTGATTGCCAGATTAAGCCCATATTGTTGTACGCTTCAGAGGTATGGGGTCTGTACAGGCACGAAGAGATTGAGAAATTACATCTCTTTGCACTCAAAAAGCTGCTTAATGTAAGTCCACGTACACCAAATGACCTTGTTTATGGCGAAACCGGCCGATATCCACTATACATCTATGCCAGGGTTAGCTGCCTAAGGTATTGGTTTCGTCTGTTACAAATGGCGCCTCACAGACTCCCTTCTAAAGCGTACAAAATGTTGCTAGCTTTACAAAATAGTGGAAAAGACTGTTGGGTCACTCGTGTTCATGATGAACTGTACCGGTATGGTTTTGGTTTTGTATGGGAGAACCAAGGTGTTGGCAATGTTGACAGGTGTTTGCTAGAATACAAACAAAGATTGATTGATTCGTTTGGGCAGGCCTGGCATAGTCACTTGGCAGACAGTCCACGGTTCAATGTTTATAAGAATTTTAAAGCATCTTTATATTTAGAAACCTACTTCTTTGATATTCACAATAAACATTTACGGGACCTTCTTATACGGTTTAGAATTGGGGCTTCAGAAATTAATACGCACAAATTTAGATATACCAACGATACCAATTTCGCCTTTATTTGTCCATTATGCAACTGCCGACTTGAGGACGAAATGCATTTTTTGTTTCATTGCAGATCACTTGAAGACCTTAGACAAAAGTTTATTCCTATTAAATACACCCTTTATGCCAATTATGGGTCCCTTAGTCGTCTGCTTAATGACAGAGAGTCGGTGCAGAATGTTGCCCGATTCATTTATTTCAGTTTAAAACGCCGCCGTGAGGTCCGCTGATATTTGTGTGGCTCACGGGCTTGCCACCACTGCGGCCATATTTTGAAAAACGCAGCAGGTCCATTCTTGGCAAGAATAAACTTACTTCGTTTTTCATGACGCGGCATGAAATACGCATGGAGTGTGTAAATAACTTATTCGCATTTTGTAATTTGTGTTGTTGTTGTTGTTGTTGATGTACGTTTTTCCAGAGTTTTCATGTGATGGGCCGATGGCCTTAACAATAAAATGATTGAGTCTTGAGTCTTGAGTCTCTCTGTCTCTCTGTCTCTGTCTCTGTCTCTGTCTCTGTCTCTGTCTCTGTCTCTGTCTCTGTCTCTGTCTCTCTCTCTCTCTCTCTCTCTCTCTCTCTCTCTCTCTCTCTCTCTCTCTCTCTCTCTCCTCTCTCTCTCTCTCTCTCTCTCTCTCTCATCTCCTCTCTCTCTCTCTCCTCTCTCTCTCTCTCTCTCTCTCTCTCTCTCCTCTCTCTCTCTCTCTCTCTCTCTCTCTCTCTCTCTCTCTCTCTCTCTCTCTCTCTCTCTCTCTCTCTCTCTCTCTCTCTCTCTCTCTCTCTCTCTAGGTTCTTAGTTTTTGTGCCCTTCAAGTGACGATCAGTGACCAATACCCTGTGTGCTGCAGCTGAGCTTTGAGGGTGGACAAACAAAATCGGAAAACCAGCATACAACTATCTATTACAGATCGTTTAAACAGTTTAATAGGCCGGATATATTTCTAGCCGAGCTAAATGAAACCCTTTTTTTTTCGGTTTACGAATACTGAAGATGCGTTGGCCGAATGGTATAGATTGTTCCGCCGGGTTCATGAAGAGCATGCGCTGTTGCGCGAAAAGAGGGTGAAGCATGTGCATTTACCCTAATGGTTAAGCAATTACGTTAACGAGGCCATGGCTTTCAGAAATGAATTAAAGCGCAACAAAGATTTTGGTGCTTTCCGCAAAAAGAGAAATCGTGTTAAATACATGGTCTAGAGGTCCAGAATAAAAACACTTTAAGCGATTGATGGACAACAAAACAGACAACTTATCTGTCTGGCGCGCCATTAATGTGTTCGCTAAATCGCGTCAAACAGCACTATGTACATGTATATACGCAGACACATTTAACAACCATTTCTTGTCTGCTGCTGATTCGTTGTTAAGCAGTACGACAACTCTCATTGACACACCATCTATATCCGAAAGGCTTACAGATTTTTGTGAGAGCAAACTCTCGCCAAACGTATCCTTTAGTATTCCTTCGCTTACTGTATTTGACGTTGGCAAATCTATTAGCCAAATGAAAAATAAGCGCTCGCTTGGTCACGACGGGATGAATACATACTTTTTTAAAACTTGCTATCCCGTATGTGGTCGAGTCTTTGACATTTATTTATAATCTCGTTTTACAACATGGTACATTTCCAAACAGCTGGAAAGTAGCCAAAGTTATTCCTCTGCCTAAAAGTAAGGACCTATCAGACCCTAATATGTTTAGACAAATCTCGCTCTTGTCAGCTCTGTCATAACCAATAGAAAAGCATGTACACAGGCATTTGAGCTATTTTCTTTAAAAGTATAAATTGCTTTACCCACTACAGTTAGGTTTTATACCTCGCCACTCATGCCACACAGCTCTAGCTCACCTGACCAATACTTGGCTCACGTCCATGAACGAAGCTAAAATGACCGTTGCTGTTTTTCAAGATTTCTCTAAAGCCTTTGATCTAGTAAATCATGAACTGTTGCTACTAAAGCTATCGGCGTACCACGTAAACAGAGCTTCCATGGAATTTTTCAAATCCTACCTGTACGTAATACGTCAGTATGTGTTTGTTAACGGAAAACGTTCCGCTGAAGGAATAATAAAGCATGGAGTAGCTCAGGGCTCAATATTAGGGTCCTCTTATTTTCCATTTACGTCAATGATATGCCATTGCATATTTCAGATCTAAACGTACGCTGTAGCCTGTTTGCTGATGATGCGACTCTCGTCGTGTCGTCGGCCAAAATCTCCACAATCAATTCTTCAACAGGGCTTAACTGATGTTTCAAAATGGTGTCACACTAACTATATGGTACCAAATCCGTCAAAAACAGAATGCATGCTAATGACTACACGACAGAAGAAGCAGCTACACCCACCTTCGCTTAGCCTTTCTCTCAACTCTGAGCCGATTAGACAAGTTAGAGAGCAACGCTTGTTAGGCGTCATTATCGACGACCAAATCACATGGCACGCGCATGTCAGCAGCGTGTGTCGAACAGTGTCCACGAATTTATGTCTTCTTTCAAAACTACGTTAATTTACATATACACCAAACAAGGAAAATATTTTAATACGCACACATTCAATCCCATATAGATTATGCTTCCACAGTTTGGGACGGATGTAGCGATGCGTGCATAAAAAGGCTTAATGCTCTTCACCGTAGGGCAGCCAAATTATCCACCCGAATAGTGAAGAAAGCACCGACGACCGACTCAAAGCCCTCGACATGCTGCCTAGGCGTAAGTTACTCATGAACAATAAAGGCGTACTTATGTTTTTAATCTACCACTCTAAAACGCCTAGTATCTAACAGATCTATTTAGCCCTGCTCATAGGCCATATAAAACGGCGAGGAACAATCTATCCATACCAAGGCCGCGCTTCGATATATTCAAAACAAATTTTGCTTACTCAGGAGCCAAGCTATGGAATTTGTTGCCGATCGACATTGCTGAGGCTCCGTCATTGTCCACATTCAGGGCCCGCTTATTTCGGCAGCTGAAAGAAACTTGAGCCCATAGTGTAGTTGTGTCGGCGTGACTCGAGCGCATTGAGTTGTGCTGTCGAGTTTGTTGCTGCTGTTATTGTTCAAACTAAGTTTTTAACGTTCATTTTTAAATCAGGTTCTCTCTCTCTGTCTCTCTCTCTGTCTCTCTCTCTCTCTCTCTCTCTCTCTCTGTCTCTCTCTGTCTCTCTGTCTGTCTCTCTCTCTCTCTCTCTCTCTCTCTCTCTCTCTCTCTCTCTCTCTCTCTCTCTCTCTCTCTCTCTCTCTCTCTCTCTCTCTCTCTCAATAAACTATTGAAAATCTCCATCTACTATACCACGGGCACAATTCTAGTTCAGGGGAAGGCGTGTGTGGACTGGGTGCAAGAGGAATTCGACAAACTGAGGTCAGTCGTGAACCTACTCCTCCCCACTTATCGCATGTCTGGTGTATCGCCTGATCAACGAGCACTGCCACCATGCGCCACTATGTGCTCACAGCTCACTAACACTGGCGCAACGGACACGGTCGGTGTAGGTCTTGAGCAGGTAGAAGGAAGTGCCAATAACGATCATGTCCAAGACAGCGCCACTGATATGACTGACAGTGCAGACTCAATCAGCGTGACTGGCGGTGCCGATGTTGCTTCAGCCAGCTTGGACCACAGTGGCTGTTCCTGTGACGCCACCCCATCTGCGGCCAGTTACCACTGTGACAGCCCGGGCGGTTGCCCCCTTCTCCCCGACGCCGGTTCTGCCTTGCAACCGTCAACTTCCAGGCTCCAAGCTGACACGGCCAAGAAGCTAACGGAACTCGGCCGTGTTGTTGATAGTCTCGGTGCTGCGATCAGCTCTCAGCACGACACGGCCATGTGTGCAGTTTATGATTTACAGAAGGAGGTGAGAGAGCTGGTCCGGATTGAGATTCGAGACATCAAGGCCGATTTCCAGCAGCAGCTTGAACAGCTTAGTTGTCGTGTCAAGTCACTGGAGACTGAAAACAAAAAACTCAGGTCTCAGCTTGGTGACCACAACAAAATCTTCACTTCCCTGCGCATCACTTCCCCGCCTACCACGAAGCAGATTACAGATACACATACGGGTTGCACTCTGTTGTCAACCAAGCCTGGCCCATCCCTAGCCTCATCTCAGCCCCGACGGTCCGTTCCCGCGGACCATTCCCCGCCTGCCACCAACCTTGCCAAGATTCGCTCAGTTGGTATGGCTTCCCCCTTATCCATTGAAAACTCCGGCCTCACCCCTTCCACTCCCCCCGCCGAGCCAGCCCGCACACAACACTGGCCGAGCCTCATACCGTGACGTTGTAG
The DNA here is from genome assembly GCA_036245525.1 of Semisulcospira habei. NCBI lineage: Eukaryota > Metazoa > Mollusca > Gastropoda > Semisulcospiridae > Semisulcospira > Semisulcospira habei. The sequence goes on from BTPG01000006.1 coordinate 155,326,862, forward strand.
TCGCCGGCGCCGTGCCTGTGTCCAATCGCTTTGCTGCCCTCTCTGTTGACGGCAACAAGAACGACCAGGCCGAAGACACAGGCACGGGGTCGCTACGCAACACGTGCCGCCTCAATCAGAGTCAACATCAGGATCACCCCTTCCCCGCCGACGTCTTGACCAAAGAGAGGATTTGGCCTGGGGTCCCTGCTGTGCTAATAGGTGATTCAATCTTGCGAGAAGTGGGTAGCAGGATTGTATCACCGACTGTACCTCTGCAGAAGATCTGCGTGCCGGGGATGTCCATTGCTGAATTGATGGCGTGGCTCGACATGCAGCCTCCTGCACCGCACATTGTTTTAGCCGTGCTGCATGTCGGCATCAACACATGCAAACGCCGACAAGTGATCAGTGTGGACACCTGGGCCAAACTCCTCACACTAGTCAAAATTAAGTTTCCATGCGCCACCGTCAAAATGTCGTCTGTCCTGCCTGCTTTTGGTCGACACCCCGCCAACAATGCCATCATACCTTCCAACAGGAACCTGATGGCGGCGTGTGATCAGGCGAGGGCTCTGTACATTGACAACGTGCCAGTGTTTCTGTCTCGTGGTGGGGCCCCACGTAAACTGCTCTACAGACAGTATGATAATTTCCATCCAAGCACTGAGGGGGCCTTGCGACTTGCTTTCAACCTTAGGTCCACTGCTCGTGCAACCCTGCCCTCTGTGCGGTCTAGCTTTGCCCACCAGCCTGGACTGCGGCCAACTCTGTATGACGACCCCCTGCAATACGGACCCCCCGTGGCGCCTCTAGGAGGCTTGCACCGTAACGGTCACCTGCCCATTGAACTCAGCTATAACGTTCCCCTCCTCCCCACCCCACATTATCCCCAGTCAATGACCTCGCAGCGTGTTTCCTACATCACCTGTCCAGAATATCAGGGGCGGCATTATGAGACCCTCGTCTGAGTGCATTGTAGTGTGAACCCACCCTGGTTGCCTTCCTCGATTCTCATCGGTGGATCGATGGGGACAAACAGTGTGGTCTACTCATCATCCCTTGCCTGAGTACAGTGACATTCTCAACCCACGCTCACTGTCTCCCTCGATTCGTTCTGGCGTATCGACGGAGACAACCTGCGCGGCGTACCATGATGTGTAATTGTCGTATTTATCAGTCCATGTGTTGTCTCCCTCGCTTCTCTACTGTGAGTCGACGGAGCCACCCAGTGTGGCACCCACCTTCACTCTCATATATTGCCCACACTCAGTAGATGGAGCATCACACCGTGATCATTTTCTGACGTCTGAATCTAACAATCTGGCAAACTGTTTAGTGTCCGACATTGAATCTATAGCGTATTAATTGATTAGCCTTTTGGATTTATTTCGTGCACCGAATTTGCTTCTGTGTATAGTGTGTGACGATCATTATCTTCCTGCATTTTCCTTTTCTTTCAAAACTGAGGTAATAGACTCTTCTTGTTATAGCGAAAGAGCCTATGTCTTTATCGTATATTATACGGTCTACGATCAGTGACTCATTTCATTCGCTTTTCAGAACGTCACGATACATTATTTCCCCTACGCGGGACGTGACGCTAAGGAGCCGGTATTTATATCGCAGATACGGTATATTATCAGTGACTCATTTGCCTACAGAACGTATCAAAACTTTATTTCCCCGACGTGGGGAGTGACGTTGCCTACAGAGACAGTGACAGAGCTTAAATTTCAGCTCTGTAGTTTCTCCTGTATTTTGTTTAACTTTGTTAGCGTTCATACGCATTCATTTGTTCTTATTTGAATTTCGTACACATTTATCCGCTAACGTGTTCATTCATCATGCCTGCCTGTAGCCCAACTGTACCCCAGTGTTCGCTGCAAAAGCAAGATTTACGAATAGGGCATCTTAACATCTATCATTTATACAACAAAGTGCCCGACGCCACTGTTTTACTTTCACAACCCCAACCCTTTCATGTATTTGGATTTACGGAGTCTAGACTCAGAGAACATATTAGTGACGACTCGATCTCCATTCATAATTATACTATATTCCGTAGAGATGCATCATCTGCTGGTCATACAGGTATAGCTGTGTACCTTCATAACTCTATCCGCCAATACGTTACCCGCCGTATGGATTTAGAGTCTAGTCACGTGGAAAGTTTATTCCTTGAATTGAAATGCGATAAATCTTCCCCCACACTTATCGGTTTTATTTATCGCACCCCTTCAGCAACATTTTCATGGTATGATGATTTTGTTACCATGATGGATAAGGTGCAATTACGTAACAACAAAGACATACACCTTCTAGGCGATTTTAATATTGACCTTCTCACGACTGGTCATGCGGCGTGGAATTACACCACCTCATTATTTGGCCTGCAACAGATGGTTCGGTCTCCCACACGAGTTTCTTTGTCATCCGCCACATTGATTGACCACATCTACACTACACATGTATCTGCTGTCAAGAACGTCCATGTGCCAAATGTAGCCATTAGTGATCATTTTCCTACTTGTTTTCATCTTTCAGTTAAACGTGATAAACCCCAGCACAAACAACACACTACTATCACCTACAGGTCTTACAAAAAATTCAACACTGATGACTTTCTTCGAGACCTATCGAACATGCCCTTTCACCTTATTTATAACACTAATGATCCCAATGAAGCCCTAACGCTTTGGTACAAGCTGTTTCTTTGGGTCCTAGATAAACATGCCCCACTCAGGACTAAACGAATTAAAAACCCTACCCTTCCGCCTTGGTTGTCAAAGGACATTATTCATGCGATGAAAATAAGAGATGACTTAAAACGGCAGAAAAAATTTGCAGATTTTAAAAAACAACGTAATTTTGTAAAATCCTTAGTTAGAAAAGCACAGAAAACGCTTGCGGAAAAAGTTATCGCAGAGGGTAAAGATACCCGAAGTGTCTGGAATGCAATCAATTTGTTTACTAAGCGGAAAAGTTCCATCCCTGCTGCTACATCTCTAGGCATGGATCCAGACGACTTCAATTCCCATTTTTTAAATATCGCTGAGTCCCTTGTACAGTCTTTTCCCACTTGCAGTGATAGTTACAGTTGTTCTGCTAAACTGCGCACACACTGTGAGTCTGCAGCAGGTGCGTCCTTCTCCATACCTCTTATGACAGTGTTTGAAGTTGGTAAGTATATTTCTACTCTAACCAGTAAATCGTGTGGCCTGGATGGAATAAATAACATGGTACTGAAATTGTCACTTCCATACACAGCTGACTCCTTGACATTTATATTCAACCTTTCTATCACCCAAGGTATTTTTCCAGATGCCATGAAAGATGCTAAAGTTGTCCCCATTCCCAAATGTAAAGATCCCAAAAGTCCAAACGATTTCCGTCCTATTTCAGTGTTATCAATATTATCGAAGCCAATTGAAAGACACATTCACAAGCACCTACTCCAATTCTTGGAGAATCAACGCCTACTCCTATCTCTTCAGTCCGGTTTTCGACCTAAACACTCGTGCCATACTGCACTCGTTCACATCGTTGACTCTTGGCTCTCATCAATCAATAATTCCAAATTAAATGGTGCAGTTTTTCTGGACCTAACCAAAGCATTTGATTTAGTCGATCACAACATTCTTTTAAAGAAACTTTCAGTGTATAAGTTTGATTTGAACTCTATTGCGTTTTTCTCATCCTACCTAAGTTGCCGCCGACAGAAGGTGTACTCGAACGGAAGGTATTCGAAAGAAGGTATAGTGAGGCACGGTGTTCCCCAAGGTTCTATCCTAGGGCCTCTTTTATTTTCTTTATTCATCAATGACCTGCCTCTTTCCATCTCAAATCCTACGGTAAAATGCGAACTCTTTGCTGACGATTCCACGCTGCATACATCAGACGATCGTCTCATGACGCTAAATTGTATCCTCCAGCAAAGTCTTGATGAAGTGTTAGATTGGTGTACGCATAATCGCATGCTCCTCAGTACTTCTAAAACCAAAAGCATGTTGATAACAACCCGCCAAAAGCATCAGCTACGTCCTGCCCCTTTGATACTTTCACTTGGTGATAAACCTATCCAACAGGTATCCAAGCACCGCCTACTGGGAGTTGTACTTGACGACCAGCTCAATTGGTCGTCGCATATTGACAGTTTGTGCAAAATCTTGTCCAGAAATGTATTTCTGCTCTCTAAACTTAGACATATTCTTAGTACAAAGTGCTGTACATTGTTTTTTCACGCGCACATTAAGAGCCACTGTGACTATGCGTCCTCTTTGTGGGACGAATGCAGCGAACGTCATATTAAAAAAGTCAACTCGCTATATCGTCGTTCAGTTAAAATAATTATTCCACACCCTACTTCCACAGACCAAAAGATAAAATCTCTTGGCCTGCTTCCACTGAAGGAACAACTCAAATTTAACAAATGCGTCCTCATGCACAAAATATTTCATTATCAAGTCCCCGAGTATCTGTGCGCGCTATTTAACTTCAGCCCTAGGCATCAGCTACACACGAGACATGGCTTGCTTCATTTACCCCGACCCAGGATAGATCTCTACAAGTCAAGCCTTCTATTTTCGGGCAGTTTTGTCTGGAACTCATTGCCATTGAACATTAAATCATGTTCAGGTAAAACCCATTTTAAACGAGCTTTGCGAACGCACTTCCATTCAGCCTGACTTCACAGTTTGCAATATAAGAGTATTGTTGTTGATAACACGTGAAAGTCAAGTATTTTCTCTTTCTCCTTACATTTGTAAACTGATAATCCTTGGTCTTGTCGGTGTCGCTATATGCTCTTGATGCTGCTGATTCTTTGACACTGTCTTAGCTGAGTATAATATTAATGCTATGCACTCATTTATTTCTCTTACTTTTGTGTTGGTGGCAGTTACTACTTCTCCAATACGACTTTTTTTTTTTTCCCTTTCATTGATTCACCTATTGTGTTTGTTTTTTTTCCGTAGTTTTTCTTATTATTATTATTATTGTTATTATTTGCATGCTATGTTTATTTTCCTGTTATGTTGTTTGTTTCCAGGACAGCTTGTAAGACAGGCATTGAGTTGCCTAATAGCTTTATCCTGAATAAATAAAGATTCATCATTCATCATCATCTCTCTCTCTCTCTCTCTCTCTCTCTCTCTCTCTCTCTCTCTCTCTCTCTCTCTCTCTCTCTCTCTCTCTCTCTCTCTCTCTCTCTCTCTCTCTCTCTCTCTCTCTCTCTCTCTCTCTCTCTCTCTCTCTCTCTCTCTCTGTGTGTGTGTGTGTGGGGGGGGGGGGGGTGTGTGTGTGAAAGCCAAATTAGCATTTTGATGATCACGTTTTGCCTTTTCATTTTAATTAGGTTTATATATCACGTGCGTGTGTGTGTTGTGTGTTGTGTGAGTGCGGGTGCAAGGACATGGTTGAAAAAGGTCTGTGTATCTAATAATTTATCCTTGAGAATATCCTTGCATGCTAATAACTACACGACAAAAAGCAGCAGCTACATCCACCCCCGCTTAGCCTTTCTCTCAACTCTGAGCCGATTAGTCAAGTTAGAGAGGAACCCGTGTTAGGCGTCATTATCGACGACCAACTCACATGGCACGCGCATGTCAGCAGCGTATGTCGAACAGTGTCCAGGAATTTATATCTTCTTTCAAAACTGCGTTATTTTACAGATACACCGACAAGGAAAATATTTTATAACGGACATATTCAATCCCATATAGATTATGCTTCTACAGTTTGGGATGGATGTAGTGATGCGTGCATTAAAAGGCTTAATGCTCTTCATCGTAGGGCAGCCAAATTAATCCACCCGGATAGTAAAGAAAGCACCGACGACCGACTCAAAGCCCTCGACATGCTGCCTCTGCGTAAGTTACTTATGTACAATAAAGGCGTACTTATGTTTAAAATCTACCACTCTAAAACGCCTAGTTATCTAACAGATCTATTTAGCCCTGCTCATACGCCTTATAAAATGACGAGGAACAATCTATCCATACCAAGGCCGCGCCTCGATATATTCAAAACTAGTTTGTCTTACTCAGGAGCCAAACTATGGAATTTGTTGCCTATCGACATTACTGGAGCTCCTAATTCTTTGTCCACATTCAGGGCCCGCTTATTTCGGCAGCTGAAAGAAACTTAAGCCCATAGTTGTGTAGTTGTGTCTGCGTTACTCGAGCGCATTGAGTTGTATTGTCGAGTTTGCTGTTGCTGTTCAAACTAAGTTTCTAACGTTCATGTTTAATCAAGTTCTTAGTGTGTGTGTGTGTGTGTGTGTGTGTGTGTGTGTGTGTGTGTGTGTGTGTGTGTGTGTGTGTGTGTGTGTGTGTGTGTGTGTGTGTGTGTGTGTGTGTGTGTGTGTGTGTGTGTGTGAGTGAGTGACTGCTAACTAGTTTTTTTGTTTGTTTGTTTGTTTGTTTGTTTTTTTGTTTGTTTGTTTTTTATGGGTTTTTTATGCTCACGTTTTCCCTTTCCAATTTTATTAGTTTTAGTCACGCGCGTGAGATTGTTGTGTGAGTGAGTGTGCAAGGACATGATTGAAAAAAGGTCTGTGTACCTAATCATTTATCATTGAGAAATAAAGTTTCATTTCATTTCATCTCTCTCTCTCTCTCTCTCTCTCTCTCTCTCTCTCTCTCTCTCTCTCTCTCTCTCTCTCTCTCTCTCTCTCTCTCTCTCTCTCTCTCTCTCTCTCTCTCTCTCTCTCTCTCTCTCTCTCTCTCTCTCTCTCTCTCTCTCTCTCTCTCTCTCCAGAGCCCCAGGGATCAATACTATGACCGTTACTTTTCTGTTTGTTTATAAATGATCTTCCACTTCATATATCCAAACCAAATACCGAATGTGACATGTTTGCCGATGATTCAACTCTTAACTCTTCACGCTGGCGGGAAAACTGTACCTGAAATATCAAGCAATCTTCAGCTTAGTCTTCAGGAGGTCTCACTCTGGTGCAAAAATAATCAAATGCTTTTTACTGTCAAGATTAAAATCTATTATTGATACTAAGACACGAAAGCTATTTTTCAACTCCTACATTAAACCTCACATTGACTACGCATCTACTATTTGGGACGGCTGTAGTAAGGCTAACCTTAAGCGGATTAATTCTCTATACAATCGCGCAGTTAAACTGATCCTCCCAATCCCCTTTCTAACTTTGGAGGAAAAGCTTCAGGCAACAGGGCTACTTCCTTTACATCAACACCTTACGTTTAATAAGTGCGTACTTATGCACAAAGCACTGAACGGGAAAGCCCCCCTCTACCTGGCTAAGCGTTTCACTGAGAGCGAAAGGGTTTACAGCACTTTGAGGAACAGTCTCGTCATTGAACGGCCCCGAATTGATTTGTTTAAATCCAGCCTTTCTTACGCGGGTGCCTATTTATGGAACTCACTTCCTCCACATATACAGCAAACGAGACATCTTCTATTGTTTAGGACGAAAGCTTTTAAATACATCTCTGAGCAAACTTGAAAGAAACGTAGATAATATGCCAAAAGAGCCATGTCAATGATTTCCTGTGGTCCTCCGTTTTGCACTTGTTAGCTTTTACATAATATCTCTTTATCGTGGTGTTTTGCCTGCTCACTAAATTCCTACACATGAGTAGCTGTATCATAAGTGTGCAGTCGCTTTCTATAAACACACTTTACATCGCACCCCCCCCCCCCCCACCCCCAAGACCCTGTCATTTTGCTGTGTGTGTGTGTGTAATCTTCAGCGACTTTGGAACTTGTATCGGAATGTAACACAAGTGACCTGTGGGTGTAAACGCTTGTTTTGTGCTGTTAACATATTGTTTTAATGTTGCTTTTAATGTTGTAGTTTAGCAAGGACAAACATGAAAAGAGGCCTGCGCGCCTATTGTTTTCATCCTTGAGAAATAAAGTATCATTCATTCATTCATTCATTCTCTCTCTCTCTCTCTCTCTCTCTCTCTCTCTCTCTCTCTCTCTCTCTCTCTCTCTCTCTCTCTCTCTCCCTCTCCCTCTCCCTCTCCCTCTCCCTCTCTCTCTCTCTCTCTCTCTCTCTCTCTCTCTCTCTCTCTCTCTCTCTCTCTCTCTCTCTCTCTCTCTCCCTCTCCGGCAGGTTTCAAAAATGGCTATTTCTGTGACGATGTCAATGCCTCAACCGTTGATAAATAAAGCTTCATTGAATCATTGAATCTCTCTCTCTCTCTCTCTCTCTCTCTCTCTCTCTCTCTCTCTCTCTCTCTCTCTCTCTCTCTCTCTCTCTCTCTCTCTCTCTCTCTCTCTCTCTCTCTCTCTCTCTCTCTCTCTCTCTCTCTCTCTCTCTCTCTCTCTCTCTCTCTCTCTCTCTCTCTCTCTCTCTCTCTCTCTCTCTCTCTCTCTCTCTCTCTCTCTCTCTCTAAGAGCACCTAAGGACAGACGTGTAAAAAGGCCTGCGTGCCTACTGTCTTCATCCTTAGAAAATAAAGTTTCAATTCAATTCAATTCTCTCTCTCTCTCTCTCTCTCTCTCTCTCTCTCTATGTCTTTGTGCGTGCATGGGTGCACCTATGGTCCGGTCTGTTATAAGTGAAGCTTTCTTTTGAGACACACTTAAGTATAAACAATCTGATTTTTTTAAAACATCCAACACCATGCCGGTAGTACGTCGCCTTTACTAGCCTTATTTGTTGCCATCTAAAGTACTAACTCTTTGCGTGTCGGTAGCGGTTACAGAAATCATCGCGACAAAAAAAGGCTATCGATACGCAAAGGGGTAACTTAAGAATAAACAGTGTATCGACCACTGGACTCGAGTGGGTTATCTAACAAAGTTTCATCATGTATGTCATTTGGTGGGCGGATGCTAACCAAAGAGCACTGAGGGGGCTCGTAGAGTTGTGTGCTACTTTTGAAGTATACGCGCGAAAACATTTAGATAATTGGTACCGATGTTTCCTTTTTCATGAAACCATTCTGCAATGTCTTTACATGCCAAAAGAAATGTCTGACTTGCCAAAGCCATTGCGGTTTTCTAAGTGGTCCTCGAAGCATTTGTCGCTTGTACAGTATCGTTTACAAAAACTGTAGACGAGTCTTAAAGTTGGAATGTTCGATAACGCATGCTCAAGTGCTTCCTTGACATAAAACCAACAATAAGGATGTGCTCTTTGATTGGTTATATACTGCTTGCGTAACATATTTACTGATATTTAGATTTATTTAACGCGCATATGCACACCTATGAACATGTTAGCGCAGCAAAGGTCGTAGGGGTGGAGCCCCGATTATGAAACAGTGTCTATTATAAAACACATTGCTTCCATCGAAACGGAATAACGTTTCCAATTTCTGTCTGTGCAGTAATATAGAGCTACTTTACTGAGCCTTATTTCCGGTACAAGAACGTAAGGCCTGATACAACGAAAATACGGCGAGAAAATGTTATTTTAGCCACTTCTGCTTCTATTTTTTTTCGCCATTTTGAAACACCTAAATCAGCATTCAGTTTTGTGATTTTTATTTTTATTTTTAAATAACCACTCGTCATGAAGAGCAGTCTTCGGAGTTAAAACCAGCGGCATTCGTTTGGCTCTCTTTTTGTTGTTTTGGAGGCACGCAGTTTCCTGGTGAGGTATCTTGTTCCTATTATGAAACACAAAGAGCACCTAATATAAAGCAGTGTTTCCTATTTAGAACAGGGTTTCATATAAGGAGCAGTGTTTGTATAAAGTAAATATCGGAAACCATCAGGCCAGTTTGTTCTAAATTTCAGATGTTGATACTTTTTCTCAGTACAGAGTATCCCACACAAGGATCATGTCACTTTCGTCAAGGTCACAACTGCTACAATTAGTGTGTATGCCATTGTCCAGGCAATGTTGCTGTAAAAGCCGAACGATTTGATCGAAATGGCAAATTATGACATTGTTTGACAATACAGGGTGTTGCTGACCAGAATATATTACTTGCCTTAAAGGCCAAGGCCACATTTGTTTTTTTTTTTCAGATTTGTGTGCTAGGCAATATCTTTTTAAAAAAATAATTTTAAAAAATTGGGCCTATTCAATCCAAATTTTAGATAATGGTATTTTACCACATCACACATTGCCATTAATCTTAACTGCGTCTCTACCTCAAGGTCAAGGTCATAGTTTCCATATTTGTTCAGATTATTGTTCAGAGAATACGTATGAAACCGCTGTACTGACTTGCTCTGATTTTCTTTTAGGAAATGATTCCTTACCCTCATATGTGATGTCTTTAACAGAATGAATTCACGACCTGTAAGGTGAAGGTTGCAGAGACCATATTTGTGAGTCTTTGTGTAGGTAATTTCTCTGAAACCACAGGCCCGATTTTTTCCAAATTTTGATTCACGATATTTTGACAACCCCTTCACAGCCGAGAAACTCTCAATAGGATCAACCTGCAAGACACATAGATCCTCATAAACCCCGAGGGTGCGGCGGTACTTGGCGATTTTGGCTCTTGCTGATACAACTGACATATATTTAAATTGACGGTTGGTGTTGTTTTTTTGTTTTGTTTTTTTGACAGAATGAAGAAGATTTCCGAGCAATATTTGCGTTCAGTTGTAGCAAAGAAAATAAGACAGATATGTCAAAAACCATGTTTATATCGCAGTATCCTTTCAAGATGACGCGCACAGTTGCTGGGAATGTTATCATATAGACAAAATGGCGTGTTACTGTCTGCGGGGAGGGGTGGGGTTAAAAAGTTGTTACAAGAGCAAACCTTGTTGGCTTACGTGTGACACTAAATGTAAAACTGTATAAATGTCGTCACCAATAGTCCGTGCATCCGCTCTTCAGCCGTCGTGTGTGTATGTGCGTTTTTCTAAGGCAATTTCTTAAGGACTATAACATCCATAGACTTTAAACTCGACACAATTGTAGTTTACAAGAACACCTTTACCTACATATTTCACCTGTAGAAAAGGTCAAGGTCATCATAGGTCGATATATTTGTAAAGATTTTGCATTTTTCGCACACACACTTTTTTTTTTTAAAGATAAATTTAGGCGCAAAAGTTTGAGAGTGCCTATGTATACTTTTTATACCACGAATACTATTCCGAATGGCCTCTCATTAAGGTAGAGGGCAGTTACAAAAAGAACATGCGAGGGATTCCGTAGTAGTTCGCCGTGAGATGGGCTTAGTCGCCTGCTCGGCGTTAAACCCCCAAACTAACTATCCTACGAGCGAAAGTGAGTAAGATAAGATTTTAAGACCACAAGAGAAGATTCTCAGTATCACCTAAACACCGATGTAAAAAATTCATTTCTTACTCAACTTTTTTCTTTGCAGTAATCCGATGTGAGTTTGTTTTTGGCACACGCCTAGCCACAACACAGGCGCCATTGCGAGAAGAAAAAAAGTCCAAAGAGTGCGAAAGAAATCATAGAAGAAAATGGCTTTTCGTCGCCCAGTGCTACTGGTCTGTATTTATTTCATTGTTCTCGGCGTGTACCATGAGAAGCACTGTCTGAGGGGATCCCAACAACATGACACGACGTTCGGGCAAGTCAAGCTGGCTTCACTGGCAAATAGGATGATGTCTACTGTTACTGTGGTGAATGTCTCGCACATCGTTCGTGAAACTCAAGAACGACCACGCTTTATAAGCAAGCTGCGATCTCCGTCATCCGCAAGAATACGAAAGAGGCGGTGGCTTGAAAAAAAGCAGTGGAAAAAGGCCGCAGATCAAAGAAAACCGCCCATTCGAAACCCAGTAAGAAGCGGTAGTAGATGTCAATATACCAAGACTGGCATTGACTTATCAAATCGACCAAACTGTGATCTTTTTGCCCTGCCTGATCACGTTATCTCCACGAAAGGCAATGTCAGGCGTAACCAACAAAAGTACCCCGTATGCCCAATAAAATGCAACTCCAACGACACTTACTGTACAAAGCAAAGCCCACAGGTAAATTCAAGCAAAACCACAAACACTAACCCGCGGCAGGAAGATGCCGTTTGCGTTCTATATCGTGAGAAATCTAGTATGACAAGTCAGACATTGTTCAGTGAAAGCGGCGCATATAATATTCTCAATGCTCACAGACGAGCAAAATGTGGAGTAGATGACACCACTCAGAACTACTGCAAGACGGACAGCAGAGGTCTCCCTGAACATTGTCGCTTTGTCAGCGGCGATGTCGATGTGACTGAGAGTGGAAATAATAAAGAAATCGGTGATTTTTCTATTGTTTTACTTGTACTTACAGTTTCTGTCCTTGGAGACGGGGATATGAGACAAAAACTCAAATCAGTTCTTAAGGCTGTATGCAAAGCTACTGGGACTGGTCAACTGATTCAAACAGCCATCAAGGGTCAGACTTACATTAACAAAAAGATGGCGAGTGACTTTGAAGACACCATACCCCTATGGAGAAGTTTCAGCACCTTCACGCCCATTCCGCCAGTGTTCTACACCGTATACCCTGCCACCAGCTTCCTACCCGGGGTGGGATCGAGCGGGCGTGACGCCATGGCCCACCTGGGGTGTCGTCTGGCATCCCTCGCTGCCTTCCCTGCCTCCTGCAACGTCTCCAGATCCCGCCTTGCCCAAGCCGGCTTCTACTACGACAGCAGCAGGACCAGCAGGAACGGCAGCAACAATCACGAGGTCGTCTGCTTCAGCTGTGGTGTCACGTGGTCCAGCTGGGAGGCAAGCGACAACCCCATGGTTATTCACCGGAGACTGAGGCCTGACTGTGACTACATCAAGAGCCAAGGTATTAATCAACATTATTCAGTAGCTATTTTAAGAAAGAGAAAGAAGGCGACATGACGATATCGATAACTGCACTTTATTTTCCAATGATAAATGAAACGAACGAGAGAGAGAGAGAGAGAGAGAGAGAGAGAGAGAGAGAGAGAGAGAGAGAGAGAGAGAGAGAGAGAGAGAGAGAGAGAGAGAGAGAGATTTTGTAGTAGAGTCTGTTGGCTGATGTCTGTGTGTGTGCGTACCTGCGTTTGCGCGTGTGTATATGTGTGTGTGTGTCCGTGCGTGTGTGTGTGTGTGTGTGTGTGTGTGTGTGTGTGTGTGTGTGTGTGTGTGTGTGTGTGTGTGTGTGTGTGTGTGTGTGTGTGTGTGTGTGTGTGTGTGTGTGTGTGTATTTCACCCCCAACGAAAGGTCCAGACGTCTTCCCACAATCTGCGTCCCCGCCTTCAATCAGCAGCGGTCCGTCCTCCCTGTCCTCTCTCTCAACGTTCAACACGGACTCCAGTTTCTCCACCTTGTCCTCAGCATCCTCTATGACGTCTTGGAGCAGTTCATCTACGGAGTCCTCGCAGGCCTCGTCTGGCTTTGGTGTTGGTGGCTCAAGCGATCAAGGGTGAGTGTGGCTAAGATGATCGTCTATCTATCTATCTATCTATATATCTATCTATTCTATCTATTCTATCTATTTTATCTATTTTATCTATTTTATCTATTCTATCTATTCTATCTATCCTATCTATCCTATCTATCCTATCTATCTATCTATCTATCTATCTATCTATCTATCTATCTATCTATCTATATCCCGTAGTCTTGCCGACCGTTGGGGCACCACTAATGACTTAGCAACCAGCGCCCTCCATTCCTCTCTGTCTCTGCCATTCTTAGCGTATTGCACAGCTTCAGTCCTGTCCACTCGGAGATATTGTCCTCCCATCGTTTCCTCTGTCTTCCTTTCCTTCGTCCTCCTTGCACAGTGCCTTGCAGGATTGTTTTGGCAAGCCCTGCTGATCGCGTGACATGCCTATACCACTTCAGTTTGCGCTTTTTTCACAATGGCTAATAGGTCTTCATAGGGCTTGATGACTTGCCTGACTCTGCTTCCCATTTCCTCGTTCGGGATGTGATCTCTGTATGAAATGCCAAGCAGCCTTTGAAAACATCTCATTTCAGTGGCTTGTATCCTCCTTTCAAGGTCTGCTGTGAGGGTCCATGACTCACAGGCATACAAGAACACTGAGATGACTAATGAGCGCATCAGTCTGATCTTGGAGCAGAGTGTGATGTTTCTGTCCATCCATATGGTCTTCAATCTTGTCAGTGTTGTTGTTGTCTGCGCAATCCTGGACAGTATTTCTGGTTTTGATCCCTCATCTGTCACAATGGCTCCTAAGTATTTGAATTTATTAACTGTTTCCAGTTTTTGGCTACCAATCATGACGTCAGTGGCAATGCCACTGGTGTTATTGGTCATCAGGTTGGTCTTCTCTGCACTGATTTCCATCTCATACGCAATGGCTGTACTGTCCAGCTTTTCCACCAGCTGAGCTAGCTCCTTCCCTGTTCCTGCAAGGCCATCAATGTCATCCGCAAAGCGCAAGTTCGTGATTGTTCTGCCTCCAATACTGACAGTTCCTTCATGATCTTTCAGAGCGTCTGTCATGATTCTTTCCAGGAAGATGTTGAAAATAGTAGGTGAGAGCAAGCAGCCTTGTCTGACTCTGACTGTAGTCCTAAACCAGTTTCCTATTTTGCCGTTGAAGCATACTACGCTAGTGGCCTTATTGTAAAGGTTTGCTATGACTTTGATCAGGTTGACATTGATGTTGTATAGCTTCATGGTGGACCAAAGGGCTGCATGCCCTGTCAAACGCTTTCTTAAAATCCACAAAGACATGATAGAGGTCTTTTTGGTGCTGGAGGTACCTCTCATATTGAACTCTCAGGTTGAAGATCTGCTCAGTTGTGCTGCGCCCTGGTCTGAAACCTGCCTGTTCCTCAGCTATGATTTCCTCTGCCTGTGGCTTCAGCCTGTTCAGTAGGATCTTTAACATGCCTTTGCTTGGGTGGCATAGAAGATGATCATAGTAAGCTTTAATTCATATATCTGTTAGTTAGTTAGTTATTTGGGTTTAACGCCTAGCAGGCGAAATAACTCATTCATATCGGAGTAGGTGGTCAGTGAAGTAGATGAATAAATCAATCAATACATCCATGAACCAATCGTTGTATCAATAAATTACTGTATCAATGAATCAGTGAAACGCTTTAAGTTCAACTCAGACTCAGTTTAATTCTTTGAAGCAAAGATGAAATAATGATAATAAGGAAGATTTATAAGGCGCCTATACATGGTAAGATGCTCTAGGCGCCGTACATATGAACAAGGAAAATATGAGACAAAAGGTGACAAAGCCACATGTACAATTACACAGAAAACAGAAAATGACTAATTACATGAACACTGATAATCAAAAAGCGACATGTACAATTACACAGAAGAACAGAAAATGACTAATTACATGAACACTGATAATCAAGATGGGAAAAGATGGGGTTTAAGGCTGTGTTTAAAACTGGCACTAGACTCACTGTGTCTCAATGATTTAGGAAGATCATTCCAGGTTGATGGACCCTGGTAAGAAAAATATCTCTGCCCAAATCCTTTAGTCCTTACTGTAGGAATACGAAGCATTTTATTGTCAGACAAACTGCGCAATTGCCTCGAAAGGATATAACAGTGAAGGAGCTCTGAGAGATAAGTGGGTCCAGTGCCAGAAAGAGAAACATGACAAATGGACAAGATTTTGTGCTTGACTCTCTCCTTCACTGGCAACCAGTGGAGAGCGTGCAGGATGGGGGACACATGGTCTGACTTTTTCGCTTTCATGACCAGACGTGCGGCTGAATTTTGGACTCTCTGGAGCCGATCAAATAGATACTGCGGGCATCCAGATAAGAGCGAGTTAGCATAGTCAATGCGAGACAGAACAAATGAACAAACCAGTGTTTTTGTAGCCTCTGAGGTAAGGAACTGTCTAACAGAGCTAATACGACGCATCTCCAAATAGGCTGCCCTGCAAATGTTTATGACCTGTTTATCCATGGACAAGTCATGCTTAATTGCAACACCCAGGTTCTTCACTGACTGAGAGAAGCTGACGGTCGTGTTCTCAATCATGATGTGCTGAGGCAAAGCGGTAGAAGAAGATACTCTGGGTGATGCAATGAGCATGGCTTCCGTTTTTCCTTCATTCAGTTTGAGCTTGTTTTCTGACATCCACAGCCTCACATCAAGAATGCAATTGACACGCTCTGGATGATCTCTTTGACCTGACTCACACTACCTGACTTATAGAGCTGTGTATCATCACTGTAAGCATGATGTGAAACAGAGTGTCCAGCAATAATACTGGACAAAGGCTGTACATACAGTAGGAAAAGCACTGGGCCTAATACTGAGCCTTGTGGGACCCCAAAACGGAGGCTGGCAGGTGCAGAGACATGCCCATCGACAGACACAGTCTGTGACCGCTCAGTAATGTAAGAGTGGAACCAAGACAGGGCAGTGCCATCAATGCCAAAAACAAGCTAGAGACTTTTAATCAGGATAGTGTGGTCGATTGTGTCGAACGCGCTAGAAAGATCGAGTAAAACGAGCACTGACACCTTACCATCATCCAGAGCAAGTAACACGTCATTCAGGATTCTGAGTAGTGCTGTTTCAGTACTATGGCAACATCTGTAGGCTGACTGAAATGGATCCATAAGATTATTCAAGGCCAGGTGATCGAAAAGTTGCGAAAGCACAATCTTTTCGATCACTTTTGACAGAAACGGTAGGTTTGAGACAGGTCTATAACTCTTAAGGTCGTTGTGATCTAATGAGTGTTTTTTCAGTAGGGGTTTCACAACAGCACTTTTATACATTGAAGGGAAAACACCAGATGCAAGCGAAGCATTGACAATGTGAGTTACGTACGGCAGTAAACTATCCAAACAGTTATACAACAAAATGGTGGGCACTGGATCAAGCTCACATGACTTAGGGGTCATCTTCATTAACAACTTGTGGACATCGTCACAGCAGACAGGTCTAAACACAGACATGGTCTGACGACGGAAATATAAGTCATTAGAAGAGACTGCTTTTGTCTGAAAAGACTGTGAGTCAAGGTCGTCGCGAATGGCTTGGACTTTGTCCATGAAATATGTGGAAAAATGAGATGGAAGTTCAGTCATGGAGTATATGCTAGGAAGAGGAGAAGACTTGACTTTGCCCAGCAGCTGATCAGCACACTGAATACAGTTGCTTACTGGTGTTGCATGCGGCGATCTTCGTACTGTAGTAGGAAGTTTTTGCTGTGCTCACTAACCTGGTTACAGCTTTCTTGGCAGCAGAAAACAATTGCTTGTGTACTGTAAGCACAGATTTGCTCCACTGTCTTTCTGCCCTACGACGTTCCTGTTTGGCGGTGCGCAGAGTACTCGCTACAGCATTGTGCCATGGGGTTGATCTACGGGCTGGAATCTTACGACGTGTCGCAGGAGCAAGTTGGTCCAGTGCCGACCGTAGACATTTATCCAGTGCTTCAGCAGTAACCTCGGTAACAGTGGGAAGTCGCTCCAAAAGTTCCGCCTCAAATGCAAGTCGATCAAGAGCCCGAAAGTTTCGAACTGTCTTGAACACTGGGGCTGCACAAGGTCGAAGCACGTTAAGGCGGGCTGTAACGCAGTAGTGGTCAGACGATAATGCATCAGTAACTGCAGTAGTGGATAGGTAGTCACTGTCTGATCTCACAACAACCCAGTCAAGAATGTGTCCGTGGATGTGTGTAGGACTGTCAACAACCTGTGACAGGTTGAACTTGTAGAGAAGGTCCAACAGTTTTGACACTGAAGGATTGGATGGACTGTCATAGTGGAAATTAAAATCGCCCAGAAGCACAGGATCGCCACTGAGTGAATTAACAAACTCAAGAAGATCTGGAAACTGGTCCATAAACATAGAGTCAGAGAGTTTATTCTTACGGCTTGGCGGCGGTCTGTAAACACAGAAAAAGTGGAGTGATCGTTGTGGAAGAGTCAGTTTGACATGGCAAAGCTCGAAGGACTCGTGCGCGAAATTAAACTAAGAGGAGCAGGAGATGAAAGGTGCGAAAACGTCTCTGTAGACCACTGCAATTCCGCCTCCTCTAGAAGAACGAGGGAATGAGTTGACTACATAACCGGGCGGAGTTAGGTCTCTACACTTGGCTTTGTCACCAGTCGGCCTTAACCAAGTCTCGGTCAGGAAAAGCAGATCTAGGTCATTATCAACGATGAATTCGCTGATTTCAGAGCATTTGTCTATTGAACCAACACTGCGGGCAATGCAGAGAGCGAGGCAGATGTCTTTGATTTTATCGATAGAAGACGCAAGTGGCACATAGATCAAGTTCCGTGTATCGACTCCTCAAACGCTGGTTTGGCCACACAGGGCAATTGCTTCCGGTGCATGTAGTAACTTTTCCGCCAGAAATAGTTAAAAAAATTTCCTCCCTTTTTGCCATTTTTTTAGGGTGTAAAACTTCAATTGTGTGCCTTTTTTGGCGTTTTGAGCAACAAAAGGCATGACAGGTGGTGTGAAAAAGAGCAAAATCTGGGTAATTTTAGTCGACCTAGTGTGTTCATGGGAGCCTAATTGGGGCATGTGCACGGTTGTATGCAGGCTTGCAGACGACAGTTTTGTCATGGGGTACTTAGTGCATTTGAGTGTTGTGAAAAACGCTAACTCTTAATTTTTGTAAGAATTGCTGAAATAGCTTCTCCTGTGATGTGCTCCGAGTGGATTTTTTGTTTTGGCAGAAAAGTTCTTCGTTCATAGTTTTATGCTGCAAGAGGCTAACAGATAACAGTGTGTGAAAAGGGGGCGTAACCTAATTGCCCTGTGTGGCCTGTAAAGGCAGAGTGAATTTTTCTACTATTGGCGTTTGGAAGGAGATTGTGCCAAAAAATCGACATTTTTTGCTTTTTATGCTGATATCAGGTGTTTTTAGGCCATGTTGGCACTTTTGATGCCATACAGATAGCTTTATTTAGCTGTATAAGGATTATAGAGGCAAAATGGTGCATATTTGTGCGAAGGGGAAAGAAAAGACTAGAAAACACTTAGGAACAATCCCAGGTCACATTTTCTGTCATAGTAGTCATTCAGAAACCCTTCTGACAAGGTAACAGTCATTACGGTGTCATCTAGATGAAATTTAGTTAAATTTGATTTTTGTCGGTTGGCCGATTTTTTGGCTTTTGTTTTGACTGCATTCAAAATACCCGTTTATCCTGCACAGTGTATTTTGGGCTTTGTGAGGGTCATCTTAGTGAAAACATGCTGTAAACTGCAAACCTCAGTGTGGTGACACCAAAACATGTTGTTTTGACTGGTTTCTGAAGTCGGTTTAGATGGTATGGTGCGGTGAAAAGGCACGGTTGTCATAAATATTATCAAGAAGTTAGTGTGTGAGAAATCTCTTCACCTTTTTCAAACACAAATCATCCTGCTGTATCCTGAGCATATCTATTATGCCTAAAAATCCATGCCACACATTTCCACCCACCCACCACCCACCCCAAACACCACCTTCTTACCCCCGTGCCCCCCCCCCCCCCCAAATATCCCTCACCCCCAACCCTCAGTCATGGTAAGCCTAACGTTACTATGCTAACTCAGATCCCAAAACTATGTTAACCCTAATCCTAACTCTACTATGCTTACCATAATAATACTAACCCAAAGCATTAACACGCACACCTCCCCCCCCCCCCCCTTCTCCCCCCCCCCTCCCTCCCCCCCCCCCCTCCCCGAATGAACGCACGCGTTCACGTGAAATTTTTGCTACTTTTTCAAGCATTTTACACTATTTAAAGCATTCTGCTGCTTTGCCATGCAAAGTAGTCAAAGTCAGAGAAGCACCTTGGTCCCTTGAGTTGGCTGGTACAAGGATTTGTAGCTGTTTGCAAGAAAAAGCATGTTGGCTGGTGATTCATTTTCAGAAAAAGTGCGGAACATAGCTTCAGCTGCCTTCAGTATCTTAAGCCTTGTTTAAAGCTGGAAGGAGGGAATAAAAGAAATGACACCTCATGCAGACTAGTTGTGGTTAGGCAGTTTGCTGAATTTTTTTTAAACAGTGCAAGGGCTTTTCTATGTTGTCCAGTTGGGTTCAAAGTTGAAAAAACTGTCAAAATGGTTCCTGCTTGGGGGGGTAGTATAGCAAATAAATTGCCAAAAAATAACCAACTGTTGAAAATTGTACTTGCTGGTTGTTTTGAATGCGTAACATGTGTGTCTGCTTGTCTGCAAAATATAGGGTTGCTAGCTTGAACATAAGTTTTTCCTTTTGGATCTTTACATGTGTGGTGCTGACAGTCAGCCGCAAGAGCGAATGGTACTCCGGGCAGCAAGGGGTGCAGGTAGTAATTTTGGTGCAGCTTTAAAACCATCAGCCATTCATGTCTGAAACTTGGCAGTGTATCTTCTTATAGGGTACGGTTATCAGTGATCAAGTTTTGATTGCAGCTGACAACTTTTTTTGTTTCATTACAGGCCACACAGGGCAATTGCTTCCGGTGCATGTAGTAACTTTTCCGCCAGAAATAGTTCAAAAAATTTCCTCCCTTTTTGCCATTTTTTTAGGGTGTAAAACTTCAATTGTGTGCCTTTTTTGGCGTTTTGAGCAACAAAAGGCATGACATGTGGTGTGAAAAAGAGCAAAATCTGGGTAATTTTAGTCGACCTAGTGTGTTCATGGGAGCCTAATTGGGGCATGTGCACGGTTGTATGCAGGCTTGCAGACGACAGTTTTGTCATGGGGTACTTAGTGCATTTGAGTGTTGTGAAAAACGCTAACTCTTAATTTTTGTAAGAATTGCTGAAATAGCTTCTCCTGTGATGTGCTCCGAGTGGATTTTTTGTTTTGGCAGAAAAGTTCTTCGTTCATAGTTTTATGCTGCAAGAGGCTAACAGATAACAGTGTGTGAAAAGGGGGCGTAACCTAATTGCCCTGTGTGGCCTTTGTTTACACCGGAAAGCAGATGTAGGGGAAGTAACTCTAACCGTGATGCGCCGGCCTTGCTTCCGTCGTCCGCCACGAAAGGGGCGTTTCCTCCTTCGAAGTCGTAGACAGGGTCGGAGGCATGCAGGCCAAGTTCATGAAGGTCGACGCAAACAACGCAGGACCGGACTGTCGCTTCACCGCGAGAAGCGCACTGCGGTCATACTGCACACACACGGGTCGCGTGATCCGCAAGTCGCCACGTCCCGAAGTCGGACACGCACGTGCACACGACAGTGTGGACAACACAGGTAGGTCAGCAAACTGGGTCGGGAAACTCGCACAGAGTCCCGATAACTGGGTCAGAATCAGAAAATTCTCCATGAATCCTGCATCGGCCGTCAAAAGATGGAGCAAGAGGCACCAAAATGTAGACCAGAACATTGCGAAGTCAGTGTTGCACACCACACGAAGAAACAATGAACGTGATCAACGAAAATCAATGAAACATTGGGAGAGAGCCACATCAAGCCTGCAAGGCGAACGCGAACACTACTCACTCCAATAGAAATAACAAAGCTCGGGTTGAACCCCTTCCCTGCCATAGTACGTACACTGTACGCACAGTTTTGTTTTCTAAATCTTTGTTCATTAACGACCAAGAACCAACACCGTCCAAGAAACATAGATACACATTGGTCTCAACAAGATGCATCGATCACCATGAGCCCCTGCAGTCGCCTGAGCTCATGAGGACCGACGTTTCTTGCAGTTTCGTGTTCACTATTTACTCGGCAGTGAAAGAGTTCATACAAAGATCAATGTCACACAAGTCAGGAGAGAAAGAAATCAATATTGTAAGATGAGACGACATTTCTGTTGTTGATCGCAATCTTTGTACATGACCTACTGAAGTGTGACCTGTTACGAGGTATGATCAAAAAGTAATGATAGTTGTACCATAACACCATAACCGTTGGCCTAACTTATGCAAAATTTGAGCTACTTCAGGCGAGATTCAAAGGCAGTGTGGTATTCTGATGAAGGACAGGGTCTGCTCTGTGAATTTGCGGTTTTTGCTAGGTCCTGGATGCGGCAAAGCTACGTCGAGCGTCCTGTCAGCCTCATTTTAAGTTTAGGGAAGTAGCAAAAGTCTTATTCGTCTCGGCAAGGACTGTATGATGGTTGAGGAAGAACACGAATGTTTTGCTTTACTGTGTAGGCCACAGTGACATTGGATTCGTGGTCACAGGCATTTTCAAGAAAACGCAAGATGTCCTGGCCACTGTGAGTTGACCGCTGCTCATGAACAAACTTCAACACTTTTGGAAACAGAATTTCTTACAGGATATTTTGCATTGAGCTCATGAGGATCTCGCGCAGCTCCACTGGTAAAATATGAAAAATGACATGAACATCTTAGTTTTATAAAAGAGAGAAAATGTTGCGTGAATTCTGAAAATCTGGCAAAAGTGCCCAAAGCCTCCTCTCATAAGAGGCCAACCACTCCTGATTGGACTGTTACCTGGGGATACCGTTATAGTATTAGCAAGTATCTTCAGTGATGACATAACACGGTCGTTAGAGGCCATTAATATGCTAAACGTTTTGAACAGTAAATTAAAGAAATCAACTTTCTGTTGCAAATGAGCCTCTGTCTAGAAATGGGGTATCCTTATTGCAGATAGTTTTTGGAGATCAAGGTTATTGATCACTATCCTTTGAACTGTTCCAAGAGAAATAACGGAAGTTTAAGATTTCTCTCAAAATAAAATATAAGCGTACTTTCCTATCAGCACGTAAATAAAGAGCAAAGTTTGCTCGTTCCCATCTGAATTTTGCTGAAGACCAGTACTTGCCTTCAACGTCCTCTCTCTTTCAGAGTTAAATTGCACAATCCACTTGCAGTCAGTGCCGGACAAAACACAAGTATCATATCAAACAACCCTCAAATTTCTTTGGATTTGGACAGGACCGTCTTAAAGTTTCACTCTTTTAAAAATGTAGTAATAAATTTATTATCTTGGAGAGTTCACTATTTTCAAGCACAGCGGCATGGATGAAGATACCAGCTCCATATTGTGCACGAATAAAGGACACAGGCTGACATTGTTTTAATACTAATTTTATTTATGCAACACAAGTAGTTTACACATGGCGGCCCAACTGTCACTACTTTCTGATCATACCTCCTATGAGCCCTCCGCTCCCACACCTAACATCCACCTCTGTTCTAGTCACTGTCGTTCTAATCATTACTGTGTGTGTGCGATTTAGGACCTTTCGTCTCGTAATCACAATAGGCACTCCATGCATGGCAAAAAAAAAAAAAAAAAGAAGAGAAATTTGCAAATAAAATTTGCCGTATCGTCAGTAAGAGTTCAGAGGCTAATCGCACGCGGAAAGCACACGTACAAATATTCAGTGAGACAGCATTAAAGAGATTTCAGTCTTACATGATACTGTCCAATTATATTGCGTACAAGTCTTCACATATCAGAACCAGAAAAATAAAACAGTACTTACCGAAGTAGAAGATTTTGTTCGTATCACTTTTGTGTTGAACAACTGACATTGACAGAGTAAATTAAATGAGCCTTTGTCTCCACAGAATCTCGACGACTCATAATCGACAAGTGCGATGCTGTCTAATCCCTCAAGACTGTTGTCTGATCCCTAAAGGCTGCTAGTCTGTACATGAATTTCAAACTGCAATAGCATAGAAACGTATTGTTTCACTTGTCAGACTTGTCCGGCGCAGCAGTGCTCTAATCAATGCTCGCCCTTTTCACAGGGACCTGGCGACAGATTGTGCCGCGATCGCGCCTGCGCCGCTGCCTCTGCGTCACGCGCCCTATTCGAGCCAGTCAGAGTCCTACAGCAACCTGCTTTCTACTACGGCTCGCCTTCAGTCTGGTGCGAGTGCCCGTAACACTCTAGCTTACTTGGACGACCAAGATGACAGAGCCCAGCTATGTATGGACAGCGCCGTGTACCCGCAGTTCTCTACCATGAGCGAGCGACTGGCAACCTTTCAGGGCTGGCCTTTGGGACAATACTTCAAGCCGGACGACCTGGTATATGACGGATTCTACTACGCAGGTATTTTAAGGAGACCTTCATGAACTTTTTTTCAGCTACATTATAGTGAGGTTTCGTTTGCAACGAACGACTCCCAACAACGAACGAGAGGGAAAACACGGCGGATATATTTTATACCATGAGCATAGTCAACACTCCAAACATCTCCAAGAGGCATAGATCCTCATACGCCTAGAGGTCGCATGAGAATGTATGCCTCTTGGAGATGTTTGGAGTGTTGTTTATCCGTCGTGACTTTACTCTCGTTCGTTATTGGGAGTCGTTCGGGGTAAACATAACCTCACTATTGTTTGTGTGCTAGTTTTTTTTTTTTTTTTTTTTTTTTACCTTACAGCCTGGGGCATACAGCATACATCTGTTCATACTTTTACATGTATTTATGTGGCCCACGGTCCATTTCTAATACGGAAGTTTCTGAAAAAAATTCCTGAATTGATTTCAGTTGTGGAACAATATTCACTGTGCGTGCCGGTCTGTCATTTTGGACCATACGGCATGGATCAGGCATGTCCAAAATCACACACAAGCACACATTTCTTAATTTAATTTGTTTAAATGTGTGACTGACCTGTGATGGATTCTACTATGTAAGTATTAAAGCTATTGTTTATTGGTTGGCTCTCGCGTTTTTAACTCATTGTGCATGAGGTACCAAATACCCACATTTTGGAGTTATCCTCTGAGGACTGCATAATAATTCAGGAGACAGATCGACCATGATAGTTCAAGGGTGGTGGCAGAATAGTTTGCTGCGGTGTGTCGCGGGCAGAATGATTTGAATGCATAATTGTAAGTGTTATTTAACATACAGAAAATTAAACAGTATTATATTTTACATTTTGTTTTCAACGTCTGTGTGTATGTATCCAAATTGTAATCACGACTGTAGATTTGTGTTTTTATTTTTCAAGGTTGTACGGACTGTTTGCGCTGTTTCTACTGCGGAATGGGGCTAAAGTCATGGGACCGCAATGACAGTGTGATGAACAAATTCATTTAGTACGTTTGTCATGTATTCTGTTCAGGTTATGCGGACTGTCTGCGCTGTTTCTACTGCGGAGTGGGACTGAAGTCGTGGGACCGCAATGACAGTGTGATGGACGAACACATCCGATGGCGCCCGACGTGTGGCTACATACTGGCTGTCAAGGGCAGACGCTTCGTGAACATGACTCTGCAGCGTATAACGGTAAGACATTGAACGTTTCACTTATTTGTGTGCCGGTACGAAACTGAGGACCTTACGACTGTATAAGGTTTAGTCCCAAAACACGGACCAGCCCATATTTGAAGATCAGAGAACGAAAATCTTTTGCAGGCGATTTACATGGGACGATTCTGTTAAAGTAACCTATTGGCACTTTAAGAGTTGCAGGTAAGTAATTGTTGAACTGATGTTGCCTGTTTTAGTTTTGTTAGTTGGACTATAAACATTGACTCAAAGACAGTCGACTCGATGTGGAAAAAAGTATCACCCTGCCCCCAGTAACCCCTTCACTGCCAGTGGACGCAGACCGTGTTCTTGAAATCTTCGCCCATTCTACGTCAAAGATCTCCAGCTGTCGAAGGAACATGGATACACAGTGGTTTCAGCAAGAGGCATAGATCCTCATGAGCCGCCGCATTTGCGGGGGCTCGTGAAGATCTATGCCTCTTGCAGCTGTGTAGTGTTCAATATTGCTCGGCAGTGAAGGGGTTAAACGAGTTCCCTTATATCCGACTCTGTATGCAGCTGGTTTCCACGAAGGAAATGTTACTTAAAACATCTGGCCAAACATGGCCATTAAAGAAAGACAAAATAATACATTTAAAATAAAAATCTTTTTTTTTTTTTTATACCAGGCAGCGAGACCAGACGAAGACAGCCAAACAACAATCAACGCTGGAAGCACCGGTTCAGATGTTGCCAGGAATGGCGCATCGAACCAAGTTTTAGCCACTGGAGGATCCACTTCAACCATCGGTTCAGCGACAGTGCCAGTGAACACAAATGGTTCAGCAGCGCAGAGGACAACGCTTCGCACCAACAGTGAGGCAATGCAGAGAGCAAAGGAAATAGGATTCAGTGATGAGCTCATTGAACGTGCGACACGTGATTTAGTGCAACAGTCAGGTCAGCCACAGCTAATTTATAATTTATTACTGAAACTTTTTCGAGGTTGTATACAACAACACGATTTTTATTTGGCGATATTTTGTATTATTGTATTGTATTATGAAAAAGAGCAATTTGTTATTATGCGTATCACTGCGCCAAAACTAATACTGCTTAGAACTGATATTTTTAGTCGTACGAATAACATTTAAGCTTTCATAAAAGTACCATCACCTTTATATGAAGCATTGAGATAAATCAGACCCATAATGACTATAGCAGACAATTGTTTATGCGACATCGAAAGGAAATATCGGAAGACCTCTGCAGGATGGGATGGAACTCATACGGACATTTTTTATTATCTTGAAAGAACTGAACTGAACTGGGCTGTGTTGTGTACACTAAGAGTGGAGTACTGATGCAGGTACTGCTTAGATTTGATATTTCTAGTCGTACGAATAATCTTTTAGCTTTCATAAAAGTACCATCACCTTTATATGAAGCATTGAGATAAATCAGACCTATAATGACAGTACAGATGCAGGGGCGGATTTTCCCCCACCCCCACCCCTCTCCCCCTTTTTTTCGGCCCTTGGAAGCAAGGTCTAGCGTCGGGGAGGCCTATTGTATAGGTCCCAAACAAAAATTTGGACACTCCCCCCTCCTCCGAGGTAACTGATCCGCCCCTGCAGATGACCAATTTGAACAGAAACAGAAAGGTACATTTCATGGTCATGTGGCCTGTCACAATATGCTCTGCTGGATACATTCAGAGCGTTCATGACAGAGTGTTGTGTGTGTTGAAACCAAAACTGCTCTGTTGGTGTCATTCTGAGAGGACTCGACTTCGACAGAGTATTGTTTTGTCACTGAGAGTTGTTGTTATAACTTTTTGCTGTTGTTAATGTGTAATTGTTTGGTTTATGCTTAGTTGTTGTTCGGTTTAGCAACTTGTCATCACCAACACTACTTTCCAGCAAAATGACAGTCGAAAGACCACCTGGATGTATCCTCGCTCCAAGCACTGGCACCTTATCGACTATGTCCTAGTGCGTCAGAGGGACCGCAGTGACGTCCTCCTCACCAGAGTGATGCCCAGCGCAGTGTGCCACACTAACCACCGCCTTGTTCGCTGCAAACTCAGGCTCCGCCTCAAGCTGAAACCCAAGAAAGCCCCCCCCCCCCCCCCCAAGAAAAAGCTTGATGTTGCCAGCCTTCAGCGTGACGACAAGAAAGCTGCCCTTCAGGCCGATTTACAGCGCATGCTCAAAGACACAGTTGATCCAGCAGACTCCTCCCCTGAAACACTCTGGGAACAACTGAAAACTGCTATTGTAAAATCTTCTGTGGAAGTCTTGGGCTTTGCTAGAAAGAGGAACAAAGACTGGTTTGACGAAAACGACGTAGAGATCCAGGAACTTCTAGCAAAAAAAAAAAAGAGCCGCCCACCAGGCCCACCTAACCCAGCCTTCCTGCCCTGTGAAGAAGTCTGCCTTCCGCCTCATCTGCAGCAGTCTCCAGCTCAAGCTTAGAGAGCTCCAGAACGAGTGGTGGTCCAGACTCGCACAGAGGACCCAGCTCTGCGCTGACAACGGTGACTACAGGGGCTTCTACGAAGCACTGAAAGCAGTGTATGGCCCTAGGCACCTGGTACAAAGTCCCCTGCGAAGCGCTGATGGACAGGCACTCCTCACAGATAATACCTCCATCTTGAACCGCTGGTCCGAATACTTTCAGGACCTCTTCGGCGCTGAGCGCACTGTTCAAGAAACAGTCATCCTCCAAATCCCACACCTTCCACTAAAGGTTGAATTGGACGAACCACCCACCGCCGAAGAGACCCTCACAGCCATCCACCAGCTCAAGAGTGGCAAAGCAGCAGGCAATGACGGAATCCCGCCAGAGGTCTGGAAACATGGAGGCCCAGCACTGCACAACAAGCTCCACGACCTCTTTCTCTGCTGCTGGGAAAAAGGAACACTACCAAAGGATCTCCGTGATGCAGTCATCATCACCCTGTACAAGAACAAAGAAAAGACGTCTGCCTGCTCTAATTATCGTGGAATTACCCTGCTGTCCATTGCCGGTAAAATTCTCGCAAGGTTGCTCCTGAATCGGCTGTTACCTGCCATCGCTGAAGACCACCTCCCAGAGGGCCAGTGTGGCTTCAGAGCCAACAGGAGTACCACCGACATGGTCTTTGTGCTGAGACTGCTTCAGGAGAAGTGCCGCGAGCAGAACAAAGGGCTGTACGTAACGTTTGTCGACCTAACAAAAGCGTTTGACACTGTGAGCAGGCAAGGTATGTGGCAGATCCTGGAGCGACTAGGTTGTCCCCCAAAGTTCCTCAACATGATCGTCCAGCTCCACGAGGACCTGCAAGGCCAGGTCAGACTAAACAGTGACCTCTCAGAACCATTCCCCATTCGCAACGGCGTGAAGCAAGGCTGCGTGCTGGCACCGACCCTCTTCACCATCTTCTTCAGCATGATGTTGAAGCAGGCCACAGTGGACCTCGACGATGACGACGCAGTGTACATCAGGTATCGTCTCGATGGCAGCCTGTTCAACCTCAGACGACTGCAGGCCCACACGAAAACCCTAGACCAACTGATTCGTGAGCTGCTCTTTGCTGATGACGCTGCCCTCGTTGCACACACAGAGAGAGCCTTGCAGCGCATTACGTCCTGCTTCGCAGATGCCGCCCAGCTCTTTGGACTCGAGGTCAGTCTGAAAAAGACAGAGGTCCTTCATCAGCCGGCACCCAAGGAAGAGCATTGCCCTCCCCACATCACCATCGGCGAGTCCGAACTGAAGTCTGTACACCAGTTTACCTACCTTGGCTGCATCATCACGTCAGACGCCAAGCTGGACAAGGAGCTGGACAACAGGCTGGCAAAAGCGAACAGTGCTTTCGGGCGACTATTCAAGCGGGTGTGGCACAATCAACAGCTGAAAAAAGGCACCAAGATCAGCGTGTACAGAGCTGTCGTCCTCACCACCCAGCTGTACGGTTCCGAGTCCTGGGCCCTCTACCGCAGCCAACTACGACTCCTCGAACGCTTTCACCAGCGCTGCCTGCGTACCATCCTGGGCATTCACTGGAGTGACTATGTCACCAACGTCGAGGTCCTTGAACAGGCGGAAACTGTGAGCATCGAGGCTTTGCTGCTGCGGACACAGCTTCGCTGGGCGGGGCACGTCTCCAGGATGGAGGATCATCGCCTACCCAAGATCACTCTGTTCGGCGAGCTCGCCACTGGACACCGAGACAGAGGGGCACCAAAGAAGAGATACAAAGACGGTCTGAAGAAGTCACTTAGTGCCTGCCAAATCGACCACCGCCAGTGGTCTTCGCTTGCTGCGGACCGTGACACCTGGCGCTCCACCATTCACAAGGCAGCCGTTTCCTTTGAGGACTCTCGCAGAGCTAACCTTAAGGACAAGCGGCTCAGAAGAAAAAACAGAGTTGTCGTAACTCAGAACCCTGACCAGACCTTCCCCTGCAGCCACTGCGGTCGAACCTGCCTGTCCCGGATTGGCCTCCGCAGCCACGAAAATGCCTGCAGACGACGTGGGCAAGCCCTATAGAATCTTCGTTCGCGAAGTCAAACCAAGAAGCCAAGAGAGAGAGAGAGATGTTCGGTTTAAATAGAGAAGACACTAACTTAAGCGATACCGTCTAAGTTTGTGTCTTCTTTATTAAAAACGAACAACAACTAAACGTAAAACAAACGAGTGGAAAGTTAGATTCGTTTTGTTTGTTTTATTTAGAGGGGTGGATCGACACAGCCGTGTTTATTGAATACCTCACAGACCTGACAACTGTTTCTAACAATGATACAACACAGACTTCCGTCAATGGCGACCTTCATACTGATGGTAAGCACCTTCATACTGATGCTAAGCAAAAAACAGAATACAATGCCCAAATACATAAGCGTGGGACAATCAAGAAGATAGGTTCGGAAGGTTATCATATGTTTTGACAGTGTGGCGATACTCCCGGCAGTAAGCTACAGATCCCCGGGCAGACATCTATGCATGATGCTCTTTCAAGTAAGCAAAATGGCGGACCAGCGTTTGTTTGGGGTGGGGAGGGGGGGGAACATGTGCATAATTTTGTCCCAGGTAAGGCTGACATTGGCCAAATCATCTTTTTGCTCTATGGCGCACAAACCCTCTTTCGGTCATAAAGTCTAGACCAAAAAGGTGACTGCCAAGAGTGTCAAATGCATAAGACTAGAGACTAGAGAGAGTAGAAAGAAACGCGCTTTAAAAGACGACTATAGAACAGTTTTAAATTATTTTGTACTCGTCTTTTAAGTGTGTTTATTTCTTTGTTAAAATTTTTTAGTAATTAAATTGATTCAGCTTCCGAAAGAGTTCGTGATTGTTGCAGGAGGTCTCCCAGAAGTTGGAAATTTCCCTTATGCGAAAAAGTGTTTGTTTTCTTGTAAAGGTGCCCACTCTTTGGAGGTTGACACGCGAAGCCAACGCGCCCAGGAAGTGATGCGAGAGAACGAGCGACTCCGCTCCATGAGGAGGTGTAAGCTCTGCAACAAAGGCACCGTCGGCGTCATCTTTATGCCGTGCGGGCACCTGCTGGCCTGTACGGATTGCGCCGGGGGGACACGCAATTGTTCGCGCTGCGGGCAGTACATCCGGGCGACCGCCAACGTGTATTTGAGCTAAACAGAGGGTGGGTGGGCGGGCTCAGCGGAGGGTGGGGAGGGGGGATGGGGGGGGGGAGCGGGAGGGGGGGGGGAAAGAAGGGGTAGGGGGTGGGGGGAGGTGTCCTTGCAGGCATTTCACTGAGATTCTGCAGAGAGTTCATTTACGCCATGTCAAAGACACTCAGTCATTAGAGCATGCGCAATGTGGAAAACTACCGATTGCAGCATGAAGTTTACGACTTCAATACTGAAGTCATCTAACGCCTGGCAGTGATGCCCCCGGCTTCAGCACGCATTTGCATGAGTGAGCTTAGTCCTGCACCAGCCGTTAACACTGAAGGTGCTCCGATGTATCGGAGAACCTTGTTTAGTCGCTGGCGCAGGACTAAGCTCACTCATGAAACCACGGAAATGACTGAAGTAGTCTGGCAAAGAGAAAAGTGCTGATGGCGTAAATTGAATGACCTAGTTGGAAGCTTTACACCTTGATTACGCTCTAATTAAGCAAAGTGTCATCAGGTCGACGCCGGCCGCAGTAGACCCTCGTACATCAATGAGACGGACATCTGCGGCTGACGTTAGCTTGATGACTCGACCTTTGGCACACTGAGGATAAAATTATCATTTTTTAAAAAAAGATATATATCCTTTGAAGTCTACGTCACAGTTGTGGAGAGATCGACCATGACAGTTCAAGGACGGTGTCGAAATAGCTATTCTGACACCACCCTTAAACTGTCATGGTCAAACCCATATCCTGTCGTAGCAATTCAGGGCTTTTTTTGGGTCATCTGTTGACTTGACATGGAGTAGAACCGTTCTCTGCAGATTCCGAGTCAAATGTCTGTGTCGGGTTGGGGAGTTGGATTGTGCTTGTCCAGAGTCTTCTGTACCCTGATCATTTGTGTGCTGGTCTGTGATTTTTTTAACTTATCCCTGCAGCCGTAAGGACCAGAATCGCAAGCCAGCACATATTCTGTGCTTGATCAATGTTGTCAAGTGAATGCTCTACTCATGCAGCAATCATAATATTAAAGTAATTTGCATAACAGTGGAAAGTAATCAGTTCAGGAATTATACGGCCGCACAGTACTTATACAGGAGCACCTCTGACACCATTCAAACTGCTTTATGCTGGGTTACAGCCGTTTGAATATTTTGCTTTTATGTTATCTTTGTATACTTGAGTGTCCAGGGGCGGATCAGTTACCTTGAGGGGGGGGGGGGGCGGAGGTTCTAACTATTTGTTTGGGACCTTCAACCTCATACAAAAGGTCTCCCCGGCCGAGAAATCGAAAAGCGGGAGGGGGAGGGGGGGGGGAGGGAGTGGGGTGGGGGAAGTGAGGGGGGGAGGGGGAAGTGAGGGGGGAGGGGGTGGGGGCGCATGCGTGTTAAGACTCTCGCCATTCGCCCAAATATCAAGCAACGGGTGCCTATGCAAAGGCCGTATACTTCTAAAAAGCTTTTACTTCACAGTTTTTCATTTTTTTAAAAATATGTGATAAATACGGATTTACGTTTTAAACTACAGTTTCGTTTGAACTGGTCTTGAACGTCAATATACACTGGTAAACCTTCGGCTTTCCGTAGCGCTTTTTGTCGCGATGATTCCTGCCGGAATCATCGGGACAAAAAGCGCTACAGACAGTCATAGGGTTAATCTCCTCCGTTCACTATCAGAGATAGTGACCACAAAAGGAGAGCATTACTGTAGATTGACACGAACCGTGGAAACACGTTTCTCGATAACGAGCCTTCCCAAGTATTTCAAGATTTCTGGGTTTACAAACATTGAACATGATTACTGTAGTGTTGTGTGCTGAGGTTACTTTTGAGTGCAAATTTATCTTGCATCTTTCGTGTACATTTTCGCAAAAGGTTTCCTTGAACGAAAGTTTGGAAATTATTCCTATTTTTAGTGTTTCCATTTCGAAAGTCTGAAACAGGCTGAAACTAACTTGTACAAATGCTACTTCAGTGTATCGTGAAATTGTGTTTTTCACACTTTTGTTTGTCGACGGTTTGTTGTTGTTATTGTTGTTTTATTTTATTTATTTTATTATTATTACTATTATTATTATTATTATTATTATTATTATTATTATTATTATTATTATTATTATTATTATTATTAATTCTATTATATTATATTTATGTATATTTTTTTGCTTGGGATTTATATGTTCGTCGATTATTTACATTAATACGTACTAATTTTGTCTAAGTGTATGTGATGTATGTGATATGTAACTGTAATGCACTAATGCTATGTAAAAAACAGTGTATAATACTAAACATTGCATTGTTGCAATACCTTTAGAATCAGTGTCTAATTATACAATTTTAAAAAAAAATAAGGTGTGTGACTGACACACATTTAAACAGTGCCTTTTGAATTTGGTCAGATGTATTCCTACCTAATCCAAGGAAATAACCAACAATAAAAGAAACACGCTTCCGAGAAACAAGGACAAAACTTGAATAACAGTAGAACATGCCATATGGTGACATGATCTTGATCAAAATGATGTCAGACTAGGCAAGTACTTCCTCATAGCCACTACCATCCGTCGGCAAGAGGCACAAATCCTCATGAGCACACGCAGGCGGCGGGGGCTCACGAGGATCTGTGTCTCTTGTTGGTCCCATTAACATGCGTGTTCTTTAGATTGACATCGGGCAACTAGTCTTCGTTAACAAGATCTTTATTTTATTAAACATCTTTTGACGTGGTGGACTTCGAGAGGGGTGGTGCGTACGTCAGCATTCGATCTTGTTTGATATGTAGGCTAAGCGCCTGGTGGGTCCTTTTAATGAACACGCTGTAAATTGTACCGCAAGTGGTGCACTGCGCATGAGCCCCTTCATCCCACACGCATCTATGCCTATTTCAGATTATGGCGTTTGCTAGACTAATGAACTATTCTGGATCTTACGGCTCAAAACCTCAATGTCCAGATCACACAAGAGCGCTTGCAGTAGACCTTTGGCACTGGCAATGCATATGTCCGAAGCCAACCGAATTTCGAGTAATTGTGGTATAGTATTATGTTAACATCTGCCCGTAAAATGGGGAAAGAAAAGGCTGGGCCTGAATACACTTACAGAAATGCCGGTGCATCGGCCCAGTCCGAACGATCTCCAAGTTCGTACTGAGATTTAAGGTTAATAATAATAATAATAATAATAATAATAATAATAATACATAGTTTTTATATACCGCCCTTCCCCACAGACAGCAAGCTCGGAGCGCTTTACAGGACATAAAAATGATTTTTAAAAGGAGAAAAATTAGACAAAATAAACACACACTCAAGGTTCTCATTAGTCAGATAAGGGTATCTACGGTGAAAGCTTGGCCGTGGACTCATACTCTAATACATACGCTTACTGCAGTACATTGTATGTGTGTACAGGTCTGGAGCCATTTCCATGAGCTGACTTAGTCCTGCGCCAGTCACTCAACTATTTGCTTGCTTAGTGGCTCGCGCAGGACGAAACTCACTCATGCAATTGACCCCTGCAGCCGTAAGGTCCAAAATCACATACCAGAGTACAGAACACACTTAAATCACCTGTTTTATTAATTGTGGTCTCTGTTGCCTTTGTATCAGTCTAGTCATAGGGGCTGTTGCTATAAAGACATATACAATGTGCTGTTTTGCTCGAACGGCGTTAATCCCTTCACTGCAGACAAAACGCGAACACAGTCCAACAGCAAAGGACATGAACTTCATGAGATTCCGCAGGTGCGGTGGCTGACGCGGGACTTTTACTTCATGCTTACAAAGATTGCAGATACAATCTGTGGCCGCTGGCAGTGAAGGGATTACAAACAAAGGGTTTTATACGAGTATATGCCAAGGATTTGAAATAATCTCAGACTGCATTCTTCACTGAGTGAACGTTGGTTCATCAGTCTGCCCAAAAAAGACACAGTCTGTGTGTCCGACATGAATATGTTGGAGTTATTGTGTTTTGTATGCTCAGTAAAATCAAGTCGCATTTCTGTACGCACTATATGTAATATTTTTACGTATACAGCATTTTGTAGCATGTACATGTACATTTCTGTTAATACCTAGCACCTAGGTTTTTTGGGGTTTGTTTGTTGTTGTTTTGTTGTTGTTGTTTTTTGGGGGGTTTGTTCTGTTTTTTGTTTGTTTGTTTGTTTGTTTGTTTGTTTTGTTTTGTTTCTTTGTTGTTGTTGTTTTGTTTTTTGTTTGTTTTTTGGGGGGCAGGTTCGGGTGTTATGTGTGTGTGGGGGCGGGAGAGGGGGGGAGAGGGGGGGGCGGGCGAGGGGGGGGGCGGGGGTTGAGGTGCTTACCGTTTTGCTTTATTTTTCACTAGGGGAAATTTTGGGGAAGGCGTGGGGAGACGCGTATTCGCAGTGCTGTGCCACCGTCCCTACCTTTCTTGGATCCAGGTCCCCAGACAGCAAACATCCTCGGCCCCACGACGGCCGCAATGAGCCCGCGCACGGCCGTCGTGTGCTCGAAGCCGAAAAAAAAAAAAAAAAACTCCCGATGGGGCGACCCGTGTGTGTGTGTGTGTGTGTGTGTGTGTGTGTGTGTGTGTGTGTGTGTGTGTGTGTGTGTGTGAGTGTGTGTGTGTGTGTATCTGCGTGTGTGTTATGGTGTGTGTGTGTGTGTGTTTGAGAGAGAGAGAGAGAGAGAGAGAGAGAGAGAGAGAGAGAGAGAGAGAGAGAGAGAGAGAGAGAGAGAGCGTGCAAAGTTTCATTATTCATATAATAAATTTAACAAAACATATATAAAGTTAAAAAAAAAACTTTGGTACAACGTAATTTGTATGTATCGAGAAGGAAGTGAATAATAATATTGTATAAGGTCCTTTCATGGTGTAGTCCTTGTATTGCTTAGATCTTTGCTTTTTATGGTGTGTGTATACGTATATTCAGCTGCTCATTGTCCGCTTTGTATTTATTGTATTTTTGTTTTTACTGTGACAAACTAAATAGTAAAATAATCGTTTTAAAAGTTGTTTTAAAACCGTGTTGCTCGCTGAGTGTGTGTGTGTGTGTGTGTGTGTGTGTGTGTGTGTGTGTGTGTGTGTGTGTGTGTGTGTGCCGTGTGTGTGTGTGTGTGTGTGTGTGTGTGTGTGTGTGTGTGTGTGTGTGTGCGTGCGTGCGTGAGTATGTAAAAGTTTTTTTTTTTCCTTTGGCAACTTTTAAATTGTTGTCATTCACACAACTCCAAATCGTTTACAAAACATCAAAAATGTGCTTGTCTGTGATTTCACACGATCCAAAATTACAGACCAGCACACGCACATAACTGCCCGTGAAAACATGGCAGTAACTGATTTGTCGTATTCACATAGGTCTAAGTCTTTAACAAATACGTCGTCGAATAGAACCGTTCATGTGTTCTTAAAACATTTCCATATGAGTCATGCGCGTAATGCAGTCAACATCGAGTATTTCTGAACGTGTCTAAACTCATTTCGCCCGTGACCCTACAGTAGGAGATGGATTGACCATGATAATTCAAGGGTTCTGTCAGATTAGCTTGGCGCCCTCAGGAGCCAAGCTAATCTGACACTACTCTTGAATTATCATGGTCAATCTATCTAGCTGATACACAGTGATTAGGCAACACCTCCAACATTTGAGAAATGGGAATTGGGGCTAAGGTATGTGTGTGTAAGGAAAGGTGTGTGTGTCCGCGTGTGTGTGTGTGTGTGTGTGTGTGTGTGTGTGTGTGTGTGTGTGTGTGTGTGTGTGTGTGTGTGTGTGTGTGCGTGCGTGTGTGCGTGAACATACTTCTATTGAAAAAAAGAGGGTGAATGTGAGACAATGAGAACGGCAAGCTTTCGCACATTTGGTTTGATCAAACAGTAGAATCTATTCTTATTTCTTTTTATTTCTGTTGAATAATATAAGTTATTGGTAGAAGGGGTTTGCTACACGGACTGAAGGAGGTCATAGAAACCATTCTACCCCGATGGCCGAAGGCCTGAGGGGTATAATGATTCCTTTGACCTCTCGAAGGCCTACAAGTGTCCGTGTAGCAAACCCCTGCTACCAATAACGTATCTGTTTTCATTCTTTCACTATTTTCGTAAAAGAAATCAGGGTAAAATCTTGTGACCAGACATGACTGACGCTAAAAGAATATACATGTATACATAATAGACTTATGACACTTATTACACTGCCCACTATGACGTAATATACGAACTTTAATGGCGTTGCCGTCTGCATGACCAGCAGCATTGTCTTCTTTCAGTCTTTTTACACGTTTTCTCACTGACCTGGCTCTATTTGATTTTTTTTCCGACTCCCCCTGGTCGTCCGTTCTCAGGGCAACGGAAGTCTCCTTATTATATGTTACGAAGGTAACATTTGATAAGTAGACTTATTAAATGTTACGACGACAACGTTACTCGCTGAACAAAGCATTCTCCCCCAAATAAATCTTTGGCCAATCACATTCCTCGGTAGAGACACACCCTAATCTTCATTCAGTCACAGCTCTAAAAAAAATATGCCAATAAATAAATAATTTAGGGGGCTACGCAAGACAAAGAACTATATGTAGGTGTTCTGTGATGCCACTGGTACCAGTTTCATGCCAAAACATAACTTAATTATTGGATAAGTAAGATATCAACGACAAGAAAACTGAACTGAAGCGAAAGCCCTATCACGTACTGACCGCATTCGAAACGGCAAAGAAATAAAAAGTTGAATTTAAAAAATGGAAGGGTTACGCAACAAAATAACTATATGCACGCGTTGTGTTTGGTAAATATTACCATTTTTTTAAAAAAAAGAATTACTGGAAATGTGTTAAATTTAAAAATAGCTGAAAGAGACATTTCAGGCAAATTCAGTTTGCAGGGGGGGGGGGGGGGGGGGGGGGAGGGTTGTTGACTGATAGTCGGAAGTGTTTAAAATTACCTCCCCTGAATCTCTACGTCACACTTAAAGTATGGGGTCCTTTTAAGGATACACTTCACGCATATATTTTTTTACAGTTGAAGACAAAATCGTTGTATTACGAGTTAGGCTTTGTTAGTGGTTCTTGTCGACTCTCGGGTCCGGTCAGGGGTGTCAATGTCGAAGGTGAGAGTGTCGGGTTAAAGCCCTCGACTTTTACCTCGACATTGACCCGCTTAACCGGACCGTCGAGGGGACAAGAACCACTGGCAAAGACTAACTCGTAATACAACTGATATTGTATACGAATTGTCCGAGTAATGCAATGGAAGACGTGAGTGACTGTTTGCCTAAAACGACTTCAAACGTCTTCAATAAAATAGTCGCTTAGGACGCTGTGCTTTCGATTTCGCAAAGATTCTTTCTTTAGTGGTCTGATACACAATTGCTGCAAATGTGTGCTGCAAACAAATCCAGTAAGTAACATGCCTATTGTTACAAACAACACTAAGTAACTTTGTACTTTAGAAAGTGTTGGTGCTCTTTTACAGAGCAAAACTAGCATCCAAGACGCGTCACAAAGAGTGCTGTAAGATGTCTGCCATTAGTCGCTACAAGGTTTTTGTAGAGAGGTCACATGGTACGGTTTGCGTTAAAGTAATTGGTCGTGTGACGTTGGAATGAAAACAAATAGAACTGTAGCATATGGACCACAAGATGTGTCTTCTTTCTGTCTCTTTACACTTTTCTCATTGGCCTGGCTCTATTTGATGTTTTCCCCTGGTCGTCCGTTCTCAAGTCAACGGGGACCCCCTTGTCACATATTACCAAGGTAACATTTGATAAATAGACTCTCTTATTAAATGTTACGATGACAACGTTACTCGCTGAATAAAGCTTTCTCCCCAAAATAAATCTTTGGCCAATCACCTTTGTCAGTACACACACAACGTAGTCCTCATTCAGTCAAACTTCTAAACAAAAATATGCCAATAAATATATAATTTAGGGGGCTACACAACAAACAGAACTATAAGTAGGTGTTCTGTGACACCGCTGGGTGAAGTTTTATACAAAACATAACTAAATAATTGGATAAGTTAGATAATATCAACGACAGGAAATTTTAACCGAAGCGAACGCTCTATCACGTACTGACCGTATTCGAAAAGGCGAAAAAACAAAAAACTAGATAAATAACAATTGAGAGGGTTAAGCAACACAATAACTATATGCACGCGTTGTGTTCGGCCTATATACCAATTTTATACAAAAGAATGACGGAAAATGTCTTAAATTTTAAAAATACATGAGAGAGAAATTCCACTCGAAAGCAGTTCGCGCGAGGTTGTTTACCGACTGTCGGAAGTATGGAAAATTACATCCCCTGAATGTCTACGTCACACTTAAAAGTTAGGAATCCTTTCAATGGTATACTTCACGCTATTCCTTTTTTAAAGTTGAAGACAAAATCGTTGTATTACGAGTTAGGCTGTGCCAGTGGTTCTTGCCTCGGGTCCGGTCAAGGGTGTCAATGTCGGAGGTAAGAGTCTCGGGCTAATGCCTTCGACTCAGTCTTACCTCTAACATTGACCCCCCTGACCGGACCCTCGAGGCGACAAGATCCACTGTCAAAGCCTAACTCATAATACAACTAATAGTATGCAGTGATTCCACTGTAGTTATTATCGAATAATGTATAGACAGACCCTTTCATATTATCAACAGTCAGTGTACACTGATTAGAATCGTTTTCTTACATTAGTTGTCTTTGTGAATGTGCATTGATAGAAATGTGTAGAATCTAATTATATCTAACAGTGTTTACAATACATCTTGTAGTTAATATGCATATGGGATTATTTAACTCTTTGTGCCCCAGGTACGAAATACCCACATTTTGGAGTTATCCTCTGAGGACTGTATTACAATTCAGGAGACAGAATGACCATGTTAGTTCAAGGGTGGTGCCAAAACAGCTTAGCGCCTGTAGGCGCCAACCTGTTCTGGCACCACCCTTGAACTAGCATGGTCGAGCCATACTTGCCGAGGTGTGTTGGGGCTCAATGAGTTAACTGCATAACATACCGTGATGTGTAGGCTCGGATTTCATATCTAATAATAATAATAATAATGAGTATTTATATAGCGCTTAATCTTACTCAAAAGCTCTAAGCGCTTTACAATCTGTACACAAAACTAAAAACACAATGACATATACACATAACAAACAAAGCACAATGCCCGAACACGCCACCTTTACAATAAACTAAACAACAATACATACATAATAATCCTAATTAACATTCAGTCTGTAACCGGCTGATGCGGTCCCTCCAGCTGAGACGCTATGATGTGTTTTTTTTTTATACCTTTACCCTCTGGCCACCAAAGTCTCTAAGCCTTTGTGCTACCCACGCTTAGCCAGGGGCCGCAACCCAGCAACGAAGTCAGTCAGCTAGTCATTTTGTAGTACTCTAAAAGTTGTGTTAGTGAGTCCGTGTTCTAGCCTCTATAACTTTTTAACGGCTTTACCAATCGAGAATCCGTAACTCACATCAGTTTCCTCATGCAACTCCCCTTCTACTCATATGCTCGGTGTTTAGTGATTTTAGGATCACCATAGTTCAATTAGCGATTTACTTACTTTTACAAATTTCAATGAGCCCTCTTAGCCCACTTTAAAATTTAATAATAAATTCCTAGGACTTCCCTCCTGAATATAGTTTTTGGTAGGTTGTAGCTATTTACATTTCCTGTCTTTTACGCCAAACCCGAAGCCTTTGTGATAAGTAATTATTGAGTTATGGCTCTTTTTGTAGTACCTCGGAAGCACAGATTCACCCATTTTTCGGTCTGTCTGGGACCGTTTCTTTGTCCGTGCCGAGTTGCTCTCTTTGCGGTTCGCTCGCAGAGTATTTAAGCCGGTCAGTGCCAGAGCGGGAAGTCTTTGTCCTAAGAGTTGCCCCACTGACCGTATAGCGACCATCACTCTGAGCCATCACTGAGCTTTTCTTCAACCATATCTCCACTGGGATATTCGTAAGTTATGTTCCTGTTACATTGTGCATTGATGAATGATGTTATTTTATCCACCAGCTGTTTATTGGAACTGATGAAGAGTTTACGAGCTAGATTGTCGGTTTTGCCCTGTGTCGGACAGTCGGCCATTAGCGGCCTTTCTTTAGATACGGTTGCA
Source organism: Semisulcospira habei (assembly GCA_036245525.1). NCBI lineage: Eukaryota > Metazoa > Mollusca > Gastropoda > Semisulcospiridae > Semisulcospira > Semisulcospira habei. Next base: position 155,367,556 of record BTPG01000006.1, read on the forward strand.
ACAAGTTGCTTCGCTTTGGAAAACCTTGTTCCCATTTTGCCTGATGTCTGAGTGTTAGTTTCCTTTGCTGTCGAGTAGCATACTTTCAGTGCCGGATTATCCGCTGAATTTATGACTGTTGTGGCTGGTAGACCGAAAGTTGAACGAAGAGAGAGGCAGGACTGAGTGATCAGTTCGTTGCAGTATGACGCACGCTTTCATTTCGCTTCGTTGGCACTGTGCCAATTTTGTTTGTAACACTCTGCGTATCTGAAGGAAGGATTTAGATCAGTAGCTCAGACTATAACCAGGGCAAAACAACATGACAGCTATTTTTATGCAAGCTTGATTGTTGTACTGATCGAAGATGCTTTCAGTGCTTGTTCAGTTTTGCTTGATTCATTTGTTTGGTTTGATTTGCCATCGAATGTTTGTTTTGAGATCATATATGATTTTGATACGTTATTTGTATTGTGTGCTTGATGCATTTTATTTCATGTTTAATTGGGCTTTCTTGCCGCTGCTATCCTTTCTCACCTTGTCATGCTTAGTTCCGCGTGAATTCCACTCAGGCAATACGTGTGACGTCACGAGTGCTAAAATAGACAGCCATCTTGGTCTGACCTTGACCCGCTATTTGTCGTCTGCTTGTTTACATTGGGTCGAGCAGAGTAATGCGATAGATTTCTACCTTTCCAAATTTAGTGTATGATCGGCAGTGTTTGATTATAACGTTAAATACATTCAACTAACTGGTGAAGGCTTTTACTTTGATCTGTTACAACAAGTGGCAACACTCGCTGATTTTCTGGGTAGTCGGTTGCACACTCCTATGAAATGATCCTTTTCTCTACGGCTTAGCGCATAGTAATTATTAGTGAGTTCGACGTATGCGCACATGGCGCCCCTTATATGTATATTGTGTGACTAGGGGTTAAAGGCACCGGCAGCCTGTTTTAGTAAAAGTTCTTAAGGTCCGGATCCACACTCTTGATGTCACACTAATTGTTCATGTTTTAAGATGCAGATTTCTCTCTCTCTCTCTCTCTCTCTCTCTCTCTCTCTCTCTCTCTCTCTCTCTCTCTCTCTCTCTCTCTCTCTCTCTCTCTCTCTCTCTCTCTCTCTCCCTCTCTCTCTCTCTCTCTCTCTCTCTCTCTCTCTCTCTCTCTCTCTCTCTTTCACATGTTGTGTCGGTCTGGGATTCTGCATTATATGGCCTAGTGTCATTTGGTCCGGGATTGCAGATTGACACAATGTTTGGCCATTATGCGTCACTTAGTAACTCCAGTGTAGTGTTTGTCTGTGATTTTGCATCCTGCGGCCTGGTGTCGTTGGGTCCGGAATCGCAGACCGACACATGAGCTGAGCTTATAGCATGCTAGGTTGTGCGACATCTAAGTTGGTCTGTTATACTGCATTCTATGGCCTGGTGCCATTGGGTCCGGAATCACAGGAACAACACACAGTATTTCCTGTGGCCACTAGTTGTGTACGACACATTATTCTTTTCTTTCCTTTCACTCTCCCTGCCTTGAACTTTCTGTTTGTTTATAATATATTGTTTGACATATTCTTTTGATTTGTTTATTGAGGTTGCTTTGCTTTGCATGTTGATGCCTGTTTGCATTAGGTCTATTATTGTTGCTTTTTGCATAGACTTAGGTAACTACTTTTGCACATGCAAGTAAGCCACAACCTACACTTAAGTTTTTCTGCCTATCTCCTCCTTTGTTCTGTGCTACACACACTGAATGAGAGCGACTATTGATTTAAGTATGTGACATCTCTTCCCACTTGATTGTGCCCAAGGAATGTATGTGATGTGTTGTGTATATAGCTAGGTCTGAGTATGAACGTGGTGTGAATGCTAGTAGGTAGGATGACTGTGCGCGCACAAGTGTCCCTGTCCCTAGTGTACCCATTTTATGGATGAGTGAGAGTCTGTGTACGACTGTGGAGCCAGAAGTACAAAGTGGGTTAGATTGAAAGTGATGCGAGTACAGGCTACCTAGTTTGTTGTTATGTGTCGCTGGATGCGTATGATTGTGTTTGCGGTGTGACTGTTGTAAAAGCGACCAAAAGGACTGTTGTGTTTATGTTACCTTATATACTTAGGAAAGACTATATATTTATAGAGATAAATGGTTGCACCTGCTATAGGTTGTGTTGTAGTCGTTTCCCATTTCACTACATGTTCGGTTACTGTTAGTGTTTGTATGATTTGCTTACTCTATGGTCATGATGCCTTAAATGCCCTGATTTGCATGCTGATTTCATGCTTCGTTGCCATTTAATATCATGATGTGTGGTATGGTTGATCATGTGTATCTTTGATGATTATGTGACGCCTTATATTGATCTTTTGGCTTTAATTATAATTTAGTGCCAACATGACGTTTCAGCCTTAAGTTATGACTCAAATTAATAAGTTGGTTCATTTAGTGAATACAGTATTTGTATGATGCAACTTTCTGGTACCATTTCTGATAATATGTTTTGTTGTATTTGTCCTAGGTGCTGTTCTGTTTGTTTTAACGACAAATAAAAGTACGTCAACGCGACCTCTGCTTCGACTTCGTATATATTCCCCAACCTATTCACCCACAAACACCCGGGCACACAAGTTCACATCTGGCGCTGCGAGCAAAGGATCGGGGTAAAGAAGTCTAAAACAGCACGGAGAGGGCAACGAACACAACATCAATATGGAGAATGATGGAAACCAACAAGATACAGTCTCTCAGCAGGCTGTTGACCACCAAGCCGGCCAGGGACATGTCCTAATAAATGCTGTGGCAGGCCAGACAGCACGTATTGTCGTGCAATCTGCACAAGCAATAAGACTCCCAAAAAATTTTCCGCGGTACAAGGAACTTGCCCATGGACAGAGTTCGAAGAGGAAGTCAGACGGAGTCTTGAGGATGGACAAACCTCACCACAGGCGGCAGTACGGCTGGTACTATCTTCGCTGGATGGCCCAGCCAAACGGGAGGTTTTATCCAGGCCAGCTGAGCACAGACAGACGGTGGAGGACATTTTGAGGGTCCTCGACCATCGTTTTGGTGATAAAAGGACACATAGCGAGCTTATGGCTGCCTTCTACGCCTGTAGGATGAGTGCTGGGGAAGACATCCTGGCCTACTCGCACACCCTGGCTGGATTGGGTGCGAGAATTAATGCACTGACACCCAACTCCCTGTCGGACACCATGCTAAGGGACCGGCTAGTCAGCGGGGCACACCTTCAACTAAACGGTGCCCTGCGGCTGTTCCTGCAAATCAGGCCAACCAGCACATTCCAGGACATGGTGGACGAAGCGCTGCGGTGGACTCGCGAGGACAGCGAGCGGTGCGTCAGCGTTCAAATGCACACTGCTGAGTCCAGCGCTGAGATCGAGGCCCTCCGAGCGCAAGTGGTTGAACTGCGTGCGCTGTTGCAACAACAGCAAACAAGGATGAGAACACCAGGAAATGCGCCACGCTCATTCCAGGGAGCTTGTTTCTGGTGCCAGCAGCCTGGACACAGAGAAAGTGGGTGCCCAGCTAAAGAGCGGTACCACAATCGTCGGCGACCAAGACTGCCCCAGCCTCTGAACACCAGCCAAACCACCAGCCGTAACTCTGCCAACCAGGGAAACTTCTAACCCCCGTTGTCAGTAGCCAGACAACGGGGGCCAATGAAGTTTACATGGGACTCGTTGGACGTTGCCCTGTGGTTAGGGTGGAAGTAGGTGGCAGACAAGGACAGGCATTGATTGACACTGGGAGTGAAGTGTCCACGGTAACATCATCGTGGGTGGACACCCACTTGCCTCATATCCCAGTGCAATCGGAGAGCTTCCTGACTGTTCGGGCTGCAAATGGCCAGGCAATCCCATACAGAGGCATCATTTTGTGCAGTCTGGCAGTGTTGAAGGACAGCCTGCAGTCAGTGCCTTTCCTTGTAGTGAACGATCCACCTGACACTGTCACCCGGCGGCGCAAAAACGAGACCCCAATTCTGTTGGGAATGAATGTGTTGAGTCAGCTGCAAAAGTCAACCCAACAGCCTTCAGCCCTCCCACCAGCCCTTCAGGCATTCGTCCGAGAAGTTCACCTGGACAAATCCTCTGTTCGCGGGCAAGCTCGAGTTGCTGATGGATGCTGCGTACCAGCCAATTCACTCATCAACATCCGCATTACAGGAGTCCAACAGCACCGACCTCTGTATGCATCCCCACTGGCTACCCCACTCCCAGGCGGTCTGGTTGTCATCCCCACGTTGGTGAGCGCGAACCGGCATCAGCGATACATACGACTAGCCAACCTCAGCACCCAAGACCATCTGCTGAGGCCGCGAACGCCCATAGCACTACTTCATGCTGTAGACGCAGTTGAAAACGATGGAATCCGGGTCACCACAGACTGCCGGGAGATGGCTGTCACCATTGAAGAGGTCTCTACATCATCGTCCCCTACACCCCCTCTTTCTTCCAGTGACTCCCTTCCCGAGTGTGGCGGAGATGATTTCCAGAGGGCTCAGCTCCAGCAGCTTCTATCGCAGTATTCCCATGTCTTCGCCCAGGGTGAACATGACCTGGGATACACCGACCTGGAGCAGCACCGCATCCCGACTATGGACAACATCCCCGTCGCACAGCCCTACCGCAGCATCCCGCCAACGCAGCTGCGAGAAGTGCAGGAACACCTCAAGTCACTCATCAAATCCGGTATTGTGGTGGAGAGTAGGAGCCCGTATGCTGCACCTGTGGTACTTGTGAGGAAGAAGGATGGCAGCCTGCGACTGTGTGTGGACTATCGCCGCCTGAATTCCAAGACAGTCGGCGATGCATACCCACTCCCTCGCATCCAGGAATCGTTTGACTCGCTGGTCGGTGCGCAGTTCTTCTCCACATTGGACTTGGCCAGCGGATACCACCAAATAGCCATGCACCCAGAAGATCAGCACAAGACAGCGTTCATCACTCCGATGGGGTTGTTCGAGTACACGAGGATGCCGTTCGGGTTATCATCAGCGCCTGCAACCTTCCAGCGCCTGATGCAAGCGGCGATGAGTTAGGAGCTATTCCAGTTCCTACTGGTCTACCTGGACGATCTTCTGGTATATTCGAAGACATTTGAGGAGCACCTGGCCCATCTCGAAAGAATCTTGAAGCGCCTGTCTGACCTTGGTTTGAAGCTACGGGTAGATAAATGCCAATTTCTGCGTAGGCAGGTGACATACCTTGGACACACCATATCTGCGAACGGGGTATCCTGCGACAGCGAGAAGATCAAGGTTGTTCAGGAGTGGCCCTCTCCAACCACCACGACGGAGCTGCGCAGTTTTTTGGGTTTTGCCAGCTACTACCGACGCTTCATCCAAGGGTTCGCGAAGTTGGCTGGCCCTCTTCATGACCTAGTAACTGAGAGCTGCAAGTCCAAGAAGAAAGGGGGCAACATCACTCGACTTTGGGGCCAACCACACGACGACGCCTTCAAAGCACTGAAAGAAGCTCTGACATCTGCTCCTGTCCTGGGCTACGCGGACTTCAATGAGCCTTTTATCTTGGAAACCGATGCCAGCCATGATGGTTTGGGTGCGATCCTCTCAGAAGCAAGGCAAACAACTGAGGGTCATCGCATACGCCAGCCGTCGCCTGCGTCCCACTGAGAAGAGTTACCACTGCCAGAGTTCCAAGCTTGAGCTCCTTGCCATCAAGTGGGCTATCACCGACAAGTTCAGGCACTACTTGCTTGGGGCAGAATTCAAGGTCCTCACGGACAACAATCCATTGGTACACCTCAAGACAGCGAAGCTTGGTGCACTGGAGCAGCGGTGGGCAGCACAGTTGGCCCAGTTCAACTTTAGTGTTGAGTACCGGCCTGGACGAGAGAATCGAGCAGACTCGCTATCCCGCCTACCTGTAAAAGAAGTGGAGATGGAAGTGCCACCTCCAGTCCTGACCAGTGTGCCAGCAGAGATAGCCATGTGTGAGCGCATGGCGGTGGGTGAACCAGTTGACATTTCTGCTTGTGACAACCCAGTTGACTCCTCCCCTTACCCTGACTCCAAGGTTCCTTCCTCAGACACCCAGACTGATATTGACGTCTTTCCACGGATTGGCAACACCCAAATGCGGCGCTACCAGGAGGAAGACGCAGTCATTGACCCATTCCTGGCAGCTTGGCCGAGTAAACCCTCATCTTCTGGTAGACCGGCTCGTGCGCTCCTTCACCAACATCGGCGGCTGCAGATGAAGGATGGCCTTCTACATAGGAGTGTCACCGACCCTCGACGGGGTGCCTGCCTGCAGCTGGTCCTACCAAGTTGCCTGCGACCTGATGTCCTGGTAGCCCTACACGACAACATGGGACACCAGGGCCATGAGCGCACCGTCGACCTGATAAGGACACGGGTCTACTGGCCTGGGATGTACGAAGACATCAAGGGGTATATCGGCCGGTGTGAACGCTGCAGGACCAACACTCCACAAAATCTGTCCCTGCCCTCTGCACACCTGCTCGCAACCCGTCCCCTCGAGATCGTCGCAATGGACTTTACCCAGCTGGAGACCTCCGATGGTGGCAAGCGAGACGTACTGGTCATCACAGATGTCTTCTCAAAGTTTACGCAGGCGATTCCAACACGGAACCAAGAGGCAGTAACAGTAGCAGACGTACTTGTTCGTGAATGGTTCCAGCGCTATGGTGTCCCCGAGCGGATCCATAGTGACCAGGGCAGGAACTTTGAATCTAATCTGATCAGCCTCCTCTGCGACCTATACGGTGTAAAAAAGTCCAGGACAACGCCCTACCACCCGGAAGGAAATGGACAATGCGAAAGGTTTAACCGCTCAATGCATGATCTCCTTCGGAAGTTGGACCCGGTTGAGAAGGCGCACTGGCCGCGCCACATCTCTGCGCTGGTGCATGCGTACAACTGCACCCCGCATGCCTCAACCGGATTCACACCCTACTTCTTGCTCTTTGGGCAAGAGCCTCGCCTGCCTGTCGACGATCTCCTTGGTCTGCCTACGACAACAGCTGCAGCTGGGCCTCAGGAATGGGTTCGTCGCCATCGCGACCGCCTTCACCGTGCCCACGAAAAGGCACACCAGCACCTGACTGAGGCCGCAGCCAAGCGAGCTGTGCAGACTGACCAAAGGGCTACTGACCACGCTCTGCAGATCGGTGACTACGTCCTGCTGCCCAACCGTGTTCGGGGACTAAACAAGTTCCAGGACAGATGGCAGAGGGGCGTGTATGTGGTCACCGAGCGAATCAGCCCGGAAGGCCAGGCCTACCGAGTGAGACCTCTTGACGGAGGTGCTGAGAGGGTTGTCAACCGTCGTGATCTGCTGCGGACTGACCACCTTCTTGACGACATGCCTGAACAACCGGCTGAGGAACCTGACCATCCGGAACCACCAATGCAGAGACCAGTCCAAGCACCGGTGAACGAGGCTGAACAGGACTGGGCTCTGCCTCTTCTAATAACTACTAATGGTGCCAACCCTGTCGCCCCGGTTCCTGTTCCAGCTCCAGTCCCAGAGATGCGGGATCCCATTGCAGTTCCCGTCCTAGCAGAAGTGGAAGCTGCAGTCCCTCAGGCAGTTGATGATGCCCCTGACATCTCCATGGTCCCGGTGCCTGTCACGCCGGCTCTGGTTGTGACAGAGGTACCACCTACAGCAGCCCTGGCTGCAAGATCTGAACCACCAACGGAAACCGAGACCGGCACATCATTGGCTCCAACTAGACGTTCTGTCAGACTGCAGAACAGATTTAAAGCAATGTGTAACCGGGTGGAAGCTTTGTTTTTTTAGTCTGCTTCCATGACTTTAGAATTTGTAATGAGTGACACCGGCGTCAGAACTTTAAACATGAACTGCGCCATGAACTGTCCACCCAGAGACCTTTTATTTAGTACGAGTCAGATGACCCGAGATTGCTGTTGCAATTAATTGTTTTTTGTATGTGTTTTTTAGCATGTTGTGCTTTGAGTCTCATGAACAATACAATTTTATGAGTGCACTGCTCTGTTAGTTGGACTGACTCTTGCAAAGCAAGGTTTCTGGTGTTTTGCATGCCTAGTAGCTATATAAGTGGGTTCTTTTATATTTTATTCCTAAGCAGGGTACATTTTGACTCCGGATGATGTGTTAATTACCATTTTCTGTTTTGTCATTTTGCTATGCAAGCTGTGCTTGGAATGTTTTCACTTTTGTGACCATGCTTTCCAAACAGGTTAGCAAGAGGATTTAGGTGGTAATGTTGTAACATGTTGTATCATGTTAGTGGTGTGGTTCTGCTCGAGGCCTGAGTAGTCCCTAATATTTTGTTCCAGCGAGGACGCTGGTAGGGTTTCAGCGGGGGGAAATGTAACCGGCTGATGCGGTCCCTCCAGCTGAGACGCTATGATGTGTTTTTTTTTTTATACCTTTACCCTCTGGCCACCAAAGTCTCTAAGCCTTTGTGCTACCCACGCTTAGCCAGGGGCCGCAACCCAGCAACGAAGTCAGTCAGCTAGTCATTTTGTAGTACTCTAAAAGTTGTGTTAGTGAGTCCGTGTTCTAGCCTCTATAACTTTTTAACGGCTTTACCAATCGAGAATCCGTAACTCACATCAGTTTCCTCATGCAACTCCCCTTCTACTCATATGCTCGGTGTTTAGTGATTTTAGGATCACCATAGTTCAATTAGCGATTTACTTACTTTTACAAATTTCAATGAGCCCTCTTAGCCCACTTTAAAATTTAATAATAAATTCCTAGGACTTCCCTCCTGAATATAGTTTTTGGTAGGTTGTAGCTATTTACATTTCCTGTCTTTTACGCCAAACCCGAAGCCTTTGTGATAAGTAATTATTGAGTTATGGCTCTTTTTGTAGTACCTCGGAAGCACAGATTCACCCATTTTTCGGTCTGTCTGGGACCGTTTCTTTGTCCGTGCCGAGTTGCTCTCTTTGCGGTTCGCTCGCAGAGTATTTAAGCCGGTCAGTGCCAGAGCGGGAAGTCTTTGTCCTAAGAGTTGCCCCACTGACCGTTATAGCGACCATCACTCTGAGCCATCACTGAGCTTTTCTTCAACCATATCTCCACTGGGATATTCGTAAGTTATGTTCCTGTTACATTGTGCATTGATGAATGATGTTATTTTATCCACCAGCTGTTTATTGGAACTGATGAAGAGTTTACGAGCTAGATTGTCGGTTTTGCCCTGTGTCGGACAGTCGGCCATTAGCGGCCTTTCTTTAGATACGGTTGCAACAAGTTGCTTCGCTTTGGAAAACCTTGTTCCCATTTTGCCTGATGTCTGAGTGTTAGTTTCCTTTGCTGTCGAGTAGCATACTTTCAGTGCCGGATTATCCGCTGAATTTATGACTGTTGTGGCTGGTAGACCGAAAGTTGAACGAAGAGAGAGGCAGGACTGAGTGATCAGTTCGTTGCAGTATGACGCACGCTTTCATTTCGCTTCGTTGGCACTGTGCCAATTTTGTTTGTAACACTCTGCGTATCTGAAGGAAGGATTTAGATCAGTAGCTCAGACTATAACCAGGGCAAAACAACATGACAGCTATTTTTATGCAAGCTTGATTGTTGTACTGATCGAAGATGCTTTCAGTGCTTGTTCAGTTTTGCTTGATTCATTTGTTTGGTTTGATTTGTCATCGAATGTTTGTTTTGAGATCATATATGATTTTGATACGTTATTTGTATTGTGTGCTTGATGCATTTTATTTCATGTTTAATTGGGCTTTCTTGCCGCTGCTATCCTTTCTCACCTTGTCATGCTTAGTTCCGCGTGAATTCCACTCAGGCAATACGTGTGACGACACGAGTGCTAAAATAGACAGCCATCTTGGTCTGACCTTGACCCGCTATTTGTCGTCTGCTTGTTTACATTGGGTCGAGCAGAGTAATGCGATAGATTTCTACCTTTCCAAATTTAGTGTATGATCGGCAGTGTTTGATTATAACGTTAAATACATTCAACTAACTGGTGAAGGCTTTTACTTTGATCTGTTACAACAAGTGGCAACACTCGCTGATTTTCTGGGTAGTCGGTTGCACACTCCTATGAAATGATCCTTTTCTCTACGGCTTAGCGCATAGTAATTATTAGTGAGTTCGACGTATGCGCACATGGCGCCCCTTATATGTATATTATGTGACTAGGGGTTAAAGGCACCGGCAGCCTGTTTTAGTAAAAGTTCTTAAGGTCCGGATCCACACTCTTGATGTCACACTAATTGTTCATGTTTTAAGATGCAGATTTCTCTCTCTCTCTCTCTCTCTCTCTCTCTCTCTCTCTCTCTCTCTCTCTCTCTCTCTCTCTCTCTCTCTCTCTCTCTCTCTCTCTCTCTCTCTCTCTCTCTCTCTCTCTCTTGCTCTCTCTCTTTCACATGTTGTGTCGGTCTGGGATTCTGCATTATATGGCCTAGTGTCATTTGGTCCGGGATTGCAGATTGACACAGTGTTTGGCCATTATGCGTCACTTAGTAACTCCAGTGTAGTGTTTGTCTGTGATTTTGCATCCTGCGGCCTGGTGTCGTTGGGTCCGGAATCGCAGACCGACACATGAGCTGAGCTTATAGCATGCTAGGTTGTGCGACATCTAAGTTGGTCTGTTATACTGCATTCTATGGCCTGGTGCCATTGGGTCCGGAATCACAGGAACAACACACAGTATTTCCTGTGGCCACTAGTTGTGTACGACACATTATTCTTTTCTTTCCTTTCACTCTCCCTGCCTTGAACTTTCTGTTTGTTTATAATATATTGTTTGACGTATTCTTTTGATTTGTTTATTGAGGTTGCTTTGCTTTGCATGTTGATGCCTGTTTGCATTAGGTCTATTATTGTTGCTTTTTGCATAGACTTAGGTAACTACTTTTGCACATGCAAGTAAGCCACAACCTACACTTAAGTTTTTCTGCCTATCTCCTCCTTTGTTCTGTGCTACACACACTGAATGAGAGCGACTATTGATTTATGTATGTGACATCTCTTCCCACTTGATTGTGCCCAAGGAATGTATGTGATGTGTTGTGTATATAGCTAGGTCTGAGTATGAACGTGGTGTGAATGCTAGTAGGTAGGATGACTGTGCGCGCACAAGTGTCCCTGTCCCTAGTGTACCCATTTTATGGATGAGTGAGAGTCTGTGTACGACTGTGGAGCCAGAAGTACAAAGTGGGTTAGATTGAAAGTGATGCGAGTACAGGCTACCTAGTTTGTTGTTATGTGTCGCTGGATGCGTATGATTGTGTTTGCGGTGTGACTGTTGTAAAAGCGACCAAAAGGACTGTTGTGTTTATGTTACCTTATATACTTAGGAAAGACTATATATTTATAGAGATAAATGGTTGCACCTGCTATAGGTTGTGTTGTAGTCGTTTCCCATTTCACTACATGTTCGGTTACTGTTAGTGTTTGTATGATTTGCTTACTCTATGGTCATGATGCCTTAAATGCCCTGATTTGCATGCTGATTTCATGCTTCGTTGCCATTTAATATCATGATGTGTGGTATGGTTGATCATGTGTATCTTTGATGATTATGTGACGCCTTATATTGATCTTTTGGCTTTAATTATAATTTAGTGCCAACATGACGTTTCAGCCTTAAGTTATGACTCAAATTAATAAGTTGGTTCATTTAGTGAATACAGTATTTGTATGATGCAACTTTCTGGTACCATTTCTGATAATATGTTTTGTTGTATTTGTCCTAGGTGCTGTTCTGTTTGTTTTAACGACAAATAAAAGTACGTCAACGCGACCTCTGCTTCGACTTCGTATATATTCCCCAACCTATTCACCCACAAACACCCGGGCACACAAGTTCACAAGTCTAAACAAGGAGGATTGCAGAACTACAGCTAAGGCATCAAACACTGGCAGTTATTCAAAGTAAAGTTTGAAGAGGTGAGTTTTCAACGACCTCTTGAAGTCAGAGACAGACTCACTGTTTCTGACCTCAAGAGGAAGTGTATTCCATAACACTGGGGCTTGATAAACAAAAGTGCGCTGACCAAATGTTTTAGTTTGGACAGAGGGTACACACAACTTCCGTTTATCAGAAGAGGAGCGGAGCTCACGAGAGGGTGTATACACATGTAGCAATCTTTTTTATAATTTATATTATTCATCGGGCAATTATAAAAAAGATTTTATTGTTATCATGCATTATTAGGTCATGTGTACTAGCAGAATCTCGCGGTGTTATTTCTGGTTGTGTACGTACAAATGCTCCAAGAGTTTGAATCTGCTCCTTTTTGAAATTGTACTTTATGTGTTTATAAACTGACTACAGAAAAAATATACTGTTAAAGTTATACTACTCTGTTCAACTCTGGTTGTGTACGTACAAATGCTCCAAGAGTTTGAATCTGCTCCTTTTTTTGGGTTGCTGCTTGCGGTCACATTGCAATCCAAAGCATTCACATCTGCAATTCGTAAAGTTGAATTTGTTGAAAACAATTTTTTTTTAAATTATTATTATTATTTAGGGTCTTTGTTGTTTTGGACAGCGTTAATGATATTAGCGGTCGCAATTAATTCTCTTCAAAATATTGCTTAATAAAGACACTGTGAACTGATACAAAATAATTAAGTTTTTGAAAGAATGGGGATGCTTGGAGTGTTGTTTATGCTTAACTCATTCAGCCCGACGCACGTATTTTTGGAGGCGCCATCTAACGACTATGCAACTGTTGCAGGAGATGGATTGACCATGATAATTCAAGGGTAGTGCCAGATTAGCTTGGCGCCTGTCGGCGCCAAGCTAATCTGGCACTACCCTTGAATTATCATGGTGGACCCATCTCCTGCTGTAGTGCGTCAGGGCTGAATGGGTTACAGCAGATATTCAGTGGTTATCCGCCGTAACTTCGCTGTAGAAGGTTGTTGGGACTTGTTCGTTGTGAACGAAGCCTCTCAGGCTATTGCGAAACATGACTAGATTTCCGCGGCACAGTTCCCTGGCCAATGGGAACTTGTATTTACACGGTAATCTGCACCACTAGGTCGGCCGACCGAGAACTGAACTCCCTTGCACACTCGCGGCATGCAGCAACCGGTAATGTTTATCGCGCATTACATTTAACCTTGACAGACAACGATCGAAGGGCACAAAGATATGTCGGCGAAGGTCGAGCTTGGTACATCGACACTAATGGCGGGCAAGTGATATAGCTTCCGTCTGAAAGTGACTCGATCCAGGAAGTGTGGCATACGCTTGTAATTTGTCATGTTACAGTGGCTCTGTGGCATCGGACGATAACATGCATTGTTTAGACGACCCAGATAGTACTGACAATACTTGAAATTTCAATAAACTGTTGTATTATCATTAAGGTCTGAGAAAATCAAAACGACAATGTATTCAAAATGAATGTATAAAAATTAGTTCTATTTTCAGCAAAATATCTCTGATCACAAACAATACGATGCAGTTCAACTCATTCAATCCCCCCCCCCCCTGCATCAACAGCTGCGATAGCGACACTTCCGTAGCTACTGATGCGGGGCACCTTGAATGAGTTCAGTCATCCATCTGCAAGTCGCACTGCGTTTCATTAACCCCGGCAGCCTTCGGTGGCTCATGAGGATCTACACCTCTTTCCATCGTTCCTGGGCCTATAGCGAGGAACACTCATGAAAATCTTATTCTATTGTATTCAGCTTGAGAATGTCAATTAACCTCTTTGCTGCCGGTGATCACAAATTTCGCGTCAGAAAAGACTGCACACTGACCGACATTGTCCTGAAGAACATAATTTTAATGTCAGTGAGACAAACTTAGGCACAAAGAGCATAGAACTAACAAGAGACATAAAAAATCCTCATGAGTCCCCGCTGTCGCGGGGGCTCATGAGGATTTATGTTTCTTGCAGCTGGATACCGTTCGCCATGCCACGGTAGTTAAGGCGTTAAAAAAGCTAATACCAGCTCTCACAGTGTCGGTGGAAACTATAATTGTGTGGACAACACAATATCATGTTGACCTTCTACTGCAGTGCGCATGACAATGACAAGGATACATCTGAATGATTATCAATCACAGGTATGTAATAAATTATAATTAAATTATTAATCATAAGCAAAGCAGTGCAAAATACCAAACCTGCCTTTAATCCAGAATCTGGCACAGCAATTACTGCAACTGAGTCAACGAGATACTGATATCAGTCGAGCACTCTGTGTCTTACGACGTATCAAAACAGATTGTACAGCTGTCTCGTAGAGACTACATACTTAAAAACCGACGTTTCCGTACGTGAGAGTCAGTTGCACTTTATCATTATGAACTAATACAGAATACAAACCGTACTGCACTGCGTGACGTGGACGTAACCGCATTCCTTTTTTTTTTTTTTTTTTTTTTTTTTGGAGGGTGAATGGCCTACGCCTAAATCTGTTTTACGCGCGTGAAAGACACGATAAAAAATCATGTCAAGAGGAGGAGAATGTCAGGGAGTCAATTAGTAGATCATGAGAGCGAGTGATGAATAGATTTGCACACACACACACATACACACACACACACACACACACACACACACACACACACTGCACTACACACACACACACACACCGTGCACACACACACACACACACACACACACACACACACACACACACACACACACACACCGTGCAAACACAAAAACCGTACACACACACTGTGCACACACCGTGCACACAAACATACATACACACACACACCGCCGGTGCACACACACACACACACACACACACACACTATCACACACACACACACACACACACACACACACACACACACACACACACACACACACACACTACAAGCACACTGCATACACAGAAGAAGTCGAAACTGAACAGCTGCTTAATCACATTCATACTCCAGGAAACTGCAACACGGCCGAGCCGGTGAAAATTGGGATACGGACATTCCCGAAACGTGCTAATTTAACAGATCTTGTTTTGGACAAGGAAGCCCTTGCCTTGATAACTGAACTGAAACCAAAACCATCGTTGGCCCGCGTACTAATAGACACAACGCCTGACTCAGTCCATTATTAGACTGCACATATGCGGTTCATGTCGGAAATTCCCGATGCTGACGTGATCCCAACAGTGGACGGTTATACAGACTGAGGTAAACCTTCAACCAACTATATGCGGTTCTATTACCGCATGTCGGAAATTCCCGATGCTGACGTGATCCCAAAAGTGGACGGTTAGTAAACCTTCAAATCGGCAACCAAATAAGCGATTTATGTGAAAATCATGTAGTTTAACTTAGATAAGGTTGGGGGGGGGGGGAGGGGGAAGGTTCGGGCTTTTTATTAGTTGCACCTCTGTGAATTAGTAAGCCAGCGAAATGCAAGCCTAGTCTGACGTGAAAATATTCGCCACTGACTGACCTGTACTGAACCGACTCGGAATCAATCACGCGGCCGTGTAGTCACGGTGAGAAAAGCCTTCATTAAAGATTGCGCAATGTTTAACTCATTCAGCCCGACGGCCGTATTTCCCAAATTTTGGATGCGTCAATCTAACAGTGACTATGCACCAGTGCGGCACTAAGGAGATATTGATGCCGGATCGACTACTGATAAAAATTCGGGCTGCAGTGCCAGAATAGCTTGGCCCGGCGCCGACACTACTTGAAGCGCCAAGCTAATCTGGCACTACGTTTGACTTATCATGGTCGACCCATCTCCTGCTGTAGTGCGTCAGGGCCGTCAATGGGTTAAAGTATCAATTTACCGTATCATTTTTGCAATATGAGGCTCTTTTCTGCTTTCACCGGCCGGATCGGACGGCTGCAAATACCATACTGAAGTACTCAGACACTGAAGAGGCTGATACTGTTAAACTCGACAGCTTTTACCCCAGCACTACCCAATAACATATTTCTAGACGGTAGGTGCGCATAACTGCAGCAGTAGACCTACACTGCCACACTGATTTTTTTGCCTGTGCTGACGGACGGCATTGCTTGCGGGAATTCCCGAACGTATCTCATACAGCCCTGTAATCAGGTAAATCTGCCACACGTGTTTTGGGTGCCTCAGGAGGCGATAGAGGGCATGCACTCACGCAAAAGCCGGTGAGTACTATTTTTTTTTTTTTTTACATGCAAATTGAATTTATTCATTTGAGACGTTCCACGTACGGATAGGGGGCTTTCTGCCGGTGGAAAGAGTTAATTTGCTCAGCCCGTGACTGGCTTTGATATGCAGGCGGCCCAGCATGCGCCACCACCCTGCTGGGACTCATTGCCGCCGTGCCGTGGTAAGAGATTACTTTCGGTTGCTAAGGCAATGACTAGAAAAAGACTCGGGACATAAGGCTTACTCTTCGTTCATTATGTCAATGATTTTAGTAATTGGTATTTCGTTTTAACTTTATATGCGCATTTACCAAGGCATTTACTAAGTGCACAATCCGCGCCGCCTCTGCAACTGAATTGAGCGCTGAATAAAGTCACAACTTGAGCTGCTTCTTGTGCTGACGGCATTGCGGTCAGACCTAGAGGGAATTGCCGAGTTTAGCTCCCGTAAAGAGTGCAAAGCCACATAATCATTATTTGCATCAATGAAAGTCTCTGTAATCACTCAGGAAGTTTGAAAGGTCACGCACGCACACTAAGCGGCAGATGGTTTTCGTCGGTGGCTGTTATGTGTAACAAGAAAATTACATTAACTCCTATATAATGACTCTTGGTGATCACCGAGCGACCCGGCCTGCCGCACTGCCACCCCAGGCTACTGGGATCATGTTGAGCGGCCAAGGTAAGCCGAAATCAATCACTCGATTATTGTTACGCGACTTTTTGTATGCAGCATTTCCAAAAGAACTTACTCTTGTGTACATGCTGCTACCGATACCCAAAGGGTTAACCCATTCAGCCCTGACGCACTACAGCAGGAGATGCGTCGACCATGATGATTCAAGGGCAGTGCCATATTAGCTTGGCGCCGACAGGGTGCATAGTCGTTAGATGACGCCTCCAAAATTTGGGAAATACGTGCGCCAGCCTGAATGAGTTAAGCTAAATATGCCGCAACTCAGTTGCGCACGCCGGAAAACGTTTTATACGACTAGTCGTTCATATTTTACGTACACTAATTTCCGAAGTGCACAGGAATTGACTTTGCAACTGAATTGGTCACACTACTGGTCGGCTTAGTTATAATTACATCATAGTTGTTTGTTAACATATATAGGCATGAGAGTGTTACCGCTCTGTTTACTGCAAATTTGCACGTCAGTGGTGCAAAACCCCGGCAATTTCAGGCGTCGTCGGACAGCGAAAAAAAAAAAAAAGACATAGGGCATATTCAAGAACATCACTGCTGAGATAGTTTTTTTTTTTTTTTTTTTGACGAATTTAAAATAATTCACACTATTTAAAAAAAATATACAGTAAATTGT
The DNA here is from genome assembly GCA_036245525.1 of Semisulcospira habei. Classification (NCBI taxonomy): domain Eukaryota; kingdom Metazoa; phylum Mollusca; class Gastropoda; family Semisulcospiridae; genus Semisulcospira; species Semisulcospira habei. Next base: position 155,384,951 of record BTPG01000006.1, read on the forward strand.
GATAATAAATATTTTAGCATAATCCCCACGCATAATGATGCAGTACGGACACTACAACTTTAATTTCTTTCTTTTTCCCCGCACAGTTTGGATCCTATACCTACAGGTTTTTTTTTTATCGCCGTAATAAAACTCAAAGGCTTTTTCCGTGTCCATGACCTTGATCAGGTTTAGGCACGCCAGCACAGTCAGATTTGTAAGGCTCGCCGGATATAAATTACGCAGCAGGTGTGGAATGTCCCGTTGATAGGTAAGTGTGACCCACTGACACTATTGACGTTCTACGTAACATTTTGTGAAACCACCAGGTTTTCGCAAACAGGGAGTGTATACGCCTGTGTGTTGTTCTGTGATAGGTCTGTGATTTTGGATCTTACGGTCGTGCAGTAAGGTCCAAAGTAAAACAAAACCGCGCACTATTAAAGAAAATATTCAACAACTGAGGTATGCTGCATGAATCATTATGCCGTGGAAATGTAAGACCTTGACTCATTCACAGTATCCGCGACAGCCGGAGAAAATATGCAGTGTCATGCAAAGTTTTGCCTGTTCACGCGCGGCGCTGCGTGTGTGGTGTCAACAAAAAAAAAAAAAGAAAAAAAAAAAGAAGAAGAATTTAACAAAAAAGCAAAGCTACTATAATAGTTCAAGGATAGTAAAGTTCTACATAAACATGGCCACCTCTCCTGGCGTTTAATAATAAAGCCCAAACAGGCACTGTAGTTGAACAAGGTCTTTTTGACGCAGGCCGTGACTAGTCGCTTTAACCTGTTCAGTGCCAGTTGACGCAGACTATGAGGTGCAGTGTTAATTCAGGACCCCAAACAACTAGATGTCCCAGGAACATTGATTCAAGTTGGCGTCGGCAAGAGGCATAGATCCTCATGAGCCCCCGCAATTGCGGGGGCTCACGAGGATCTATACCTCTTGCAGTTGGGTGGTGTTCAGTTTATCTCAGCCGGCACCTATCTGGTTAAGACACCATCAAATGTAGTTATTGAACGTCATCTCTAAGACTGAAAGTGTTAAAGTTCTGATTCACTACTCAGAATCGATATTTCAAAGTTACATTTCTCATTAACTCATTCTGCCCGTGACACACCACAGAAAGATATGGTTCGACTATGATAGTTCAAGGGTAGTGGCGGAATAGCTTGGCGCCTATAGGCGCTAAGCTATTCTGCCACTGACCACCCTTGAACTATCATGGTCGATCTGTTTCCTCAATTGCAATGCAGTCCTCAGAGGATAACTCCAAATGGGCGTTTCGTACCTCGAGTACAATGCCTTAAGGCTGTGCAGAGAACGGCAGGCCCTGTGTTCTTTATCTACGTCGCATTTAGCAAATCAAAAAAGGGGTGGTCCAAGGAATGCGTATTTCTTGTAGTATGAAATTAGTCACAGTTCTATTTATTGTAGTATGAAATTAGTCACAATCCTGTTTAACCTGTTGAGTACGTTGTGTCATTGTGTGCCTTGTTGAGCCAACAAACATGCTTCAAGCGGAATACTTTGAAGAGATCTTTCACAACGAAAAATCATTAACTCGTTGTATCCTAAGGCCGAAATCCCCCAATTTTGCCGTTGTACTCTAAAGACTGCATTGCTGTGCAGGACACAGAACGATCATGACAGTCCAAGGGTGATGCTAGAATAGCTTGGCGCCCATTATCTTGCTGTGGTGTTTCAGGGTGGAATGAGCTGACGGAATATTTAAACAAACAATTAAACTAACACGCAAACAATCGGACAAGAAAATGACACATCGATAACTGCACTCATTTTTCAGATCTAACCATGTGAGAGTTACCATATATTCACATGTCAGTGCTAGTTGCTTGTCTGTTCAAGTCGGTGCTGTGACCTTCAACGTTGCTTTGACTGCTTTTCAGTAAGTGTTGGGAAGCGTGTGTTCTAAAGCATAATCTCTGATGTACCTCTGTGTTTCTGCTAGATCACGATGATATGCATTGTATGAATGAAACTGCGCAGTACGATTAAAAGACTAGGTTTGTCTGTCAGAGACTCTGTTCTGGTGACCATAGCTAAAGTAATAATTACTAGACCCGGCCGACACTGATTCGCTGATATTACGTCAGCATGCAGTTCCCTCAGCTTGATCTAATCAACGTCAAATTCAGCCGGCAGCGCGGGTTGTCTGTGCTGGCCGCCCAGGTCAGAACCACGTGACCCCACAGCTGAAGAAGACGACCTCGTAATTGTTTCTATTGTACTTGCTGGTCTTTTCAGCTGTCGAGGTATAGTATAGTAATTAAAAAGATAATACTATATATATCTATAAATAACTCGTTCTTATCTTTATTCTTATTTCTTCCTCACACACTGTCAAAAGAATATTACCTGGCACATGCTAATTGTTCATCGGGTGACACCCTATGATGTAAGTTGTCCAAGATCCCCAGCAGCGGCTGTGTACGTGCTGATTGGCACGTACATGCGTGCAGTATTTCCATCCTGCTCAAGGCCAATATTACTAATCAGGCTGTGACGGCCGAGTTTTTACGTCAAGTCAGTATGTTAGCTATTCACCGTAATTATTATTATTATTCATTATGTTCGTATCTGTCAGTCTTTATCTGGATTCCCGCGGAATAAGATCTCATTCAGCTAACATCGTTAGTGCAGTCAGACATACGTACCCGCCCTTTATGTTCTTCTTGTCGTTTTTCATACATTGAAAGCTTTCTTAAATACGACTCGACATTTGTTTCATCCATGGATGGCGGGTAAGATTACGATATGGCATCATATGTGTGATGACTCTCTTCACAATTTCCGTGGAATATTGTAGACGGCAGACTGTGAACTCATATGCGAATCTGCATGAGGCGTGTGACTACTCTGGTGAATGAATGACTCTGTCTATCGCAACACTGTCATATATCTTGTATAGGTAGGTCTGCAATAATTTACTATACGGTCTGAAGCATTACCTCATTCGTGGACAGCCACATCCGGATGCGGCTGGCCGCGAATGAGTTAAGGTCCACAGTCACATAGCAAAACAGTTTGCATGCTAGTCTGTGGCTTCTTAAACCATTAAAAATTTAGCCACGAAGCACTACAACAGGAGATGGATCGAAAACGATAATTCAAGGGCAGTGCCAGATTAGCTTGGCGCCATCATGATCCAAGCTAATCTTGCACCACCTTGAATTATCATGATCGATCCATCGCCTGCAACTGGTGCATAGTCGTTATTTGACGCCTCCAAAATTTGGGAAATACGGCCTTGGGATTCAATGGGTTAAGTAAGTTGAGGCACATAGCCGCAGAGTCCAAAATCTTTCACTCTATAGTACAACACATTTGATGTTTGACATGATCGTGATATTTAATGAGGTGCAAGGCATGGATTGCTTGATTTGGTTGATTTTCAAATGTGACTGCTGCACATCAGTAAAGAGTGAATTTAGTCAAAGCGAAATATATGTTTAGATTTGCTGTGCAAGATTTTTCAGCAGCGGTTTGATAGCCCTTTCACTGCCGAGAAAATAGTGAACACGATCCAAAGGCAAGTAACATAGATCATCATGAGCCCCCGCGACTGCGGGGGCTCATGAGGATCTATGCTTCTTGCTGAGATCCTTTATATCCATGTTTCTTGGACGGCGTTGGCTTCTGGTCGTTGAATGAACAAAGATTTCAGAAACAAAAATGTACGTACAGTGTAAGTCCAGTGGAAGGGAAGGGGTTAAACTTCGGATATAACAAATTGCCATGGACAGAAAAACAGAAGATAGTGGTGGAAAACCCTTTAACATAGAAACAAGGAACAACGTTTCGGATCAACATGGAAACAAACGTAGAACAGAAAAGAACACGAGAGAAAGAAAAGACGTCATCCTGTATAGTGAGATTTAGAATGACGTAAAAAAAAATTAAAAATAGAAAAAGAAGAAGAATGACGCAAATACACAAGCACAAAACACGTAGCACAAAACTTACGTCGACATACATACACGTCACTGCATATATTCGCATTCACTCGTGCCTGCTGCCGCTCACGTACATGCACACGCGCGCACACACACACACACACACACACACACACGCACACACGCACACACACACACAAACACACACACACACACACGCACACGCACACACACACACACGCACACACACACACACGTACACACACACACACACACACACACACACACACATTCAACGGTAGCATCCAGTATCAACAGTGACATGGACAGATTTGCTGTCATATCAGAAGCTTGTTATAAGCGACTGGTTTACATAGAACAAAACTTGGACTGGGGCTAATGTTTATGCAATGGGTTTCACTGGAAGGCTCAAAACGATAGTCGGCCTGTCATTCCTCCTCTAACCCCCCACCTCTCTCTCTCTCTCTCTCTCTCTCTCTCTCTCTCTCTCTCTCTCTCTCTCTCTCTCTCTCTCTCTCTCTCTCTCTCTCTCTCTCTCTATCTGGATCTAGTGAGCCTTGCAGTGACAAAATGAGCAGCTGATGTCCTGATGACGTAATGCAAGCTCACCAACATTAAATTCCAAGGCATCTGCACACTGATGATACCGTTTCGCTGATGAGGCAAGTAGTTACGCGAGCGGTATCGTCTGCAGTCAAGTGGATAAACGATTGCTAAAATCGTTAAACATTACTTGTCTAAACTTCAACGGGACTGAATTGTTAACCCTTTCAGTTCTGACGAACTACAGCAGGAGATGGGTCGACCATGATAATTTAAGGGTAGTGCCAGATTAGCTTGGCGCCTGTCCGCGCCAAGCTAATCTGGCACTACCCTTGAATTAGCATGCTCGATCCATCTCCTGCAACAGGTGCATAGTCCTTAGATGATGCCTCCAAAATTTGGGAAATACGTGCGCTGGGCTGAATGAGTTACAGTGCTAAAATTGGTCAGTAACGCGGATTATCAATGTTTGTGATTCCTACATCAGGACTTTTGTACCCTCTGCCATAGGACCAATAACCATGTGTACAACATTCAAACATAATAGAAAAATGAAAAGTTCAAGTTAGCCTTTTGCGCACCTGGTTACACCAAGCACATTTGTTGTTTTTCGAGTCAGGCATTGCCAGTGGTTCTTGTCGCCTTGCGGGTCCGATCAGGGAGTTTATTTTGAAGATGAAAGTCGAGAACACGTTTGTATTTTTTTTATTTATTTTTTTTATTTTTATTTTTTTTATTTTATTTTTTTTTGTTTGTTTGTTGTTGCGGTGGGTGGGGGTGGGGGTGGGGATGGGAGGTGGGGGTATGATAAAGAAACCCTTAGTAGCACATAACGAGTGCGCAAATACTTATTTTATTGTGTAATTCCATCGGTCTGTTTTATTCCTGTTTAATTAAAAATAGGAACAACTTTGTAATAGGCCTCGGAGCGCGATCCGGAGCATGTACATGATGACGTGGGCTCTCTCTCTCTCTCTCTCTCTCTCTCTCTCTCTCTCTCTCTCTCTCTCTCTCTCTCTCTCTCTCTCTCTCTCTCTCTCTCTCTCTGTGGGAGGTTCTGTGGGGTTGGGTGGGGTTGTGTGTGGGTGGGAGGGGCAGTGGAGTTTACAGATATATTATGATGATTATAGTGATGACGATTGTCCACTGTGTGTAGTATTCGCCCCCACTCGCCTGTCAAACCTAATGATGCTGTCCTCGAGTAAAGCCTTAATGGACATGCGTGCCTATGGACTATTTAGCCCACGTGTTTCTGTTACGTGTTGAATCGTGATCGTAGTATGGTATCACACCAGACGGCACGCACGTAAGTTTCTCAAAACTTCTCTCAGCTGCAACCCGTCACACGTGGCTTAAGGATGTAGACCACACTGGAGCAACAGCCTGTTCCAACAATATTTTCTTGCAGCGATGCTTTCTCCAAACAATGCACTCACAAATGCACCAACACTGATACAATGTCTCCTCTGCAAAATGTCAACACTTTGACACAATGCGTCTCTCATACAATGCACATCACCATAACCCTGTCACTGACAATGAACCACGATACCTTACGTAGCTCTCTCAATGTCAATGTGCTTACAATAGATCGCAATTTTACAACTGAACAATGTGCCGACGCTGTTACATTGCAATTCTACAACTAAACAATGTACAATCGCGCTTCCTCGCTCCGTATTATATAGTATCACGCTTTCTAGAATAATCCAGCAACTTCGTACAACACAACCAATCAGAACAGAATACGTAACTAAAACTTATAAATATTAATGAAAATGAATTCACCAGAATAGTCTACAACAAACTGGCTGCTATTTCCAACCCGGGAAATCCCGGCGCGTTACGACGTCACACAATAGTATGCTAGACAGGTCACGATCTTGCCCGCATTCTCTGGAAATTACACGACTTTTTTTTTAACACAATACTGGCTGCCAACTTCACGCGCACAGAAAACAACTATGAGTTTTCGAGCGGCTTTCGCCGAACTTTCTGGGATCAACTTCGTGTATCATAACACAATCAGTTCCGCTCTTCTTACGAACGAGAATGAATCTTACTAAAAAAATGGTACGTGATTCGTAATCCTGATAGCTCAAACAAATATCGGATCGTTTCCCACGATTAATGCATGCATGCTCTCACAGAACAACACAAATGACCACAATCGTAACAGTTTCAATTTCAAGTGTCGTAATGTCAAGCTTTGACACTACATTCGCCGTGCTGCATTCGGACACGCGGCTTTATGCCGGCTCTATGCCGCGTGTCCGTACACGGCAGGTCTCGAATGATCTAACGTTTAGCACACTGATTTTGCCCCGAGTTTAAAATTCTTAACTCAGGCCGCGTATGCCGCGTATCCGGAGGCGGCACGTCTCGAATGAGATAAAGTTTGGAATCGTTCTACAGATCGACTATGATAGTCCAGGATTATGTCAAACTAACTTGGCGCCTATGGACGTCAAGCTATTCTGGCACCACCTGTGCACAGTCATGGTCGATATACAGAGCTCTTTAGCTGGTGAATGGTTATAGTTATGCATTTGCCGGGATATCAGCTAATGACGATGATATGATGATGATAGAACTGTATTGTCATATGTAATAATACATTAGGAACTCGTTGAGGTGCTGCGCAACTTAAAAAGAACATTAAACACATCAAAATATAATTAAGATACTCACATGCACACACACACACACACACACACACACACACACACACACACACACACACACACACACTCATCACTCACACACACACACTCATCACTCACACACACACACACACACTATCACTCACACACACACACACACACACACACACACACACACACACACACACACACACACACACACACACTACAGACACACTGCATACACAGAAGAACTTGAGTCGAAAAACAGGTGCCTAATCTCATTCATACTCCAGGAAAACTGCAACAAGGCCGAGCCCGTGAAAATTGGGGGACGGACATTCCCGAAACGCGTTTATTATCAGATCCTGTTTTGCTGGCAAGGAAGCCTCTGCCTTGCTAACTGAAACCTAAACCGTCTTTGGCCCGCGTACTATGACACAACGCCTGATCAGTCTATGATTAGACTGCACTGATAATTGCTGTTTTATTACCGCATGTCGGAAATTCCCGATGCTGACGTGAATCGGCCAACAGTGGACGGTTAGTAAACCTTCATATCGGCAACCAAGTAAGCGTGTGAAAATTTAACTTAGATAGGTTTTTTTTTCGGTTTTTCTTTCATTAGTTGCACCTCTTTGAATTAGTAGGCCAACAAAATGCAAGTATGTCTGTCGTGAATATTTCACTGGTAAATCAATGGAACCTTGTAGTCACGGTGAGAAAAGCCTTCAAGATCTGCCACTGATTTTGCATGTCATAAGCACAATGTTGAAACGCCTTTTTAAACCCCTTACGCCCGACGGCCGTATTTCCCAAGTTTTTGATGCGTCATCTAATGACTATGCACCTGTTGCAGGAGATGGATTGACCATGATAATTCAAGGGCAGTGCAAGATTAGCTTGGCGGCGCCGACACTGAGGCTCCAAGCTAATCTGGCACTACCCTTGATTTATCATGGTCGACCCATCTCCTGCTGTAATGAGTAGGCTCTTTTCTGCTTTCACCGGCGATGACTACAGATACCAGAATACAGACACTGAAGAGGCTGATACTGTTTAACTCGACAGCTTTTAGGCCCGGCCGCACCCAATAACGTATTTTTAGACGGTAGGTGCGCATAGCTGTAGCACATGATTAGGCCTACACAGTTCTAACTCAGACGGCTCCGAAATGATTCGCTGGAATGTGAGCTCGCGCTATTTTCTGTTTCAGACCCCTTTTTCCAGCAGAGCGGTTTGTTTATAATTGCTGTCAACGCATCTAATACACCAAGGAAGGCAATCACTGAATCAGCTCGCCCAGCTTCTTGTATGTAAGGACCAGCATAATGATAGAGGCAGGCAAGAGGCATAATTCTCATTAACTTAGCACCAGCTGGCGCCATCTATGTTTATTTCAGAGAAGAGGTGCGTATCAGTGAATGTTTCTACAGATGGGAAAAGGCATAGATCCTCAAGGATCCATCATGCAAGTTACAGGACCGTGACCTATGAGAATCTGTGCCTAAGTTTTGCTTTTCAAGTTCACACAATTTTTATTTCCAGGCGGCTGAGTGGCGAGGGGGAGGGAGATGCACTATTGTGGATTGCGGGCAGTGAGTTTCAGCCCTTTTTTTGTTTTTCAGTAGACGTACATCATTGACCATATAAATGAACACACTTTCCCCCCATTTTTCGTTTTGGTAAAGACAGAATCGGGTTCACTGCGGAATATACTTGGATCTGCTGAGGCACATATACTGGGTTCACTTGCGAAAACTCAGAAATATCTATATACTGACATGGGCTTGGACAGGCCGGACTCTTATTTCACTGAGTGATGGCGGGCTGGGGGCAGTACAAGGTGGTGGTAGCGGAACCAGCCTTGAAAGCTTTCAGCGGAACTGCCGTCAGATGGTACGGCAGAAAGTTCTACTCTGTTCCGTCTGATGTGCACAGAGACAAATGAACCTATCAATACACATTCATTCCACTGTTACCGCATACTTTCATAAAATAATATATTCTTGTTTTTACATTAGACGGATGGCATTCACTATAAATTTTAGCATGCAATGTTCGCCTATAACCATAGACAAAACTCTCCAAGAGGCATAGATCGTAATGAGTTCCGCGCAGAGTGCGGGGGCTTGTGAGAAGCTATGTGTATTTCTGAGTCGACTTATCTTCATGTTGCAATGTTTACGTAGTTTCATCGGGTTGCGGTGATGAAAAGAACACAGGCAAAACGTCGACAGCTACAAGTCGCATATGCTCATACGCGTCTAGGAGTAGGCGTATTCTGTATGTATCTTGCCTCTGTGCTGCTATGTTTACGCAGCCGGGATACAATCGCGACCACCGCGAGCCCCAAACCAGACACAGATGGCTGTCAACAGGCGCGATTCGACGACTGTCCCAGCTCTGCGGCGTAGAATAGCGCGATGTTCATACTAACAATAGGTTCACGGCAGTGCAAACTCGAGTCTGGAGACTAACTGTACACTGCCACATTATTTTGTGTGCTGACGGACGGCCGCATTGCTTGCGGGAATTCCCGAACGTATTTCATACAGCCCTATAATCAAGTACACCTGTCACTGTTTTTTGGTGCCTCAGAAGGCGAGAGAGGACATGCTTGCACGCGAAAGGAGAATATTTTTTTTACATGCAAATTGAATTTATACAGATAGGCGGCTTTCTGCCCCTCGAAAGAGTTAATTTGCTCACCGGCCGGTGACTTCAAGTAGTTGATATTCAGGGGTCGCAACATGCGCCACCACCCTGCTGGGACTTTTGCCGTGCCGTAAGAGAGTTCTCACTCAATTATCATTAAGCGACTGCCAGTGTATGTACAGATTTCGGTTGCTAACAATGACAACAACGACAACAACAACAACAACAAAAAGACTCGGGACATAAGGTTTACTCTTCGTTCATTATGTCAATGATTTTAGTAATTGGTATTTCTTTTTCAATTTATATGCGCATTTACCAAGGTATGTTGCTAAGTGCACAATCGCCTCTGCAACTGAATCAGTCACAGCACTGAAGCAATGAAGTCACAACTTGAGCTACTTTTTTTGTGCTGACGGCATTGCAGTCAGCAGACCTAGTGGGCCGGAATTACCGAGTTTAGCTCCAGTGAAGAGTGCAAAAACCACATAATCACGATTTACATGAATGAAAGTCTATTACTGTGATCAGGAAGTTTGTAAGGTCACGCACGCACGCTAAGACGTAAGCAGATGGTTTTCCGGTCGGTGGCCTTTATGTGTGACAAGAAAATTAAATTAAATATAATGACTCTTGATGATCACCGAGCGACCCGGCATGCCGCACTGCCACCCTAACTGAATGTGATCATATTGAGCGGCCAAGGTAAGCCGAGATCAATCACTCGATTATCGTTACGCGACTTTTCGTATGCAGCATTTCCAATAGAACTTACTCTTGTATACATGCTGCTACCGATACCCAAAGGGTTAACCCATTCAGCCCTGACACACTACAGCAGGAGATGGGTCGACCATGATAATTCAAGGGTAGTGCCAGATTAGCTTGGCGCCGATAGGCGCCAAGCTAATCTGGCACTGCCCTTGAATTATCACGGTCGATTCATCTCCTGCAACAGGTGCATAGTCATTAGATGACGCCTCCAAAATTTGGCAAATACGTGCGCCGGCCGGAATGAGTTAAGCTAAATATGCCGCAACTCAGTTGTGCACACCGGAAAACGTTAGTTTATACAACTAGTCGTTCATATTTACGGCATTTCCGAAGTGCACAAGAATTGACTTTGCAAATGAATTGGTCACACTAGTGATCGGCTTAGTTATAATTGCATCTGAGTTGTTTGTTAACATAAATTATACAGGCATAGAAGTGTTACCGCTCTGTTTACGGCAATTTGCACTTGGTGCAATACCCAATTTCAGGCGTCGTCGGACAGGGGGGAAAAAAAACCATAGGGCATACTCAAGAACATCACTGCTGATAGGTTTTTTGACGAATTCAAAATAATTCACACTATTTTTAAAAATAATTCTACACAGTAAATTGTGATAATAAATATTGTTTAGCATAATCCCCATACAGAATGATGCAGTACAGACGCTACAGGTTTTGAATTTCTTTCTTTTTCCCCGTACACTTTTGGATCCCATGCCTACAGGCTTTTTTATCGCCGTAATAAAACCATAGACCATAAATAACCGGACCGCTCTCTCTCCTGCTTCCGGTCTCTGCACTCGTCGCGCAACTATTCTTGCGCATCAGTCAACTCATTATTCCGGTTCAGTACATCGGAGAGCTTTTCACGTGGATTGTTTCTATGATTTTGGTTAGTGGTGCAGTTTGTAAAGTGTCTTTTGTCTTGCATTATGCCTGGTGCAAGTTGTACGATTGTGGGCTGTGGTGCATGCAACGGAAAGCACAAGGGGCTGTCGTTTTTCTCCATTCGCCAACCAAAGGACTTGAAGTGGGAGAGAGAGCTTGTTCACGCCGTGAATCGTGCAGACAGCAATTTTAACAAAGACACTGCAAAGATTTGTTCTAGACACTTTCGACAGGAATGCGTGAAGTTGGGTAAGTATTATTTACCTAGAATATAAGCTCGTTCTAATCATATTAAGTTCAATTCACTATACAAAAGTTTTATCCTGCGATTTATTCGGGACTCTTGCATGATGTTAATATCGTAAGCAAAAGTAGCAGTACTCCCCAGTAGCACACGTGTGTACTTTCACTTTCAGTAAGTATTCAGTTCTGAGTCTTATTCGGTTTGCTACTTCATGCAGAGGAACGATAGAACGGAATAGAAATCACAGGAGTATAATTAACTGTCAATTTTGTTTATGGTTGATCACTATATAATTTGTGTCTTTGCAAATTTCTTATTTTTCTGGTATTATGTTGCTGTAGGTCCTGGTGGGAAAAAACGGTATCTTCTACCCGGGAGCCTTCCAACAGAGTGTATGCCTGTCAAGTCCATTGTCACAAGGCAACCTCCTCCAAGAAAAGAACCTGTAAGTGTCTATTTATCTTATAAAATCCTGTTGACAGTGTTGTATGACATTTGATAACATTCCAAGGAGCAGTAGATCCATATCCGATGAACAGTTGTGCACTTGCCCATGCAGTTATGTCGATTTTGTACTTTAGACTTGGGCATTCATTTCTCCATTGTGGCATAAATCTGGTTTTGCCTTTGGCATTGATTTTTCCAGGGTTTATGATCAAATTGCAATAAAATTAATTTATGACTATATTAAGAGGATAGTCCTGTAACTTTCCCAGGGCATGTGCAGTGCGCATAACTCTGTTTAAAGGGGTCACACAATTACATGGAAATGTCACATGTTTATATAAAATATATTTCCATTGGATTGAGGTCAAATTTAAAATTTGGTGTATAGTGACCTTATGAGGTGGTATTGTCAGTGCAATAATTCAGACTAGGCCAGTAGGGGCTAAACTGTTTAACAAAAGTGTGCTCATATCCTCAGTGCTTTTGGACCGATTTCATGGACATTTCACTTGAAGTGGCCACGACAACGTTTGTCACCCAGGTCATGGCCACAGGGTCAAGATGACTGAATTTCTTTGTACTGTCACATGAAGGCAAATTTGTTTTATTGGCAGTACACTTTTCGCAGACAGCAATTATGTCTCTTGTGCATAAAAGGATGCTATGGGGTGGGGATGTAATTTTTGTTTATTGGCAAAACCTGTTATAATAATAATAATGATATAATAGAATATTATTGTTATCTATTTGGTAACATTATGCATCATAATACAACTTCACACTTTTTAAAGGGATTACTCTGATACCTGAATTTCTTTGTGTGTATTTCAGGTAGCACGTGAACCACCTCTGGTGCCTGTCAAGGTTGTCTACAATAACTTCAGTGATGTTAGAAAAGCTGCATCAAAATTGCAAGCTCCATGGTGTGTAGTTCTGCACTCCGATGCCCAAGTTGTAGCTGTTTCACTAACGCCAACTGGTATTGGACATCTGCAAGTTAGCATCACCCCAGATCTATCCGCAGTGGTTTCTGTTTTTGGACTGCAAGCACCCCACCTGACGGCCAATATTGAATCAACTCACCTCTCTAAACATCTAACAGCTTTGATTGGTCTGCATGTATGTCCAGGTGTAGTGGACCATGCCCTGCAGAAATTTGCCGAGCTCCCAACTGGACAGGATCTATATTACAGACATGTACTCTATGTCTCAGAGACTTCTTCTATAACACATTCTTCTACTGCTCGATCAAGTACCTGTCATTTGCTGGTGAAAGAATTCTCCAAGATCTGTAACGACTGCCTTGAAGTAAAGAACTTACTACTGCGAAAACAGGCAAGAGCACATGCAAACGAAAAGACGCCAATTCTAAACAACAATCCATTGGTGTCAGTGTCACACAAAAAGCTGAAGCAAGCGTTCAAGACCATTCGCAAGCAAGCTGCTACGCTGAAACTACAACTGGAAAACTTCAAAAAATCTCTGAAGACGGACTCCGTTATAGTGAGCGACACCTTGCATGAGTCTTTGATCAGTGCCATTGATAAAGAAAAACTCTCAAATGAATCTAAGTTGACCAAGTTGTTTTGGGCTGAGCAACAGAAAGCCTTCCAGGTTGGCAAAAAGGGGATGCGATGGCATCCAACTATGATACGCTTGGCCATTCTTCTGCACAGCCGAAGTCCTGCTGCTTACGAAACCCTTCGAGCAACAGGTGTGCTTCGCCTTCCTGGTGAATCTACACTAAGAGATTACACTAATGTATTCCATCCAAACGCTGGTTTCCGCAGTGAAGTACTGGAGAGTATCCGCAATGAAACAAAGAACTATAGGGACAGTGAACGTTTTGTGGTGCTTTTACATGATGAGATGACGATCACATCAGATCTCGTCTTTGATCGCCGTTCAAGTGAGCTTGTTGGCTACGTAACAGGCAGTTCCGGAGACCTAAAGAATATTGCCACCCATGCACTACTGTTTTATGTAGTTGGTGTAAACACCAATCTCAGCAAGAGTGTGGGATTTTTTGGCACCAAAGCAGTCACAGCAGATGCACTGTACCCTTTATTTTGGAGGGCTGTAGGCCTTCTCGAAACATACTGCTTCCTGAAAGTTATTGCCTCGACGAGCGATAAGGCATCCCCTAATCAACGTCTTGTTGACATGCATGGCACACCTGGCAGCATCTGTTATAAAACAATGAATTTGTTTGCACAGCAGCGAGAAATATATTTCTTTTCAGATGCACCACATCTTGTGAAGACAGTGCGAAACAATTTGAGCTGTTCAGGGTCAGGCAAGAACACTCGATTCCTGTGGCAGAATGGTTGTCATCTTCTTTGGCAGCATGTTGTGGCTGTGTACAACAGCGATTGTGCTCAGGTGCTAAGACGAACGCGACTAACAGCTGATCACATACACTTGACTCCACAATCTGTCATGAATGTCAAGCTGGCAGCCCAAGTGTTGAGTGAGCGGGTTGGAAAGGTTATGCTGGAAATGGGGAGGCCAGAAATGGAACAAACTGCCAAATTCATACTGCTGATGGACAGATTTTTTGACTGCATGAATTCACGTAGTTTGACAGAAGCTCAACAAAAAAACAAGATATTCTGTATGATTTTAGCTCATTTGCTTTTGATAGTCACCGATCATTATCTGTTTTTGCTAAGACAACTCAAGATTATTGACAATTGTTACGGCCAAAACAAAATAAGTTGAATTTGAGCAACCATGACTTTTTTTGATTTCTTATCAAACATCAAAAGAATTACTCATTTTTTTGCCATTCCAAAACAAAGGGAAGTAATGAAGTATGAATTATAAATAAAATAATAAACCGACCAACGCTTCTTATTTTTTGAGGGGGAGGGGTGGTCATGTCACCCTTAATACAATATTTTGTTTTTATTTGGCCTAACAGTGAAAGCATTTGTGTCATTTGTCGCACAGTAACCAGACTGCTAATTATTTAGACCACAAGCACTTTTCAGTGAAAATCAGAGGTATATTATTTGCTTTTATGTTCATATAACTTATAATTTTTTTGGGTGGTAAAAGTTTCGGTTCTCTTAATTAAAATTGACTAAAGCGAACTGTTCTGGCTCTAATACTGCACGTTCATATTTAGATTCATTGTGTGTTAACAATAGTTTATGTTGTAGCTATGTTGTAAACTTGTATGTTACAGTTGGAATGGTGTTGGAAGAATACATTATATATATTTTAATTCTGTCTTTCATTTTGGTGTGTTGTTCCTCTAATGTTCTCTGCTTAACTCATTCTACCCCGGACACACCACAGCAAGATAAAGATCGACCATGATAGTTCAAGGGTGATGCCAGAATAGCTTGGCGCCTATGGGCGCCAAGCTATTCTGGCATCACCCTTGAACTATCATGGTCGATCTGTGTCCTGCGCTACGCTAGAGTCTTCAGAAGACAACAGCAAAATGTGGGGATTTCGGTGTTGGGGTAGAATGGGTTAACATGCACTAATACACCATAAAACAAGAGCACCCAATATGAGACATATTCAAACGAGTCATGCTTTCTAACACTGGTGGGACAGGTACTAGAAACATTTATTGTATAAATATCAATACATTGTAGAAATACAATACAATATAACTTTATTGTCTGATGTTCATCACATACAGAAATTTGTCTTTGGCTCGTCGTTCGCAAGAAGCATGCAATAATGCCAATAATTATATCCTTTTTATATACACAATCAGCAGAGACACATTCATTTCTAATGACACAGCAGCAACCCTAAATTCCAATCGAATACATTCATAATCTAAACCCCACATCAATAATAACTAATAATTTTACATTCATGCAGAAAAAGCACACGCACACACACCCACACACAACATAATCTAATAACAGCACAAGTTAAGTGTTGTCTTAAACTATACATATCACGGCCTATACATGATTATAATGGCGGTGCTTAAAAGGTAGAGGCATGACTAGAACATTCTACATTTACCTATACATAGACAGTCAACAAGCAATTACATAATACAGTGCAGTAACAACATTCTTAAAACATTAGTAATAAAAAACACAGCAAAGACACAACTGAGCCTTTCTCATAACTAGATTAAATTTAAGAGTACCACAACAATGGTTAGGATCATTAAAATAACAAGATACATGTTATGTGACTAGAACAAGTTCATTCAATCTACTAATTAAGAATGTCATAGCTCAGCAAATTACATCCAAGCATTCGTGACAATTATGATGTTAAGTAAAATGAATATATATATGTCATACTGCTATACAACATTCACCCATTACCCCATCGCTTACCCCCCACTCCCACCCACACAGTCTACATTGGCACACCCTATGGATGCAGCACATACAAAAGCAACGCTGCACGTTCACGCCTATAATAATAATAAATTCATGGAAAGCATCGAAAACACTAAAACTTAGGTATGCTCAATGCAGCGCACAAAAGCAAGGCAATAATGCACTCACATGATTGAGAAAAAATTCTGTTGCGAAGATGATTGGTTGAATAAAATTGTTAAAACACCTAAAAGCTGTTGGGGGAGAAAAAAAAAGGTCGGGATAATGGTTCCTGATGGATTTGGGGGAACTACTTAAGCTGTTTACGGATACCCTTTGCTTTTTTTGTTGTCTTAGTTCTTCGCCTAAACGAGTCCATGATTGTCTTGCATTTGTGATACATCCTCACCTTGAAATAGAGGTGAACAACATCTTCCAAGATCTTTTCTTTCGTACTGTCTGACACATCAGTCTTGCATACAATATCATACAAGCAAGTAGACACAGACTCTGACTGACTGCATCTTTCAAGATATGTTTTAAATGAAGCATTCACACTTGATGCATCTCCAAACAACTCCCTGAAACACATTTCAAGACCCAGAAAAATCTGAACGCTATTTGGTTTCAGTTTGATCAAACCACCTCTGTCGAGAATGCTTGTCAGTGTCTTTCTGGTACCTGCAGTAGCATCAATTCCAGTTTTAGTAGTACTGTCACCATCACTGCATGTTAGTTTTTCCAGGCACTTGATGATCCTTGCCCCAACATCTTTATCTTGGAGTCTTCTTGCCTTTTGTCTGAGTTTTTGGATTACAAAACCACCAATGTACTCGACAATGTCATGCTCAGTGTCAAGAAGGGGCATGCTTATTTCAGAACACACTTGTTCAGGTTCATATTGAAGCTGAATTAACAGCTCAAATGTTTTCAGACACAACCATGGGGCTACAATTTCTGATGATCTTTCTGCAACAGTGGACATGTTTTCTGTGCACATTTGATGAAACTTGGTGTAGGCACGTTCCTTTGCTGTATTTTTAAATTTGTGTCGTGGTACCAAGCAGTTGTTCAGGAACTGGAGAACAGGCAGCATCACACTGCCTAAAAAAAACCAACAACAACATCGTATTAGAGAACAGGTTGACATTCACTTTGCAGCAACAGTAAAACCAATTTCTTGTTCCTTTTATAATGTAAGCTCTTGCTCAAATAGAAAGATATTAAAATAATGCCTGTTTCTATCAGAATCAAAATGCTTTTTGGATACCACACAGGAATCAATTGATAATTAATTAAAATAGACAGCAATAGCATTGTCACATGGCTAAAATGTAAAAAGACATCCTGATCACACACAATTCATACACCTACACCACATTTACAATAACATTTTAATAAATATATACTGCACAATATTATGTATCCACACTAATATAATTATCAAGTACTAAAACTCATTCAGACAAATTACAGCAAGCACATTCACTTCGATTTTCATTAAATAAAATAAAAAATGCAACAGTCAAAAAGGGATTATAAGAGTCATCACAGAACACATCTCACTACAGAACAATGAAAAATGGTAACAAAAATAAAAACAATGCTTGCACTACTCACACTCACATTGTGCATGTGAGTGTGAGTACTGCAAGCATTGTTTTTATTTAATGCTTTGTGAACCAGTACATCCACACCAATAGTAGATATTTAGATGTGCATTTTGTGTCATCCCACTGATTTCTGAACACTGTAGAAAGGTGAAAGGCAGGGATAATGGGGGAACATATGATGGTACGTACTGTCTAAGTTTTTGCAGATTTCACGAACGCTCTCTGGCATACAGTCATCTCTTTGCAGCTCTCCGCAAGCCTGGTTAACAATATTCACCGTCAGCTAGGAAAAAAAAAGGTTAACAGCGCCATTAATACATTAGGCAATTAAAGATAATGCAACATGTATACCCATTGATTAAAAAACAGGCACAGACTAAGTTAAACTAAGAACAATTAAAATGTTGGCCTTCATGCTCCCTGCCAATTTATTTAGTTCTTTTGTGTTGTATAGTTATTTTATTTTTTTGTTGAGGGGGAAGGGAGGAGGAACGTACGTGTTACTTTAACCAAAAGTTTGTCACTTTC
This sequence comes from Semisulcospira habei, assembly GCA_036245525.1. NCBI lineage: Eukaryota > Metazoa > Mollusca > Gastropoda > Semisulcospiridae > Semisulcospira > Semisulcospira habei. The sequence goes on from BTPG01000006.1 coordinate 155,403,515, forward strand.
CCTCAACCCTTACTGTTGTACACGTGAGAGATTAAAAATCAGTTCTTTGTAATGGTACAAATATTATTGATTAATACTTTTTGCACTAATATGTACCTTGACAACGTTGGAAGTGGCGGGTAACGCCGAACTGGCAGCATGCAGACACTCTCCAACATCTTGGTCCTGATCGAATTCCTGGTTTAGATATTATAAGAATGTTAATACAGCTCGGCAGAATTATAGTAGAAAGAATAATTACAGATCTGTCTAGATAGAAGCTACAGACTAATTTATGACAGATTTACAATACAGTCAATTATATTTCAACAGTTTCCATCTCGTGTAAACGTGAAACTAATACTAGAACACTTCACTTGATCTACTCCAGCAGCCTATCACGTGTGACACAAATAAACGATAGAATGCACAAAGGAAGACTTCAATCGAAATATAAACCGTCAAAAAACAAAAAAAGGCTACCATGTATGCCCCTATTTATTGAATAAGTGTTCAAGGTAGAAAATCTTGGGAATGTTTGCTCCTCTTTACCTGCAAAACAGTGTCGATCTCCATTGTTGTTGTGTGTGGAAACAAAAGCGGATGCGTAGGATGACTAAATCAATTGACGCATGCGCGACGGGAGTTCGGCCTGCGGTTCGTCTGTTTCTCGGCAAAGAGATGCTTGTCCGGTTATTGTGGTCTATGATAAAACTCAAGGGCCTTTTCCGTATCCTTGATCAGGCCGGTTCAGGCACGCCAGTACAGTATTTGTAAACTCGCCGGATATAAATTACGCAGCAGGTTTGGAATGTCCCGTTGATAGCGTGACCCACTGACCCACTGACACTATTGACGTTGTACGTAACATTTTGGGGAACGCCAGGCTTTCGCAAACAGGAAGTGTATACGCCTGTGTGTTGGTCTGTGATTGGTCTGTGATTTTGGATCTTACGGTCGTGCAGTAAGGTCCAAAATCAAAAACCCGCACACTATTGAAGAAAATATTCAACAACTGAGGTATGCTGCATGAATCATTATGCCGTGGAAATAATTATAAGACCGTGACACATTCACAGTGTCCGCGACAGCTGCGGAAAATAGCAGTGTCATGCAATGTTTTGCCTGTTCACGCGGCTGTGTGTGTGGTGTCAAATATAATAATAATAATAATAATAATTTAACAAAAAAGCAAACTGAAAGGGAGAAAGTAGAAATTAAAATAAAAGTAACCCTAAGCGACAGTGGTAGATTTCGCTACCATGGTGATAGTTCAAGAATAGTAAAGTTCTACATAAACATGGCCGCCTCTCCTAGTGTTAAATAAAGCTAAACAGGCACTGTAGTTAAACAAGGTCCTTTTGACATAGGTCAGTCGTAACTAGCCGCTTTAACTCTTTCGAGACGTGCCGCAACCGGATTCGCGGCGTAAAGCCGCGAATCCGGATGCGACACGTCTCGAGTGTGTCTTTTTAACCCGTTCAGTGCCATTGAAATGTTCTGATTGACTTGACGAGGCAGACTATGAGTTGCAGTCTTTGTTAATTCAGGACCCAAACAAACTAGATGTCTAAGGAACATTGATTCAAATTGGCGCCAGCAAGAGGCATAGATCCTCACGAGACCCGCAATTGCAGTTGGGTGGCGTTCAGTTTATCTCAGTCGGCACCTCAGTAACTCGTTAAGCCACCATCAAATTTAATTATTGCCAAACGTCATCTCTAAGACTGAAAGTGTTAAAGTTCTGATTCATTACTCAGAATCGATATTTCAAAGTTACATTTCTCACTCAGTGATTAACTCATGCTGCCCGCGACACACCACAGCAAGATATGGCTCGACCATGATAGTTCAAGATGGTGGCAGAATAGCTTGGCGCCTATAGGATAACTCCAGGATAGGCGCCAAGCTATTCTGGCATCACCCTTGAACTATCATGGTCGATCATTATCTTGCTGTGGTGTGTCAGGGATAGAATGAATTGAACAAACAATTAAACTAACACGGAAACACCGGCGGACAAGAAAATGCCACATCGATAATTGCACCCACTTTTCAGGTCTAACCATGTGAGATTTACCACATGTTTACATAATTATATCAGTGCTTGTCTGTTCTAGTCAGTGCTGTTCGCTTTAACGTTGCTTTGACTGCTTTTCCGCAGTAATTGTTTGGGAAGCGTGTGTTCAAAAGCATACTCTCTGGTGTAGCTCTGTGTTTCTGCTAGATCACGATGCCGTACGAAAGAAACTGCGCATATGACTTAAAATGAGTTGGTTTGTCTGTCTCTGTGCTGGTGAGCATAACAGTAGTGACTAGACCCGACATTCGCAGAGATTACATCAGCATGCAGTTCCCTTGATCTAATCACACTCAAATTCAGCCGGTTGTCTGTGCTGACCTCCCAGCTGAACCACGTGACCCCACAGCTGAAGAAGACGACCTCGTACTTATAGTTTGAATTATTCTTGCTGGTATTTACTCAGTTCTCGAGGTAAAGTATAGTAATTAAAAAGATAATACTATATATTAAAAAAGTAAGTCGTTCTTATCTTAATTCTCTGTTCTTTTGTTTTCACACACTGTCAAAAGAATATTGTCCGGCACATGCTACTTGTTCATCGGGTGACGCCCTATGACGTAAGCTGTGCAAGATCCACAGCAGTGGCTGCGTACGTGCTGATTAGCACGTACATGCGTGCAGTATTTCGATCCTGCTCAAGGCCAATATTACTAATCAGGCTGTGAAGGCCGAATTATTTTAGTCAAGTCAGTATGTTAGCCAGATAAACGTTATATTCACCGTGCTCGATCGTATCTGTCAGTGTTTATCTGGCTTCCCGCCGGATAAGACCTCATACAGCTAACATCGTTAGTGCAGTTAGACATATGTACCCGTTCTTCTTATTCTTCTTGTCGTTTTTCATACATTGAAGGCTTTCTTTGGTCTTCTGTTAATATTTGCAAGCAAATGCGATTCGACATTTGTTTCGTCCATGGATGGCAGGTAAGATATGCGACGGTGATGACTGTCTTCACAGTTCCCGTGGAATACTGTAGACGGCAGACTAAGTGAACTCATAATTATGTGAATCTGCATGAGGCGTGTGGCTACTCTTTTGAATGACTGACCGTCTATCGCAACACTATCATCTATCATGTGTAGGCAGGTCTATAATATTTTACTATACGGTCTGAACTATTAACTCATTCGCGGCCAGCCACATCCGTATGCGGCTGGCCGCGAATAAGTTACGGTCCACAATCACATACCAAAACAGTTTGCATGCTAGTCTGTGGTGTTTTGTCCTTAACCCATTTAGCCCCGAAGCACTACAAAAGGATATAGATCGACCACGATAATTCAAGGGCAGCCGTACCAGATTGGCGTGGCGCCATCATGAACCAAGCTAACCTGGCACTACCCTTGAATAATAATGGTCGATCAATTTCTTGCAACTGGTACAACGTCGTTAAATGACACTTTAGAAATGTGGGCTGTTTGGTTGGTTGTTTAGTTCGGGATTTAACGTTCACAACACCGGAATGATAATGGACGATCCAGATCGGCGCCGGGTTATTGGGGGACAGAGACAACTATTGTCTATGGAGTACGATCTGATCAGTTCGCACTGCAACTGCGTCACTTTGATTTACCAGAACCATGCGGTTGAACAAGCCCTCACCTGGATTGCGAGCCCAGCGACAGGGGCCGTGACGGGGGCTGGAACCCACGACCCAACTATTCCCTTCGCTCTCTTTTGCTCCGATATTCAGCCGGCTGTGCTATTTCGGACTCCACATTTTGGAAATGCGGTCTTGGGGTTAATTTATTCAGCCTCGACGCACTAAAGCAGAAGATGAATCGACCATGATAATTCAAGGGCAGTGCCAGATTAGCTTGGCGCCTGTCGGTGCCAAACTAATCTGGCACTACCCTTGAATTATTATGGTCGATCCATCTCCTGCAACTGGTGCATACTCGTTAGATGATGCCTCCAAACTTTGGGAAATACGGCCTTGGGGTTGAATGCATAAAATAGGTTGACGGACATAGCCTCAGAGTCCAGCATCTTTAACTAGTACTACACCTTTGATGTTTGACATGATCGTGATAGTTAATGCGGTGCAAGGCATGGATTGCTTGATTTGGTTGTTTTTCAAATGTGACTGCTGCACATCAGTAAAGAGAAAATTTAGTCAAAGCGAAATCTATGTTTAGATTTGTTGTACAGCGGTTTGATAACCCCTTCACTGCCGAGAAAATAGTGAACACGATCCAACTGCAAAAACATAGATCCGAATGAGCCCCCGCGACTGCGGGGGCTCATGAGGATCTATGCTTCTTGCTGAGAACCTTTATATCCATGTTTCTTGGACGGCGTTGGCTTCTGGTCGTTGAATGAGCAAAGATTTCAGATACAAAAATGTACGTACAGTGTAAGTCCAGTGGCAGGGAAGAGGTTAAACTTCGGATACAACAAATTGCCACGGACAGCTGTCAGATCAGAAGCTTGTTATAAGAGATTGGTTTACATATTATAACAAAAATACTGGGGCTTTATGGAATGGGTGTTTCACTGGAAGGCTCAAAACGATAGCCTGTTATTCCTTCTTTAACCCCCCCCCTCCCACCACCACCACCACCACCACCTCTCTCTCTCTCTTTCTCTCTCTCTTTCTCTCTCTCTCTCTCTCTCTCTCTCTCTCTCTCTCTCTCTCTCTCTCTCTCTCTCTCTCTCTCTCTCTCTCTCTGGATCTAGTGAGCCTTGCGGTGACAAAAAGGGAAGCTGATGTATTGATGACGTAATACAAGCTCACCAACCTGAAATTCCAAGGCATCTGCACACTGATGATACCGTTCCGCTGATGAGGCAAGCAGTTACGCGAGCGGTATCGTCTGCAGTCAAGTGGTTAAACGATTGCTAAAATCATCGTTATACGTTCCTTGTCTAAAATTCAACTGGACTGAATTGTTAACCCATTCATCCCTGACGCACTACAGCAAGACATAGGTCGACCATGATAATTCAAAGGTAGTGCCAAATTAGCTTGGCGCCGATAGGCGCCAAGCTAATCTGGCACTACCCTTGAATTATCATGATCGATCCATCTCCTGCAACAGGTGCATAGTCGTTAGATCAAGCGTCCAAAATGTGGGAAATACGTGCGCTGGGCTGAATGCGTTAAAGTGTTAAAATTGGTCAGTAACGCGGATTACCAATGTTTGTGATTCCTACATCACGACTTTTTTACCCTCTGCCCATAGGACCAATAACCATGCGAACATAATAGAAAAATGAAAAGATCAAGGTAGCCTTTTTGCGTGCCTGGCTACACCAAGCACATTTGTTGTGTTACGAGTCAAGCATTGCCAGTGGATCTTGTCGCCTTGCGGGTCCGATCAGGGAGTTTATTTCGAAGATGAAAGTCGAGAACACGATTCGATTTTTTTTTTCGGAGAGGGGGGGGGGGGGGGTATGAAATAGGAACCCTTAAAAGCACATAACGAGTGCATTTTTTTTTCTTTTCTGCGTAATTCCACCGGTCTGTGTTGTTCCTATTTAAAAATAGGAACAACTTTGTGGTAAAAGAGCAAGACCGGTCCCACCCAGGTATGCATCCGGTCACTCTGGTCCCGACGCCTCAAAATGTCCGAGCAGAAGAATGTGAAGCACTCGGGGGCGTTTCGATCGGTATTCGTAGTTAGTAACTACAGGCTCCGATTTACTCATCAGGGAACCGGCCTACAATTCTCAGTCCATTTCTTGGTGTCTTCCTCCCAGTGTGTCGCATTTAAATCCTTACATAAGGACATGTTATCCGTGTAGTCCATGCATGTAACTGTAGTCCTGACGCGGCATTATTGATGTCCAGTATGGTCGCTTTCAAACCCTTGCAGTATTCCTGACGCGGTGTTATAGATGTCTAGTATGAACGCTTTCAAATCTTTGCAGTATTCCTGATGCGGTGTTATTGATGTCAAGTATGATTGCTTCAAATCCTTGCAGGGTCCAGTCTTGTGTCGGGATCCGATTGTATCGCTGCGTCTTCTGTTCCCTCGGCGCTTGTGCCTGTCCGTTCCAATGTCATTTCCTGCTCAGCGGGGCTTAGCCGCGATAAGACACAATGAACCGTTGGGCGGAGTTTGCGTGTATCGACGTGGGAGTCATATTCTTTGTTTATTAATCCGTCCGTTTTGACGGATCAATCCCAGACTGAGTGTCGTTGTTGTTGTTGTTGATTCTCCGTGTATTCGTGTTTGTAGACGATGCCGGTTGTTTGTGCGGCTGTGTTGCCTTCCATACGACAGACTAGTGTTTCTAGTATTGTCCTCTGTGTAGGTGGTACGCAGTGTTGCCGTGGTGCATATCTCACAGTTGATGCTTTAAAATCAGCTTATTGTTGTAGTGCGTCAAGGCTGAATAGGTTACGCAGCACCAACTTTAATCTACAACACCAGGCAACACTGGTCACAAAGAACTCGTTCCAAAGCGCACAAAAGTGAAAGGAGGACTGGAACGCTCGCAACAAGCGAGGCCAACTATTCTGTGAAGCACTCGAAGAATTGAAGGCCCTTCTACAACGACAAAACCCGGCACCTACCACCAAAACGGTATACAATTCAGGCGGCCCAACAAGCCAACGGCAACAACAGCAATCAACGAAACGACAGCCACACCAAAACAGCAGCAACAGCTACAACAATAAGCTGATTTTAAAGCATCAACTGTGAGATATGCACCACGGCAACACTGCGTACCACCTAAGTCCTAAGTTAGGCGGGAGGCAGGAGGCGGTGATGGCTAACACTTGCCCCTCTTGCCGAGAGCCGGCAAATGTAAACAATAACTGTACGCGTGGGCCCCGAGTATCTTCACCGCGGTCCAGCACAATTCAAAACGATACTTGACATCCTCATCAGCCCCCAAGGCTGCATTAAATTTGAGTCTCTTGTTGGGCCATTGATAATGATTCTGATCCTTCAGTCGTATACTCGAGGATGCCGCTGCGGACTGGGTCTATAACTGTTTAGTCAGTTTTCTTTTACTGTCTCTCATGAGCACACGTTCTTGTGTCAGTGTTCACGAATTCACACCGGCAGTATTGCCGAACAGTTTCTTTGTGCGTATGCGCGTGGGAATTAATTCAGTTTCTCCTTTATTTCAACGAGCTTTAGATTGTTTGACATGATATACAATGAAATATTCACTTCAACCCCAGTGATCGCATACAAAAGACACAAAACCCTTGGCGACATGCCGGCTGATCTCATCAAAACTGACGTAATGGAGAGGCCGAGGAGACAAGACACAACTAAATAGTAAAACGTTTAACCTAATGCAATAAATGCAAACACTAAATATGAAAGTTGAAGATCACACACGCACATGATACAAAAACCGTATGAAAATATCAGGGCGTGAGAGAGACACCATGAGAGACACCATGGTGTTCACATTGTACCACTAGGCGGATGAGCTGTTTCTGACAGCCAACGGCTAGAGGACGGAGGAGATCAGGTTGGATCCAACGGCCAAATGTGGGGGGGGGGGGGGGGGTAAACCCTTCAAATCAGGAGTGGAGCCCCGAAGGCAGACAGCTGCCTGTATTCACGCACTGTTCTGGCAGCTCCTGCAGCCAAACTGGTGCCAAACGTACTGCTTTGCATTCCTTTGGATACATCAGCGAGGCCGAGAGGGGGATCTTGACGACTGGGCACCCCAGGATCTCCATACACTTCGCCCAGGCTTGCGCCCTGGAGAGGTCACTCCAGTGACTGACCCAGCAAGCGCATATACTCCATTGTCTTCCGAGACAGGATGCCAAACAGAGAGAGACAAAAATTCCTGCTAGCATCAGTAGGTAGGCCTTGGAGCCGGCAGTCCTAATCCCTACCAATATATGGAGGTAATATTTCAACGGAGATTTTGATACGTGCAACAAAACGCTGTGCAAAATGACTATCTCCACGGTTTGGCCCGCTGACGATGAGGAGTACCGGCAAAAGGAAAACTTTATCGAAACACACATGAACTAAACTCAGACTGACTTGTGTCGCTCAAGTGTGTACGGCCGGCCGATAAACAGGCCATTGCGTCATATAGTGTGCGTTGTCAAACACATCTTTACACACTTATAACAATATATGCCTTTCGTCTGATTTTTAAAAAAATGATATTGTTCCTCAAACTGAGGAAGCAAATGCGGACTCAATAAGCCGATTGTCAAGTTGCAAGAGTGAGTCTATGAAATCTGCAAAAGTCTTCATAAATCCTCGCCACGAAAGGCTATTTATGAGACTCTATGCCTTTAGCTTGATTTTTTTTTTTTTGTTTTTGTGTGTTTGTAACTGACATCGATCGTTACTCAAACTGAGGAAGTGGTTGCGGCGGACTAAGTAACGATTGTAGTCTGCGCAAGAACCAGTCCACATCTGCAAGGGGCATAGTCACTCATGGTCCCCTCTGCTCGAGGACTCATGACTGAGAATCTATACCTCTTACTGGTGTCATTGACGTTTTTCTCAAAACTGAGTCTTAGCACCGCGAGAACATAAACAGTGCGAGTTCTGGCCAAGATGTTTTGAGAGGTTTCACAACGGAGCCCACTGCTAGACCACGCCCACAAACAGCACGTGCGGAGATTGAGGTAGAACTGATGCGGCGCGCGGTGTGTGGTTAGCGCCGGCGGCAAACCGTCAAACCGCAAGAGGCATAGATCCTCATGGCCCTTGCGACTGCAGGGGCACATGAGTATCTCTGCCTCTTGCAGACAGACACCGGCTTCTTTCACATCCCAGCGGCCGCCGCAGGCGCATTGTGCATGATACTTAAGACAGTCAGGCACGTGTTAACTACTGTTTGTCAACGGTAAAACATGAAAAGAGAACAGTCGGCTTTTTAGTGACAAATTGATATATACAACCAGCTACCGATAGAATCAAGCACCTCTTAAGAACCCTAGCAGGGGGTCAATGAAGTGAAGCCGACCGGCTGGGTCGATTGAACGACAGTTGAAGTTTGCCTCCACCGTATGCCACAGATTGGTGCATTTCAATGAATGTCTTCGGAGAAAAAGCATTCTGTAAAGCAGGTTGGAATTGATGAGAATTTTTTCGGTTACATTTTTGCATGAATTTCGAATTTGTGTAAAATTGTGAATTAATTGCTACGTACGAGCCATTCCTAGTTTAATATGTTTTGCGTGGAACTCCTTCAAGGATAATGCAACAATTTATGGCCAATGTCGTCGTTTATGTGATACATGATATTTCGTCTGACATATAAATCCGTGCACTGACTGAGAAATTAACCCTGAGCTGCCTTGGGCAAGGCGAATGCTACCCAACTGTAAGAGACATAAACTATCATGAGCCCCCGCTGTCGCGACAGCGGGGGCTCATGAGGGTTTAGTCTTGCCGGTTACTCCTGTGTTCTTCATGCCTTCTGTTGGTTTCATTTACATCTGAGGTTTCCTCCCCCCCCCCCCCCCCCTACGCAAAAGTCGTTCAGTGTGTAGTGCTTTCCAACGCGCAATTCAGTCGTGACCGCTGGCAGCCAAGAGGTTAATGCTTAATTTATCACGTGTACTGGTCAGTGATGTTGGCCCTTACTAAATTCCACTAAAAGGCAAACTAGGACAGATATTAATTTAATTATTATACGCCCACGATCTGTCGATCTAAGAGCCTGTGTCTACATTCTTTTGTTGTTGTATGTATGTAGTAACTTTTAAAGAGGAAGTATTTACGTGTTAAGTGCACGTTACGTGCATACATCCGGCTTTTCGTGCAAACTGAAGCAAAACTACCACTTTAAAAGCTAAGTGTCAAATGTTGTATCGTTTTACCTCGGAGCACCTAGTCCATAATTATCGAACCAGAACTATAATTAGACATTACCGCATAGCCAAACAGGACTCATTTTCTGTATATGTAGAAAGAAGTCGTTACCTAATGATTAGAAAACAGCCGGCGGTGTAGAAACGAGCGTTGCAGACGGAGGCTATCGTGTTTGTTCTCCATCGGCTGTGTTCTGATAGTGTTCTGCTCTACTTGAAAACGAGCTATCGGGGCACAGACTGAGTTTCTGTAATCTTCGCTAATCCAACACAGAAAAGCCATAGTTGTCCCAGGAACGTGGATTCAAAGTGGTGTCAGCTAGAGGCGTAGATCCGCATGAGCCCCCGCTATTGCGGGGACTCATGAGGATCAAAACCTCTTGCAGCTAGGTGGTGTTTACATTTTCTTGGCACTGAATGGCTTAACAAGGCTATGACCAACAAAGAAAGAACCATGCTACTCCGAACAATCAGGACAAAAGTATTAAAGTTTCGATGAACTTTTTAACCCATTCAGCCCTGACGCACTACAGCAGGAGATGGGTCGACCATGATAATTCAAGGGTAGTGCCAGATTAGCTTGGCGCCGACTGAGGCGCCAAGCTAATCTGGCACTACCCTTGAATTACCATGGTCGATCCATCTCCTGCAACAGGTGCATAGTCGTTAGATGACGCCTCCAAAATTTGGGAAATACGTGTATCGGGCTGAATGAGTTAATAACACAAATTCTCCCTGCGTCAATGTGGACAGACAGTGCGAGGACAAGAAGCCACTTGTATTCTTCGAAAATTTAGTAAACATTTTTATTGCTGTTTGTCCGAAGCACGGTGTTTCTTCCTTTTTCCTCCGCAATCAGCTGTTTTGTCTGTATAACATCTGCTGATTTACATTTTACCGCCACGACGCGAAAGACTGAACTGCAAAATCTTGCATATCTTTTAAACACCTACTTAAATCTTTAACAATGTTGATTTCACAGCACTCTATTTAGATTTCTTTCTATAAATTAAGCAACGATTTAGTGAAGCACGCTTCAAAATCTGCATTTGAAATCCGTTTCAAGCTGTTCCGCTAGTTATTCTGAAGGCAAGCTCTTTTTGTCCTTGATTATTTTAAAGCTGACAAATGACAAAACGTTTCACGGGTCTCCGGGCTGACGCCGGCCTCAGTGCCCCCGCGCACATCCAGACGACGTCGGCCCGATGATCATTTGCTTACTAGGTTGTGTCCAAGTCAAGTTATTCTGAAACGCACGTGCTCTTTTTCTTGTTTATTGCATTTTGATACGCCTGGCAGTCGCTTGTTTGGTCTGGTTTTTCTCTAGATAACTTTAGTTTACTCCAACAAGAGCAGTTAACTCATTCAAGGCGCCTCGCATCAATAGCTGCGGTAGTGTCTAATAGCGTTGCCGCCGCCGGATTCGAAATGGCACACCGAGACTGTGCGTGTCTTATATCAGTAATGACTGATCTCAAGCTATTCACCGTGTATTGCTTGTGCGAGGCCTATATGCTATTCCGGCTAGTTCAATCTTCTTTGGTTGTACATGCACTCTTGGCTTGACTTCGCGAACGAAGATTTTATAGGAGTTGCCCACGACGTCTGCAGGCTTGTTCGTGGCTGCGGCAATGCATATAAATACATACAGAGAAACATCCACTTCCATTGGTAAGCCAAGATTAAAACAGTGTAACGTACCTTAGTACACGTGAATGCTGCGCATCCATACCATCCATCCCTGGTTGACTGAGAGCTGGAACGCAGAGTTTTAGGGTGTTTTTTTAAATTTTTATTCATTGATACAATATCGATCTGTGACGCCGAAATCTGAAAGGTATCGACACTAACTTGAATTTTGCTATATGCTTCAGTCATGCAGAGTTTTCGTGACCGAAACGTGACATTTTATAAACCTGCGTTTGCTACGTTCTGCTGCCTATGATTTGCAAAATCGTCCACGTAGCCGAACAGATCGCTCAAAGTACCGGATGGGTGAAGATTCTAAATTTAGATTGTATTGCTGGCCTTGGCTAACCGCTGTAGAATATAGGATTTCGTCCATGTAGGGACGGACGTGACACGCTCGCATGACTAGAAATAAATTAGTTGTCCACGGCTGGTTGCTAGACTAACCTTTACTACAGTTGCTAAGTTTCTTCCGGTTGCAAGAGACATAGATTTTCATGAACCCCTGCAGATTGTCACTTGAGATAGGCCAGTGTCAGTTTTGGCCGTTCTCCGCTGAGGGACGTACTTAGTGAACCAAAGAGTTCTAAGACTTGAAATGCGTAGGCCGTTCTGGTGATTTGGTCATCTTCCTGTCAGCCGACGAAAATTGTGTAGATATCACGCATCACTATTAATAATCTTAAACGCTATTGGTTGTCTCTTGTCTCTGATTGACGTACATTACTTGCCACGAGTGAAACAGGTGTCGATGAGTCATGTGTCGACATCAGGATTATTCTGTTTGGGAATTTCCTATATGAGGACATTGAAGATTCAGATTCCAAACAGGCTTAAGCTTTTCTGAAAATAACGCGTTGCGTAGAAATTTGTTGTTCCCTGAATCCCGATGAGAAATTCTATGTAAGAATCTAAATGATGCTGAGTTTTCGGCCAGCAACACTATATAGATTCTCATGAGCCCCTTCAGCTGTAAGGGATCATGCGCAAATTGCTACTCCTACTGAGGGAGTGTAACTGGAAAGACTGCAAAATTTTGTGCCGTGATTATATACGTCAGCCTTCCGCGTTCGCAAGACTTTGAATCACCAGGATCAGCTAGCCAGCCTTAGTTACCACGACGCTAAAGCTAAACAATCATCCCTTCTGTAGGCGGCCTAAGGGAGGGAATGCATGCGCATACTGTCTATAATTTAGTTTTGCGAGACACACCGTTTACTTCCCGTTTTTTACGAATTATCTGACTTGTCTGTGTCGTGCACTAAAACATTCTTTACAAATCTGAACTAGCCAGCTGTAGAATGATATTATTGCCGCACCTGTTAATTTTACAACAAAATAGTCTTCCGGACAGCTCTGACAATTTAGTTTAATCACACAATAATAATAACAAAAATATATGACAAAGAAGTAAAAAAAAAAAAAAAAAAAAAAATGCTTTCAATGCACGAATAATTAGTACCACATTTACTATATCTAGTTTTCCAATAAAAAAAGACGCTCGGGCGTGGGCCCACTGCGGCCGACCCGAGGACCTTTGCTTACTCAGATGCCTTTATTTCTTGAAAACGTAAAATGTGTATGGAATGCTGTGGAGAATTTCATGAGTCCCCTCATATATGATATATGTGCTGGGGCTCATAATATTCTTTGCATATTGCCAGTCCTCTTTCTGTGTGTGTTCCGTGGGTGTTTACGTTCTGGTGGTTTCAAAGACATGATTCAACGCCCACAGGCAGAGACGGTAAAGATGCACGTGTCGAGCCTCAAAATCTGCTCACGCACACACCCATCTTTGCGTCTATGATTCAGCCTGTGAGTCAGTATGATTCACCAATGAGTCAGTGTGATTCATCAACCTGGCACCCAAAAGGCTATCGGGCCGAAGTCGGCCGCAGTGAGCCCGCGCACGACAGTGCGCGGGCCCACTCATCAGTCAACTGACATTAAACGTCAACAGCCCTGCTACCAACCAGCTTATGAGGCTGCAACACAGTATTTGAACACATTCGTGTGGTTAACACTATAATGATACTGTACATATGATAGGGAGACTGGAGCCTGTCTTACTTTGAACAACGTATTTTTTTTTTCGTGTTGTTTACGTTGCACGCGCTTCTGTACGTCAGTGTTCTGTGGAAGTGTGTATTTTACAACTTAACCCTTATCATTCGGAATACACCAGTGTGAGAAATAAGTTTGACTTATATAGTACAAGGGTAGTGCCAGAATAGCTTGGCGCCTCTAGGCGCCAAGCTATTCGGGCACCACCCTTGAACTAAAGTCATTGGTCTATACTGAGGCTGTACTACTATAGCTTGCAGGGTATCGCACAGCTTCAGTCCTGTCCACTCTGAAATATTGTCTTCCCATCTTTTCCTGTCTTCCTCTCCTTCGTCCTCCTTGCACAACACCTTGCAGGATTGTTTTGGTAAGCCCTGCAAGGTTTGTTTTGTAGGATTGTAGCTTGCATATGGTAGCGTAACCTCAGTATGATATGGGTTAATGACCACGCCTCCTTTCCAATGCATCCTAACAAAAGAAATCCAGTTACATTCTGCAACATTATTTTTAGACAGTTTGTTGTTTTCTGTTTCAGTATGATGAACAAGCATCGCCTATACTTTGAAGCGGAAGACATCTTCGATATACCAGACTTGTATCATCCAGGAAAACCTCAACCTTTAGACCACGAAGATGAAGAACAAAAGCGGGATCGTAGACTGTCTAGGGTTTGTTTGAACGTTCTCCGTTTTCATTATTATTATTAATATCATTATTATTATTATTATTATTATTATTATTATTAACATCATCATTGTTATCATCATCATTGCGCGTTATCCATGTCATTACTCTGCACTATATAATCACTTTTGTTTTGTTTAGGCGTTACGTGTAAGTCGAAAGCGGGGTAGCGGACCGACAGCGAGTCATTGCACAGATTATGTGCAGTGTATAGTTGACCGTGTGGAGACATTCAACCAGGAAACGTGGGGAGGGCCCCCAATCATGGAAATGGCGAAAGCCGGTTTCTTCCACCTTCAAAATGGGGGAATGGGTAAGTTTTCAGCTCACTTAGTCACATTATATTAATTAATGTGTATCTTGTAATATTAGGTTTATGTGATAACAGTGTTTTAACATATAACTTGTACATTTAGTGCGTCAGTATTAGCATAGTTCTTAATTCTGCGTGCATGGGCGCCTCTGTGTCTGGGTGAATGTGTGTGCGCACACCTGTCTTATCCATTTTTACTTTAAGTTGACATATTTATACGCCCCCGTCCAAATTGGAATTGCCCCTTCGTGGGATAAATAAAGTTTCTTTTAACTCATGGGAGACGTGCCGCCTTTGGATACGCGGCATAAAAGGCATGTCCGGAGGCGGCACGTCTCCAATGAGTTAACCTTTGACTTTGAATCCTATTATGTAATTCTGCCGGTTAAAAACGATGAAACCTACTATGAAACTTGATTAGATAGAGCATTGTAACCCACTGACGCAAAGAACTAAATGGCGTGTATTTAAATGAGTTAGAGGATTAACTCATTCGCATTATGCCGCGTATCCAGCTGCGGCGAGCCGCAAAAAAGTTGAGGTTTTGGATTCGGATTCTGTGATTTTGATGTATGGCTGGTTATGAAAGATTACTACATGCAACTTTGTCTCACCAGAACAGGCAATCATCAGTTCTTATGTGCAGTTAATATACATAACTATTTTATTGCCATCCATCCATCCATCCATCCATCCATCCATCCATCCATCCATCCATCCATCCATCCATCCATCCATCCAATCATCCATAAATCCATCCGTTTGTACATCCGTCTGTCCGTCCATACATTTATTCATTCATATCATTCATATCATTCATTTAATTCATTTTATTCGTTCGTTCGTTCACTCGCTCGCTGGTTTGTTCGTTCGTTCGTTCATTTATTCATCAATCGACGATTGTTTTGCAGGCAAGGTGGGATGTGCTTACGGCTGTGGCAAACAGTTCCGCTTCCGATCCGTGGACGATGACCCGTGGATGATCCACAAGCAAATTTCTCCCAATTGTCCTTATCTCCGTGCCTTGAATGACCATGGTGCAAAACCCAGCGTAAGCATCTCATCGCGTACTGTTGTCCCTCAGCCTGTTAGTTGCTTCCATCAAACAAGTCATAAATTCTCACCCAAAAATGCCTCTTTTCTAAACTGGCTCGAATCGGGCTGTTTCTCAAATTGAGGGATTGTCTGACTTTACCCCCTTCCCTGCCGATAAAAGGTGAGCCCAGTCCAACCGCAAGAGGCATAGATCTTCACGAGCCCCCGCAGTTGCGGGGGCTCGTGAGGATCTATGCCTCTTGCTGACGCCACTTTGCATCCATGTTCCGTGGACAGTTGAAGCCTTTAGGAGTTGAATTAACGATTTCAGGAATGCAATCTACCTCCACTGGCAGTGACGGGGTTCGTCTGAATTTTTATTAGAAGACTATTTTACTGACGAGCAAAGGAAATGCGACATTTTGGGGGAATCATCGGAAACACCTTAGTGTTTCCAATGATTCAAAAAATGTCGCATTTCTTTTGCTCGTTAATTTAGCTCATCTCTTTGAAACCAAGTACAAACTGTCTTCCTGTGTATACTGCTCCCAAAGTTTGTACGGATTTCTGTTGAATTACTTTATGCACTTTTTTTCGTGCAATCATTAAATGATAAAAAGCTTTTGCCATTCACTTATATCCCGTCTTTTGTCCATGAAGAACACAAGCTAGAAATTATTAACATTTCTCGCGGACAATTTTTTAAATTGGTTTATAACGTTATGCCCCAGACTAATCTAACAGTTCTCTTCTTGTACTTTCACAGCCGACCCATCTTAGGTCTTTGGTACGTGTATACTGGTTACAAAGATACAAATGTATTAAATCCGCCGTAGGAATGAATGACTGTACATAGATAATAATTGATCATCCTTCTTTCTAGCACATAAGATATACATCACTAACAAGGCTAGGTTTTTATGTTGTGTGTTTCAGCCTCTGGGCAGAAAAAGGTTCTGCCATTCAACCGCGTCTTTAATAGCGTTTAACCATCAGCCGGCATAACTCGTCAATAACAGGGCAGTAGACGAGACAGTGCATGCGCATCCGGAACGGCCCCGGGAACGGCTCTGTGCCCGGAGTCTGCTACGTCTACTCTGTATGTTGAGCAGGCCGAGGTTTTGCCACAGGCTATAGTCGAAAACACCATACGATGAGTATGAATTTGCAGCATTGCATGTCAATCTGTTCCACTTTCAATGGAAAGGAAGAGGTCAGCGCTGCAAACTAATACGTGTCGTAAATAGTAAAATTGTATTTTTTTCGATCAAAGTCTGTGGATCAGTCAGTGGGTAATAGTGAGGTTACGTTTACACCGAACTTCCAGCTTGAACAAACGAGAGCCACGTCTCCATGGAAAGTCAACTTTTACCATAAGCATAGGCAACACTCCGAGCATCTCCAAGAGGCATGATCCTCATGAGCCCTCCGGGCTCATGAGGATCATGCCTCTTGGAGATGTTTGGATTGTCGGTTATGTTTCTTGTACGCATTGGCCATCCTCCGTGACTGACGTCGCTTTCGTTTGTTGTTGGAAGTCGTTCGGTGTGACCGTAACCTCAGTAACATTTACGTAGAACGGAAAAAAGGGTTCGATTCTGAAGTCGTCTGCTCGTTGGAGATTGTGATCGGTCGACCGTGACTGCTCTATGATAATATACAGTCTTGCTTGAGGCAACACGACATTCAGAATGACTACTGATTTTTGTATTTGTTTATTTCGGACGTCCTCACGACGCCGAATGATATCCAAAAGAAACAAACAGAAAAATCAGTAGACATTCTGGATAGAATGCGGATGAAAGCAAGACATCATAATTATTTGTCCGAACGAAGGTCCATATTGCACCATCCGCGGCGCCATAAAGCTTTCAGCAGTTTTACAACCAAAATAAATTGTAGTAACAGAACCTTTATCAGGGGAGAGAATTATGCATTATCGACTAATGATCATAGATCTACTTTGTTTAAAGCACTAAAAAGATAGTAAGAGGGGTGCGCTAAGTAAATGACTGGAAGCAATGCATATGGAAGCACAATTATCTCCCCTGACAGTACTTTTGCCTACTTACTTGGTAGTTTCTTCGAAATTGCACGCATTGGTAGTCAACCCCTTTGGTCTCGTAGAACCTAAATCGTTTAGATGGGACAGGCAATTCTAAGACCACAAAGTCGCAAGCGATCGAAGTAAACCCGACTCTTGTTTCGCGAAGAAGAAGAAGTAAAGCCAATGCCATGGGAATTAACACGCGTAGGCTCCCAGGGGCGGATCAGTTACCTCGAGAGGAGGGGAGAGGGTCCAGCTTTCTTGTTTGGGACCTTCAACCTGATACACAAGGCCTCCCCGACGCCAGACTTTAACTTCCAGGGGCCGAAAAATCGAACGGGGGAGGGGGGGGGGGGGGAGGGAGGGGAGGGGGCGGGGTGGAGGGGAGGGGGGGGGGGGTCAAAATGAAGTTTAGTATATAAGTTTGTTATACCGATTTGTAGTACTAGTACGTCTGCAATGTTATTCTAGTGTCAAAAGAAAATTATTTAGGGACTGTGTTTAATTTCCCAAAATACTTTTTTTTTATGAACTAGAGCGATTTAACGTGATTTTGGTGTTAGACTGATCTGCACAAAAAGTGTTCTCGCATTTTTGCAAAGTTTTGAATATGAAGTCATAGGTCATAATTTCATCGAAAGCACAACAAATAATGTATTTAACTTAGTTGACACACAGATTCACTAAAAATAAACTGTGTGAAAACTTTGTAATTATCATAAGATGACAAATTATGACTCATTCATGATTTTAAAATAACAGAAACCCTTGGTCGCGTATCCTTTGCACGTAAGTATATGGCGTATCGGTATATCTATCTTTCGCACATGGGTGTAGGGAAGTTTAAAGGTTTTCACTGGCTGGTTGATTGCTTGGGGTATATGAAAATTGTATCTGATTTTCTTTGGTGTGCACATGTCATTTTAACCCTCTTGCACAAACAGCCACCGACAATGTTTACGGTTCTGGTAGATGCATGTACACGAGAAAATTAACCCCTTCACTGTCGAGGAACGCTATGCAACTACAAGAGACATAGATCCTTATGAGCCCTCGCTGTGGCGGGGGCTCATGAGGTTCTATGCCTCTCGTTGTCACTACTTTGTATCCATGTTCACTGGACGGCGGAGGTTAGAAGAAAATTTCAAAAACACAATCTGCTTCTACTCACAGCGACATGGGTAACATCGAGTGAAGGTTGACTGCCTTTTTATCAGGATTATGCTGATTGATGGCGCTTTATCGTCAACACAGAATTATACTGCATCAAACTGTAAAAGTTTGTCGTTTTTTTGTTGTTGTTTTTTTAGCAGGTTTGTTGGGCATGACATTCATATCTATCGACACCACAAAACAATTTCAGCAATGAATTAAACTACGATTTATTACATAATTGTAATTTTTTTCCGAACTGTGCGTCTTTTTTTGTTAGATTTTTTTTTTTTTTTTTTTTTTGGGGGGGGGGCGGGGGGAAGTGTGGGAAGGGGTTGGGGGCGGGGGAAGTGTGGGAAGGGGGTTGGGGGGGCGGGAGGAAGTGTGGGAAGGGGGTGGGGGGTGGGGGGGTTGGGAGGTGGGTGGGTTTGGGTGGGTGGGAGGGTATTGCACACTCTTGGCAGTCACCCTTCGTATCTGGATATCCTGTATATCGATATCATCCCCAGTATCAATACGTCTACGGGCCCACGATGTCCACATATGTGCGCGGGCCCACTGCGGCCGTCGTGGGCCCGAGGACATTTGTTTACTGGGATAACATCAAATGGTGCAGATTTTCAGTTACTGAAGAAGTTGCTAAATATCGCGATTGTCATTTTTCGCACACTGTTTTTATTGCGGTCATACAATGATGTTTTGTTATAGCAAAATAATGGGGCCTACTGACATAATTGTAACAATGTTTTGCTGTTACCATTGCTTGAAGTGCAATGCAGATGATAGATACACATTAATACATGTATAACCTTTCTAAAGATTGTGATAATGTACCGGTTTGCTGAGGAATTAAAAGGTCATAATATGATTTTTAAATAATTAATTATAATTCTACCAACATTTGTATTTATTCAGATCGATTTTTGTTTAGAAGTATTGTCTTTTCCTTTTTTACAATTCACAACCACGTTATGTTTTACACTTTCATGATGGAGTTTTAAAAAAAAAATAATGTTATGTTTTGCACTATCATGGAGTGTTACAAAATTCATAATCTGTGTTTCTACATCCTTTTTAGACAACGAGTTTTTATTTTTTTACCCGTTTATTTTTATTTATTATTATTATTATTATTTTATTACTTCTGTTGATTTTGGTCTGATAGCACCATCGCCATTTGTGTGCTGTTATGTCTTTTTGTAGATAAACACATGTTTACTGTACGTTTTACCATCAACAAAAAACAGTCCCAGCGGAATTCAAAATGTTGACTGACCTAACACACTGAGAACACCATTCTCCGTGTGCTGGTCTGTGATGTTGAATCTTACGGCTTTGAACCTTAAGGTCCCAAATTACAGACCAGCACACGCTTACTTTTTTTTCTATTGGTTTTATCAAAAAGGAATTCCACACTGTTTATTGAAATCTGTAATGCCAGATAGCCCCAGGCTCCTGTGCAAATCCATTTATTGATTTTTTAAGGTGATTTTTATTATGTAATGTTTAGTAGCAATGGATGTATTTAAGTCGAGTATTAGTGTAAATGACTGCTCAACCCCTTAACTGCCGAAAGACGTACATTTTGTTTCCTTAAATCTGTGTTCACTGAAAGACCAAAAGCCACAACATGAACATGAGTGGTCTCAGCAAGAGGCATGGATCCTCATGAGGATCCATACCTCTTGCAGTAGGATCGCGTTCACTTTTTCTTGGCAGTGAAGGGGTTAAGGTTCTTGCCACAGACATGTGACATTTGATTACTGTTGCGTTGCTGCAGGGATGGTGGGTGAGTAGAGTTTGTGTGTGTTTCGGTCTCAGGCGGAGAATGACACAACAAAGATGGGAAATTGGTTTTATACCTTAGTAATTTTGTCGTCTGATTTCGACATGAAAATCTGACGAAATCTTAGGAAAGCTCATGCTTAGAAAGGACGACGCAGCCTTCATTTGAAATTCAGTTTTACTTAGGTTTCGTCCGATCCGACATCCACGTAGAAGTCATACGAAACCAAAGTTAAAGGCCCACTACCGCCGTAACTGTTCAAAGATACACTTCTGTAACAGATTGTTACGAAACGCTACACACAGGTCTAGATATGGTTTATTTAGACGAAGGACAATCCAGTTCAGCACACGTCGTTTTGATTTCAAGTAATTTTACAATGACTCTAATCCGTTCTATAAATACAACGCTTTCAGTACGAGATACAGCTAAAAATCGATTGACACGCTAACGGCTGGGCAGAATAAATAAAGCGTGTGCTTTTGCTGCTTGTCTCAACTACTTTTAAAGTTCATTAGGTGTTTCGACAAGGCGTAACAAACAGAAATGGTGCTGAAATGTGTGTTCAAATGTACGCGTAATGGTACTTTAAACTCAAGAAAATTTGACGAAACCTGAGGTATACTTGTTCAAATCACTCTTAGTCATTCTCCGCCTGTGGAATATTTGTACAACTTTTCATGCTTATGGCTTGTGAGTAACTGTTGTTCTGTTTTGAATTAGAAGTGTCAGTCCTCAGTTTTCTTCCGAAGTAAGCAAAAGGCTGTCGGGCCGAAGTCAGCCGCAGTGGGCCCGCGCACACATTCGTGCGCGTGCCCTCTGCGGCTGACTTAGGCCCGATGGTCTTTGCTACTCGGTCTCTCACTACCGGTACAAAAATAAGCTGTGTTAGAAACCTCAAAGTACATGTAGTGGTAAGTGTTTTGCGACTTTGCGCAGACTATTCACCTCGACAAGTTTCATGATTCAAGGTTTAGGAAATGTATGGCTCATAAACAGGATGTTGTTTCTTACCTGTCGAGCGAAACTAAGCAAGTGTAAAATCCCAAACATAGTCATAGCATCACGAATGTTAGTAAAATTGTATTACTAAAATAAAGATGCTGTTCGATATTTCGTATTTCAAAATATGACCGAAAGACACAATTTACGCCATACACTTTAACATCAGCATTTTCCATTCTCTCATTAATGTCATGAGAAGTTTTAGATGTGATATTTATCCGTTCGATAGGTAGCTTCCCTTTGCTTATGCACGAGAATTTGGTAGGATAGTACGTTACTTTCTCTTTCGTATTTATTCAAGAATGTGCTATTCAAGAATGTTATTTTGTGACAATCCTTGGTGTGGACTTTACAAAAATGTCCGTTTATATTAACCCTTCGACTGCCACTGGATGCAAATTTCGAGTCTGAAACCACTGGACACCGACCCGGCGACATTCGCGTGATAAACACAAATGAAATAAATAATAATAATTATGTTACGTGGTGGAGTTGTAGTCGAAGTATGATAAACACACCAGACACACACACACACGTAGAGTTCTTTAAAGTAAACCTCGTTCAGTTGCAATCCGTCACACGTGGCTTAAGGATGTAGACAATACTGGAGTAACAGTTCCAACAATATTTAATTCAGCGATGCGATATCCACACAATAATGCACTTTCAAATGCACAAACTATTGAATACAAAGTCTCTTCTGCTATGTCCACACTACGACTCAAAGTTTCTCATACACAGCATCTCTCGCAATAACTGCGTGTCTCTACAACTGACAAAGCAAGACAATGTACTAACGGGCTTTCCCAGCGCCCTCCTTATATACACTATCAAAATCTAGAATCTTCTACGGAAATCATGAACTCAAACAACCAGAACGAAAGACGCAGCCGAAGCTCATTAACATAAACTTTCCAGAAACAACATATCAGGCTACATAAACACGGCTGCTCACTTCAGCTCTAAATTCTAACATATAATAAAGACACATAAAAGTATGGTATCCCTATCTATGATAGCTCAAAAAGGTACGAGAACATTCACCAAACAAAATAAAGGCTGCTCGATACACGCGCACAGGAAAACAAAAAGTAGCGAAAATGTTGCGATGTCAACTAACCGACGTGACACTTACGAGGCCACCAGACAGTGCGACCTGTCTACAACGTTCCGGACTAAACTTAACAAAACGAAATCGGCTCTACTCACGAACAAAAGAAAATCTTACTAAAAAACACGTGAAACGTAACCGTGATAGCTCAAATAAACATCGGATCGTTACCTACGATCAACACACGCACGCTCTCACAGGATAACACAACCACAATCGTAACATTACCCCCCTCTTAAGAATGAAATTTCACAAAATTTTCTTCTCAATTTCAAAAATACGGTTGTGGCTGTGTAAACCTACACAAAACCCTAAACAAAATATAACTTCACATCAAAAATCAAATTAAAATAAACGTCTCACAGTTCCTGTAAACAGTCCTGAGCATCGAAATGTTTCATACAAATGTTCTGGACACAGAAATGTTCATTTAAACTGCTCTGCTCAGGTAATCTGCTCCAAAATTCTGTGAACCCTTGATAGACTGTAGTTTAATGTCAAAATTCTGCAAGAACATCGCCCATCTCATAATACGAGAATTTGTAAACTTTGCAGAGTTTAGATAGTTCAAGGGCTGATGGTCTGTTTGGAGAACAAATGAAACTCCCAGAAGGTACAGTTCGAATCGCCTTACTCCCCAGACGATGGCTAGGCACTCCTTCTCGATGGTCGAGTAGTTTCTCTCAGCTCTGGTCAACTTTTTGCTGGCGTAGCTCTCTGGGTGGAGTTTTCCGTTATCTTCTAGCATCAAGACTGCACCTACTCCTTCGTTGGAAGCGTCTGTTCTCAGAAAGAACGTTTTCAACGGGTCAGGAAGGTGTAGAATTGGCTTCTCGGTTAGGATGTCTCGAACCGCCTGGAATGCTCGCTCTTGGGCATCCTCCCACTTCACTATGTTAGGTTGTCCTTTCCTCAGCAAATCAGTCAGGGGTGCTGTGACTGCCGCAAAGTTTGGTATGAACTCCCGGTAGTAGTTCGCCAAGCAAATGAGCGGACTTGCGTCTTGGTCGTAGGTCGCGGGGCATCCCTGATCTTCCGCACGTTGGCGTCGTGTAGACCCTTTAAACCTTCGCTCAATTTATGTCCAATGAAGTCTATGTTGTCAGCCCCAAGAATACACTTGCTTGGACGGATGGTGAAATTCGCATCTGACAGTCTTTGGAACAGTTCTCGGAGGGCATTGAGGTGGTCCCCCCAAGTTTTGGTATGGATCAAAATGTCATCCCAGTAATAGACCACATTTTGCATATCTTCTAGGATCTTTTCCAGTCCTCTCTTCAATGTGGCACCACTGTTCACCATACCAAAAGGCATCTTCAGGAACTTCCAATGACCGTCGGGTGTGACGAACGCTGTCTTGGGGATATCTTTTTCTGCAATCTTGATTTGCCAATACCCTTTGCTTAGGTCAAGTTTGGAGAAAAATCGGTCTCCACTGACCTGGTACAGTTCTTCCGCTGTGGGCATAGGCTCTGGATCAAAGATTGTTAGTTTATTGAGTCTGCGATAGTCCACACACACTCGGTTGGATCCATCTGGTTTCTTCACGATGACAACCGGGGACGCATAATGGTGACTTGGACTCTCTGATGACATTCAGACTCAGCATTTCCTTGATATCCTTTTTCAATTCTTCTTTCGTGTTATAAGGAAGACGATAAGGTTTGCAGCGAACTGGCTCGTTTGACGTCAGGTTTACCTCGTGCAGGATGGTGTCTGTTGTACCTGGATCAGGTGTAAACCGATGCTCGAACTCTTGAGTCAGGACGCGCAGTTCTTCACGTTGAGTCTGGGTCAGATTCTGACCGAACTGGATATCTTCTACATCCTCTTTATGTCGGAGTTCATTAAGGTCAAATAGATTCTCGTCGTCTAGTCTTTCGTCATCAGCAAGACGCACCGATTCCGCCAATTTTGTTTGTCTTGACCTCTCTGTAGCTCCACCAGCCTGTCCCTATTCACGACAGCTGCTTCCGTGTTGTCCGCCACTTTTAGAGGGATGGTCTGGTGACTCTTCTTTGCTTGACTTCTCGTGGTAACAACATATTTCAGGTCTCTACTCTGGATCTGGATCGTCTGCGTTTCTGGCACCATCAATGTTTCCGATGATGAGGTCGTAGACTGGCGTCTTCACGCACAACGCCTTCACCTCTCCTGTCAAGTATGGGGTGTCGACACTGACTTTGGCAAGGGGGATAATCCTTACAGTTCCGTCAGCCAAAATGAGGGTGGTCCACTCCTGTAGCTTCTGGTCTTCAGCTACTAGGTCCTCTCTCACGATGATGCAGCTACAACCAGTGTCTCTCAACACTCTCACTGGTGTGTCGCCGACGAATCCTGACACCACCGGCATGTTCGGCACTTCATTCTCAGGCAGCGCGATGTTTGAGACTGGTAAAAATGTAGTCCCATCTCCTACTGGGATGCGTCCATTCTTTCTGAAAGATTCGATCAGCTCTGGTGTAACTCGCTTTTCTCTGGATTCAAAGTCATTGGATGACGTCACATCATTAGCTAATACAGCGGCAGCTCAGTGTTGAGACGTAGTACTGCTTCTGCCTGCTATCCCACGATCTTGGTTGGATCCTCTGATGTTGTCGCCTCGGGGAATGTCTTTAGAAGGACACCGTATCGCTTTGTGACCTTTCTTTCCACAGAGAAAGCATGTCAGGTTCTCCACCGGCTTGTATCTCGGGGTGTCTCTGACATTGTGGATTTCCTCTGCTGGTGCAGACACACGCTGTGGCTTACTGGACCCGAACTTCATGTTGTGAGCGTCAAGGTATCTTTGAGCGAAGTCGGCCAGGGCCTTTAGTGACTGGTCTTTTTGCTCTCTAAGATGGGCGGCCAGGTCCTTAGAACATGCGCTGAAAACTTGTTCTTTGATGATGAGGTCGCACAGGTCTTGGTACTCTCTGTTTAGACCAGCCAGCTCTATCCATTTCTCGAGGTAGCTTCTAATTCTCTCAATAAATAGGCCGGGTGTTTCTCCTTCTTCAGGCTTGCAGTTCCGAAATCGTCGCCTGTAACCCTCTTCAGTGAAGTCGTACTGTCTCAACAGGGCGGCTTTCAACTGAGTATGATCTTCGGCTTCTTCTCTTGGTAAGCGGGTGTAAAATTCAAGCGCTTTGCCAGTTAGAAGTGCGCTCAGTTTAATAGGCCAAGTCTCTTGTTTCCAATGGTTGCTATTTGCGAAGCGCTCGAATCGCTCCAAATAAGCGTCCATCTTATCTGAATTTTCAATGAAAGGTGGAAGTTTTGGTGCACGGGCTGTTTGTTCTCTGCTCGCTAATGCTGTTGCTTCATTAGTTCTCTGGCTCTGTGCCTCTATCTCCATCTGCTTTAGATGAATTTCGTGTTGACCGGCTGCCTCTCCGCCTCTTTTCGCTCCTCTTCTCGTTGTTTCTCTGCTTCTCTTCGCTGTTTCTCTGCTTCTTCTGCTTGGATTTCGAGTCTCCTGATTTCACGTTCTTTGGCTCTTTCTTCTCTTTCCAGTCTCTCCTTTTCTTCTTTCTCTCGTTTCTTTTCTTCTTTCTCTTCTCTCTCCAGTCTCTCCTTTTCTTCTCTCTCTCTCTCGTCTCTTTTCTTCTTTCTCCTCTCTCTCCTTTACAAACTCGAGGAGTTGAGCTCCTTCGAGTCCACATTCCTTTCCAATTTTCAGGAATGTCTCCATCTCCGATGTCGCCATCTCTGCTTTTCACTGCTGGCTGTTTTCTCCTGCTACCCTTTCCACTGAACCAACTGAAGAGGTCTCGTCGGGGTCGCCAAAATGTTACGTGGTGGAGTTGTAGTCGAAGTATGATAAACACACCAGACACACACACACACGTAGAGTTCTTTAAAGTAAACCTCGTTCAGTTGCAATCCGTCACACGTGGCTTAAGGATGTAGACAATACTGGAGTAACAGTTCCAACAATATTTAATTCAGCGATGCGATATCCACACAATAATGCACTTTCAAATGCACAAACTATTGAATACAAAGTCTCTTCTGCTATGTCCACACTACGACTCAAAGTTTCTCATACACAGCATCTCTCGCAATAACTGCGTGTCTCTACAACTGACAAAGCAAGACAATGTACCAACGGGCTTTCCCAGCGCCCTCCTTATATACACTATCAAAATCTAGAATCTTCTACGGAAATCATGAACTCAAACAACCAGAACGAAAGACGCAGCCGAAGCTCATTAACATAAACTTTCCAGAAACAACATATCAGGCTACATAAACACGGCTGCTCACTTCAGCTCTAAATTCTAACATATAATAAAGACACATAAAAGTTTGGTATCCCTATCTATGATAGCTCAAAAAGGTACGAGAACATTCACCAAACAAAATAAAGGCTGCTCGATACACGCGCACAGGAAAACAAAAATTAGCGAAAATGTTGCGATGTCAACTAACCGACGTGACACTTACGAGGCCACCAGACAGTGCGACCTGTCTACAACGTTCCGGACTAAACTTAACAAAACGAAATCGGCTCTACTCACCAACAAAAGAAAATCTTACTAAAAAAACACGTGAAACGTAACCGTGATAGCTCAAATAAACATCGGATCGTTACCTACGATCAACACACGCACGCTCTCACAGGATAACACAACCACAATCGTAACAAATTAGGATATTTATAATGCGCTTATCTTATAATAATTATAACTCTGAGCGCGCACTCATAACTCGCGTACGCATGCGCACGCTTTAGACAACGACTCACGTACCACAAATAGTGAAATACATTACGACAGTCAGCTTGGGGTGGGGAGTGTGGTGATATAGTGCTAGAACTGTTGAAAGAGGTGAGTTTTGAGGGCGGACTGGAAGGAGGAGAGGGAGTGTTTCTGACGGAGAGAGAGTGGGAGAGTGTTTCAGGGCACAAAGAACACAGGACTAACAAGAGACATAAATCATGATGTGAGCCCTCGCGAATCCGCGGGTTTAAGGGGATTTATGACTCTTGGGAATGGGTAGCGTTCGACCTGCCCCAGCAATTAATGGGGTTAATTGTAATCGGGTATAGTGCTTCTGCAATGCTCGTAAGCCACATTTTTTGCGCTCACCTTTAACTGTAAAGATTCTTTGAATTTTGTTTTAAGGCAAATTTCCTATCAGTACCGGACACAGTATTTCATAAACAATGTATCAAGAATCCTGACGTCTCTCCCTACTCACGGGTATGATCCACCTCTCCCGGCGCACGAGTATGATCTACCTCTCCCGGCGCACGGGTATGATAAACTCTCCGCCCCACGGGTATGAACCACCTCTCCCGGCGAACGGGTAGGATCCACCTCTCCCGGTGCACGGGTAGGATCCACCTCTCCCGACGCACGGGTAGGATCCACCTCTCCCGGCTCATGGGTATGATGAGATAAAATTGTGAGTTGAAAAGGATCTTCTTCTTCCTCGAACACTCGAAAAGGATTACATTATAGAAATCAGCTAGAAATCTACTTTTCTGATCCTCTCCAACATAAAATAAATCCAGTATTACGATAAATGACGCCTACTACACAAAATGGTGTATAACTAATGGTCAAAACTTAAGGGCCACTTTTTATCGCTGACGCACCGACAACACCACACAAATAATGTAACAATATTTGGTGTCAGTGCTTTGCTAATTTATGCAGTAACAATTTCATTTAAGTTTTGAGTAAATCAAGCAATTGAAACAACAGCAGTACGTTAGAATGTTCACCCACCCCTCATTTGAAAAGTCACACAAGACTGGTTCAGTCAGTAGCGAGTGTACCCACCGTTTGCAGCCAAGTATTCAATGCAGCGTTGACGCATGGAGTTCACCAGGGTTCGGAGAACATGTTGTGGGATCGCTTCCCACTCTTGATGCAGGAACTGAGTCAGCTGGTGGACGCCTTGAAGTGTGTGTGGAGGGGGGGGGGGGGAAGAGGGTGGTGGTTGTTGACTACACGTTGCCCCATCACGTCCCAGAGTTGCTCGATGGGAGCCAGATCAGGTGAACGAGTTGGCCACTCCATCCTCATGATGCCCCGTTGTTCAAGGTACTCATCCACCACACTGGCGCGATGAGGCCGAGCGTTGTCATCCTGCAAAACAGCATTGTCGCCTATGGCTTGCATAGCTGGCTGGATGAGGGGCTGCACAATCTCGTCCCGATAGCGCAGTCCAGTCAGGGTGCCCCAGATGACGTGGAGGAGGGTCCTGCCTTCCCTGCTGAAGCCTGCCCAGACCATGACTGAGCATCCTCCGTAGCGATCCACCTCTTGGGCGCATCCATCCGTGAATCGCTCGCCCTGGCGTCTCCAGACTCTCACCCTGCCGTCGTTGACCATGACTGAGCCTCCTCCGTAGCGATCCACCTCTTGGACGCATCCATCCGTGAATCTCCAGACCCTCACCCTGCCGTTTTTGAAGGACACAGTGAACCGTGACTCGTCAGTAAACAGAACCTGAATCCACTGGATTCTGTTCCACCTTACATGTTAACGACACCAGGAAACCCGGGCTCTGCGATGAGCTGGAGTGAGGGTATTCTCACTGCTGCTCTGCATGAAGCCAAGCCAATTTCGCCCGACGTCGGCAGACTGTGCTTCTGCTGAATTTAACGTTTGCAGATTGCTTCAGTTGACGTCGCAGAGTGGTTGACGTGACAGTTCGGTCGCGCAGAGCCGCAACACAGAGGTATATGTCCTCCCTTCTGCTGGTGCAGCACGGGCGTCCTGATCAGGTCGTCGTTCTGCCCTTCTAGTTTCTTAGAATCGTGCCAGCATCCTCTGAATCACTGAATGGGACACCCCAAGACGTCTCCCAACTTCTCGTCCGGAAATTCCATCCTGCAGCCACGTTAGCGCCCGGCCTTGATCTACTGGCGTTAGGCTTCCTAGTAGTGGCATGGTTAGGAAAGTGACAATTATGCCCCTACTGTACCGGTATTTGTAGCGAAACAGAGGTGTTAAGTATGATACTGGATGCTACCGTTGAGTGTGTGTGTGTGTGTGTGTGTGTGTGTGTGTGTGTGTGTGTGTGTGTGTGTGTGTGTGTGTGTGTGGTGTGTGTGTGTGTGTGTGTGTGTGTGTGTGTGTGTGTGTGTGTGTGTGTGTGTGTGTGTGTGTGTGTGTGTGTGTGTGTGTGTGTGTGTGTGTGTGTGTGTGTGTGTGTGTGCATGTACGTGAGCGGCAGCAGGCACGAGTGAATACGAATTATACGCAGTGACGTGTATGTATGTCGACGTAAGTTTTGTGCTACGTGTTTAGTGCTTGTGTATTTGCGTCATTCTTCTTTTTTTTTTTTTTTTTTTACGTCATTCTAAATTCTCACTATACAGGATGACGTCTTTTCTTTCTCTCGTGTTCTTTTCTGTTCTACGTTTGTTTTCATGTCACCTGAAGAAGGATCTTTGATCCGAAACGTCGTTCTTTGTTTCTATTTTAAAGGGTTTTCCACCACCATCTTCTGTTTTTCTTTCAGAGGTGTTAAGTGTTCACGACCGACCCCCTTTAGCACGTGCATCACGACTTTACCCAGTTTTTCCATCTGCCTGCCTTTGGTACGCTTGCCAATATCGCACAGTTTTCGCAAAAAAATGACGTCGTTTCACGCGCATTTGACACGTTCGTTGAAAGTGATGAATTGTTGTCTATTGTTCCTCGTACAGTGGACTGTCTAAGGTCAACTTTTAACCCATTTGGATCGAAAGAACATTGATTTTATTAGCGTACTTGCTACGATAAACAATGATACAAAAAAGTGGGGTGGTCCTTAAGTTTTGACCATTAGCATAGATCACGTGGTATTTTTTGTTTAGGGTTGAAATGTGCACCAGCTGAGGTTGGGGGGGGGGGGGAGGAGGGGGGACTTTCTTTGACCTCTGACCCACTTCAGAAAGAAAATAAAATTTAGCGGGTTACAAAAATTCCAAAATCTCTGAGTTTGTCCTTGTTACTTGAGCCGGATACCAGCTATACAACATTCATTTTCGTGAATTTAGCAGTGCAGGTATGTGTCAGTAAACATTTTCCCTCTGAGAAGTATACGACAAAGAAAAGAAATGTGACATCCTCGGCCCCGAACCAGCGGAAACACTGATTCCAAAAATGTCGCATTTCTTCTCCTTGTCAGTATATATAAAAACGCCCACACGAGCATTGCAAACGCACTATGAAAAAAACTGTTTCTTATTGTGACGTTCCTGCCATAATGTCCAGATAAATGCTAAATGCCAAACAATACTATCATATAAGCCTATATATGTTACAGTGATACACTACTCACAATAAAGTAAGGCAACTCTGAAAATTGGTCAAGATTTCAAATAAGAATAACGCTTTTAAATTTTAAGATTTTGTGTTTGAATTTTGGTACAGGACTGAGACTTGCAGCCTGTCCAAAAAGACCAAGACAACATCTTAACCCATTCAGTGCCGGCTGACGCAGAATGTATTTATGCAATCTTCGTTGATTCAACACCAAAAGCCCTGTCTGTTCAAGGAACATGCTTTCAAAGTAAAGGTGTCAGCAAGAGGTCTAGATCCACATGAGCCCCCGCGACTGCGGGGACTCATGGGGATCTAGACCTCTTGCAGTCGGGTAGTGTTAATTTTTTTCTCGGCACTGAATGGGTTAAAAATTGAAAGATTTGTGTTTGTCAGAAAACGTGATCATTTTTTTCAGGGTGGCGCATAACGTATTGTGAGCGGTAGGGCCTACATATTGTCAGCTGTCTTTCACGGCGTGTTTGTTTTACTCGTGTGATAGACGTGTTTCTTTCGTGTGTGAATATCAGATCCAGTTGCTTGCTTGATTTGTTTACATCTGTTATTTTCCGTCGCTTTGATCACCGCTTTCATGGATTGGTGCCTGCACCGCTCTGTCTCGTCTATGCAATAGTATGTAATGTATTAAATGCATCAGTTGTTGCTGTCACGGTGAGATTTTCATTTTTCACTTTCTGCATTACTTTCATACCGTGACATGCGCCCGACTTGGTATTTTTTGAGAAATAATACCAGGCACGTAACCTTCATGAAACCTTCATTTATGATGCATCTGATCAATCAGAGATTAGTAGAGCATCGCATGCTTGTCTGTATGTTTGTTTTGAAAATGTAATAAATGATGATGTAATTTCCCTTTCTAAGTGTGTTTCTTTGTTTGTTGGGATTTACTTTGCAAATATATTTAATGTAACCACTAATAACAGGTCTCATTGGTTGTTCGTTCATTGTTTGCTTGTTGTTTTTTTTTTGTTTGTTTTTTTTTTTTTTTTTTTTTTGTTGTTTTTTTTGGGGGGTTCCTTGTTTGCTTGTTTGTTGTTTGTTTTTTGTAGGGGTGGTTTTGGTTTGTTTTCTTTTTGTGTTTTATTTGTGGATGGGGGGTGGGGGGGGTGGTCCCTAAGTGGTAAGTCGGTTGATTGGTTGATTGTCTGGTTGGTTGGTCGGTCGGTCGCACTTCTCATGATCGGTTAGTTGGCTGGTTGGTCGTTCGGTTGCTTGGTTGAAAGTTATTGTCTAGCAGTCCACGGTCCTTGACAAGCGTTGTTAACTCATTCGAAACGTGCGGCACGTCTCGAATGAGTTAATGTAGATGCACTTATGAAACAATCTGCAACAAGCTCTCGTTCTTTTGCTTTTGTTTAGCTTGAGCTACACTGAGACATAAAGGGGAAACAGACAGGTGGTACTGTAAACAGAAAGTAAGCACCGAAAACAAAACAGGCTACGCTTAAGACACACGATCTAAAATCTTGTTTTCCTGAGACGTTGAAGCACAAAAAAAAGAAACAGCTCATGTGACCATCTCATTGTTTCTCACAAATATACAAAGGATGCAAGCCACAATGACTCCATTTCCTTGTAGGACTGACATCATTTCAAATATCGGGAATTCCCTGAAAGAGAAACACTACCCACAGACTTTCAACCAGTTTTACTTCCAAAGCTTAATAATTTGATATGAATTGATCATGATCGCTCAAGGGTGCTGCCAGATAAGCTTGGCGCCATGCATATCTGGCATTACCCTTGAGCGATTATTGTCGATCCATATTCTGCGATTTATACCCTGCCTTCAGACCAGCGCTGATGGATTTTCTGTTTCAAGCGAAGCTAACGTCGAAATAGCGACGGCAGTATGACTTGCATAACCACTCCCCAATGACTCGTTTCTTTTGACGTCTAACTCTGCCAGGGAAGGTCAGGCTTTTGGCGGAGCAGGGCTCTGAATAAGAAATTTTCAAAATTAAAAGACAATTGCAGGGATCGATAATGATTGGATTGTTGGTGAACATTTCAGCCGCTGTGTTGACACACACGGTGTCCTTGGCTTTCTACCTGTTCATTTCACTTTTTGGATCAAAGGTAATGAATTGTATACTCTGTGTGTGTGTGTGTGTGTGTGTGTGTGTGTGTGTGTGTGTGTGTGTGTGTGTGTGTGTGTGTGTGTGTGTGTGTGCGTGCGTACATGCGTGCGTGTGTGTGAGAGAGAGAGAGAGCGAGAGAGAGGGAATTGAATTTAACTGAGTTGAATTTAACTTAATTTAATCGAACAGAATAAGCTTTTATTTTACTGGAGATAATATAGTTTATTAGTCAATGTTTACCGCGCCCGGAACACACTGCACTATAGTACCCAACGGAGAAAGAAACACGCTTAGAAAAGACGGGTACAACACAATTTATTAATATTTCGGGTAAATATCCTTTGTCAAAATAGACAAACAAACAGAGAGATCAGCCGCTACTTATCTTCATTCGCAAAAGGAATGTGGCAACTGAAGGAGGTGACGTAAAATAAAAGAAAAGGAAGAACAAAAGTGCGGATAAAGTAAAAATGACGTCAACGAAAAACACTGCACTATGTACTTTACCTAAAAACGGAACTTCAATGAACCAAATGATATAGATATTCGCAGTGGCCAGCTTAGTCCCCTTGGGAAAAAAGAGGCAATTGGGGTCATTTAGAGGTCAATTTCAAGGGTAAATCCATAGTACTTTAGGCGCTCTTTAATCTGAGCGATAAGTAGTCTGTTTTGACGAAAGGTAATATTTTGGGCATATGCTCGAAATGTGCATTAAACTGAAACGTAACCATGTTAAATATATATGATACAGAGATCAATGACGGTGAATAGAGAACCTATTCCATTTGTTAGTAGCGACTTGGGCTAAACAGACGTTGTCCGGAATTTAAAAGAAGTTCACAATTGTACGTCTTTCGGCGAAAACAATGAATTAAAATTTTAACCCACTTTGGAGATGTACGTCAAAACGGAACGTGTTCAGCGAAAACAGTGTATTTAAAGCCCGGACAAACATGCCCCTGTTGAGAAGTAGAAGTAGGTAAAAACTGCATGTGTTCAAGCAAAAAAGTGAAATAAAAACTCATGTTTGTCCGGGCGTTAAGCCACAATTTGCGTCTGAAGACGCACACTTTTTGACCCGCTCGTAAATTGGTTTCCTTTAAGAGAACCCTCAAACCTCATCAGTCTGCAGTATTCGGCTTATAAACATTGACTTTGTTTTTCCATTGCCTTAACCCCTTCCCTGCCACAGTTTTGTTTCTGAAATCTGTGTTCATTCAACGCCCAAAAGCCAAAACCGTCCAAGAACCGTCAACATGGACACACATATGTGTCAGCAAGAGGCATAGATCCTCATGAGCCCCCGCAGTCGCGGGGGCTCATGAGGATCTATGCCTCTTGCGGTTGGATCACGTTCACTTCTTTCCTCGTCAGTGAATGGGTTCATTAAAGATTGATAGTGGGATATTTTCTCTTGCGTACTTAAACCGTCGGTCGGCTTATATAAACACGCGCAGTCCCGATGAGTTATTTGAATCCTAGCTGTCAACGCGAAAGCGGCACAGGGCCGCCTGCTCTGCGGCTAAACCGAAGGTACACCTTCAGGACCAGACGCTTTCATTTCTCTTCACTTTTTCAGTCTCTCACACATGAAAACGACTGCAAAAGACCTCCTGAAGAAACAACTGCAGAAGGATTATCAGTTGGAGAGGAAACTTCGCCTACCATGTTTCCATGTCAACGTGAAGCGAGAACTACCCAAAAGAACGGTCAAATGTCGTCTGCGTCATCGCCACTTTGTGTCACGTGCGGACGACACCCGAGGGAAGTGGTCTTTCTACCTTGCAGTCATCGGATAACGTGCTCTGCATGTGCTGACGTCATGGAAAACTGTGCTGTTTGTAAAAGAAGAATTTTAGCGTCTTCTGTCCTTCCGGACACGCGATAGCAAACACAAACGAAATATACTGACTAACAAAAGAAAGGCAATTGAAGTGTTTCCGACGATTACACGTGTCGCATTTCTTTTGCTAGTCAGTATATTTGATGTGCAAAATGCCAATGATTAAATACCATACCGGCTGGACACATTAAAAGTGTACGAAGAACATTTTACATGAGGGCGTAGAGGGGGATGGGGTGAAGGGGTATGGGTGGAGGGGGGAGCAGCTCGTCCAACATGCGAGAGGGGTGAGTAGGGTAGGCCGGCCGAAAATCCAACTTCCACAAAACTAAATAACAACTGGTGGGGTGGGGGTGGTGAAGAGGGCGAGGGGGGTTGGGGGGGGGGGGGGTTAGCAAATGAAGTTGTCTAGCCTCAAAGAGAAAAAGATAAAAGTAAAAAATCAACTATCACGGTCAGAGTTGATTCACACACACGTGTTTCAGTACATTTTCTTTTTTAAGTGTGTCAGGTACTGAACAATCAACTGCCGAGCAAATAAAAGCAAATTTTCCTTTCGTCTACATTTTCTTTCTTTGCCGAGCGCTGAGGAACGATCTCATGACTGCGCCAAACCACGTCTATAAATATATATATTTGTTTTTCTCCCTACGTCACACGACCAGTCACTTTAGCGCAAACCGTACCATGTGACCGTGATATAAAAACCCCTGTAGCGAAAAATGGCGGACGTTTTGTAGCCCTCTCGATGACGCATCTTGGATGCCAGTTTTGTTCTATAAAAGATCGCCAAACGTTCTAAAGTACAAAGTTACTTAGTGTTGTTCGAAAAGACAAGCACACTCAGTACTGGAGACGGCAACGTCATGACATATTTTTAATTAGGTCATAAGTCTATTATGTTTAAAGGTATATTCCGTTGACGTCAGTCATGTCTGGCGTGATCCAGATCGCAAGATGTCTTCTTGATTTCTTTTACGAAAATAGTGGAGGAATGAAAACAAATACGTTATTGGTCGGAGGGGTTCGCTGCACGGACCCTTGTAGGCCGTCTGGAGGTCAAAGGAACCATTGTACCCATCAGACCTTTGGCCTTCGGGGTACAATGTTTCCTTGGCCTTCGGGGTACAATGTTTCCTTTGACCTCCCTCGGGCCTACAAGGGTCCGTGTAGCAAACCCCTCCGACCAATAACTTATAATACATATTATTTTTTATATACATCCTTTTTCATATTCAGGTGCTAAACTTTGCAACTCATGTCCAAATGATTAAAAATCAATACTTTCCATACAGTTGTTCAAGACCCGGTTACACAAGCATCTTCAGGACAGTTAGTACACAGAAAAAGGGTCTGCATAGTGTTTTAATATATTACTCGCACAGTCTTTTTACACATG
Organism: Semisulcospira habei; assembly: GCA_036245525.1. Taxonomy (NCBI): domain Eukaryota; kingdom Metazoa; phylum Mollusca; class Gastropoda; family Semisulcospiridae; genus Semisulcospira; species Semisulcospira habei. The sequence continues at coordinate 155,439,816 of BTPG01000006.1, forward strand.
TATCTTGGTCTTTTTTTAATTTGCTTTCCAATAGTCCACTTAGATTTTATATTGTCAACATTTTCCTAGTGTTAATACCAACGGTCTTCAAGAATGTCATAACCTAGATCATTTGTGAACACATGTGCATTCGCGTAAGGTATATGTATTATGTCACCCCTTTATTGCATTGATGTGTTTATCTGTTAGTAGATTTAGCAAAGACATGATTGAAAAAAAGACTTTGTACCTATATCATTTATCCTTGAAAAATAAAGTGTCGTTATCGTTATCGTTTTCTAAGTTTACTTTTATCTCCAAAATTGTTCGGGGAGGGGGGGGGGAGGCGGGGAGGGGGGTGCGAGGGGGTTGGGGAGGGGGGGGGGGTTAAGAGACCCTACATTCTACATTTATATTGGGGGAGAAAAGGGGCCACGGACCCCGGCCCACCTGCCCGGTTCCTACGCCACTGATTGATGCAGTGCATTTTTGGAAATTCAAGTCAAAGGTTAATCATTTAGATATATAATTCAAGTTGAAAGAGGGAAAAGCAAGCATGTTCATGCAGTTATACAGATGTTGTCCGATTGATTTATAGACTCACTTAAAAATAATAATAAGAAAATGTATTCTGGTCTGTGACTTTAGACTTAACTGCTAAAACCGTAAAGTCAAAATCGCAGGCCAGCACTGACATATAAACATCGGAAAAACACCCAAAGAAGATTCCCGTCTGATATAACAACAATAAATGCAGTGACAAATGCGTTCTGTTCGCTAAAAACTGATTGACTGGTTGATTGCTTGGTTGGCTGGATGGTCGGTTGGGTGGTCGGCTGGACCTTCGGACAGATAGTTATTAATTTTGGCTGACTGATTGGTCGACCGCGTGGTTAATTACATGGTTGATTGCTGGTTTGGTCCAAGTATGTGACAACTATCTACTCACACGTAAAAACATCGACAATGATTGTTCAAGGGTGGTGACAGAATAGCTTGGCGACTGCAGGCGCCAAACTACTCTGGCACTACCCTTGAACCGGCTATCCAAACTACCCAAGCTACTCTGGCACTATCCTTGAACTATCATGGTAAGAGTTGATTCACATACAGTATGTCTAAATGTAGTGTTTCAGTACAGATGGGTTTATTATAAGTGTGACAGGGATGAATAAATTGTAATATTCAACTAATTCTGCCCGCGATACGAGATATGGCTCGACCATGATAGTTCAAGGGTCGTGGCAGAATAGCCTGGCTCCTATAAGCGCCAAGTTATTCTGCCACCACCCTTGAACTATCATGGTCGATCTGTCTCCTAAATTGTAATGGCGCTATATAAAAACGATGTATTATTATTATTATTATTATTATTATTATTATTATTATTATTATTAATGCAGTCCTCAGATGATAACGCCAAAATGTGGGTATTTCGTACCTCGGGCACAGTGAGTATACGATCTACACATCATAGAAGTGAGACGGATATCCGCGCCGTTTTCTCAGAATGATTCCACGCATTCATACACACGTCGCCTAGAAAATAATACGCAAACACTTGCACACACACACACACACACACACACACACACACACACACACACACACACACACACACACACACACACACACACACACAACACATACACACACACGCACGCACGCACGCACAAGCACGCACGCACACACGCACGCACACACACGCACGCACACTCGCGCACGCACGCACGCACACACGCACGCACGCACACACACGCACACACGCAGGCACACACTTATATACTACATTTACATTCCAACACATACCCTGTCTTGTGAGTGTCTATGAGCATAGAAGCTGGGCCATAAGGGCCTACCTGACCTGAAAATCTTCCTACCACACTCGATTCATTAGTTCATCAAATGCAAGTAACCACGGTACTGCTGACCTTATGCAAATGACCTGTACACGCACTTACCTCTTTTTTAAAAAAAAAATAAAAGATAAAAACAACTTTTATTATATTATATTGACCAACATTTTGCTTGATAGTAATATAGTGCCGATAACAGGCAGATGTGATTACGAGACCCGAATCAATATGTCCGAGTCGTAAGATTCGGGTCAAGCAATCACATCTGTCTGTGATTTATCGGCACTATATCAAGCAAACTGTTGCTCAATATTATGTATGTAACCAGTCCAAAAGAAAACTTTATTAGAGTCCTTCTGATTACCGCCATTGGTGCTAAAGTGGTCAATTTCACTATATTTAGACATAACATCCCAGCTTATCACTACTAACCGAAATGTACTCAGCACAAATCCACTTGTACATCTACCCAGTCCAAATGTGTTCCTCTGATTTTCCATTTATTTTTAGAACTAAATAAACTCAGCGTGAATCTTCACAGCATGATTCCACCCGACATAAATCGACAAATGCTTGAGTCTACTCAACTAAAAAACATCTCAATGGAATAGCGACAGTACACATTTATGCTGGTTAGCATGATGTTGAAGCAGACCACAGTGGACCTCGACGATGACGATGCAGTGTACATCAGGTATCGTCTATATGCCCCCCCCCCCACCCCCCCAAGACCCCAAATTTGTTAAAATGCTATAACAAAGTCCGTACTTTTCGGGGTTGTTTGCCCCCCCCCTCCCCCTCTAACAAGAAGTTGCCCCCCCCCCCCTTGGAGGTAAGTAATCCGGCCCTGGTGTGTGTGTGTGTGTGTGTGTGTGTGTGTGTGTGTGCGTGCGTGTGTGTGTGCGTGCGCGTGTGTGTGTGTGTGTGTGTGTATGTGTGTACGTGACATGTGTGTGTGTGGTGTGGTGTGGTGTGGTGTGGTATTTGTGTGTGGGTGTGTGTGTGCGTGTGAAAAATGTGAAGTACATTTTTGGCTCACGTGCGAAGCAAAAGTGAATCTATGTTTTGGGACAGTGGTCGTTCGTCCGTCGTAAACTTTAACGTTGGCATTTTCTTGGAGACTTTTCAAGCCACATTCTTCAAACTTGGCCCAAGGATACTTTGTGGCGAGGCCTTTCTAAACATACCAATTTGAGTGACCTCTCACAACGGCCAAGATCACAGGGGCTCAGGAAATAGGTCCAAAATAGCTATATTTCAACATTTTTTTTTTCTTTCTCAAATATTATTCACAACTTCAAACCCAAACTTGGTACAAAGATACCTGAGGGTAAGACTTTTCCATGCTTACTAATTTGGTTGATCCCTCGGTAAGGTCAAGGGTCACAAGAGCAAGCTCAGGAAATAGGTTCAAAATAGCTACATTTTGACAAAAGATGTAATTTTCTCAAACACAACTTAAACCCAAACTTGCTACAGAGATACCTGATGGGAAGACCTATCTATGCATACTGTTTTGGATAACGCTTAGGAAAAGTCAGGCTGTCAAATGTGTGTAAAATGCCAATTTGTGATAAAATTTGAGGTATTAGCAACATTTTTGCAATTTTTTTCAATCAAATTTGGCACAAAGGTAGCTGATGATAAGACCTTCCTGTGCATACCAATTTACTCAACTTATTGCAAATGTCAAGGGTGGGGGAGGGGGTGCAGGGTTGGATCCAAGGGGAGGGGGCAGGGGGGGCGGGGTCCATGGATCCCCCCTCCAGAGCCAAAATTTGTAAAAATGCTATAACAAAGTCCTTTTTTCGGGGGTGTTTGGACCCCCCCCCCCCACCCCTCCCTTGTTTGTTCATTCGGCCCCTGGAAGCAAAGTCTGTCACATTGCCCCCCCCCCCCTGCACTCCCCGCTGTTTGATTTTCCACCCCTGAAAGCAAGGTCTGTCGGTCCCCCCCCCCCCCACCCCCACCCCCACCCCCCCCACCCCCCCCCCCCCCCGGTTGTTTGAATTTTGCGGCCCCTGGAAGCAAGGTCCGTCGACTACCCCCCCCCCCCCTCTCTCCCCGTTGTTTGATTCCTTAGCCCCTGAAAGCAAGGTATGACGCCCGCCCCCTCCCCCCCTCCCCCCACATTGTTTGATTACAATGTCTGACGACACCCCCCCCCCCACCCCACCCCCCCTCCCCATTTGATTTTGCGGCCACTGGAAGCAAGGTCTGACGACCACTACCCCCCCCCCCCCCCCCATAGATGGTTTGATCTATCAGCCCCTGGAAACAAGGGTCTGATGCCTACCCCTCCCCCCTTTCCCAATCCCTGGAAACAAGGTCTGTCAACTACCCCCCCCCCCCTCCCCCCCCCCACCCCCCACTGTTTGATGTTTCGGTTATTCGGCCCCCGTCGAAGCAAAGTGTAGGGTCGTGGAGGCCTTTTGTATCAGGTTCAGGGGTCCCAAACAAGAAGTTTGGACCCCCTCCCCTGGAGCAAAGTGATCCGACCCTGTCATGTGTTCTTAGAACATTTCGGCAGTATTTGTGAAAGTGTCTTAACCCATTTCGCCCGGAACCCTGAAGCAGGAGATGGATTGACCATGATAATTCAAGGGTAGTGTCAGATTAGCTTGTCTCCTGAAGGCGCCAATCTAATCTGACACTACCTTTGAATTATCATGGTCAATCTATATGCAGCTGGTACACAGAGGTTATGCAACATCTCCAACATTTGAGAAATGGGACCTTGGGTCTTAAAGTATGTGTGTGTGTGTGTGTGTGTGTGTGTGTGTGTGTGTGTGTGGTGTGTGTGTGTGTGTGTGTGTGTTGTGAAGGGGGGGGATGCGTGGGGGGGGGGGTTAGGGCGGGGGGTGGGGGTGGTGGGGGTGGGGATACAAATACGTGAGGCTAGTATCTGATAAGAAGGTATTGCCCGAGTCACGGGGGTTCGCTACACTGACCCTTGTAGGCCTGAGGGAGGTCAAAGGAACCATGCATTGCACCCCCTGCGACCAATAAGGTATTCAAGTTGTTTTCTTTACCAAAAAAAATTGAGTTTCGCTCATCTTGCGGTTATATGACACCTTTGAATGGGCATTTGACCACGTGACAGCATGTGCGCGCTAGCTTGTGTTTTGAAAGTGTAGGACCTTGTAATTTGTTTTAATTCTAAAGTCTTATGTGCGTTTTGGATATATATTTGCAAAGGAATACAACTCCGCCATTGCCGGTCCCAAGCCCGGATGAGAAAGGCGGGAGGAGGGAAACAGCTATGCTAAACCTACAAGGAAAGAATACACTATTAGTGCCGGTGGGACAGTAAACTTGAACAAGCGACAAGGGATTACCAAACAATGCTCGTTGACAGTCAGACTGGTGCTGAGAGGGATTTTAAGGTAAGATTTATTTTTACAGCGTTCACATGAGGTCACAGATAGTGAAAGGACCGCATTCACTTTTATAGTGTTGGCTGACGTGCGAAGCGAAAGTTAATCTATTATTTTGGTTCAGTGGTGCTCTGTGTGTCCGGTCGTCCGTCTGCCGTCGTCTGTGCCGAAAACTTTAACGTTGGCTCAGAGACTAATCAAGCCACAGACTTCCAACTTGGCCCAAGGATACTTTGTGGCAAGACCTTTCCAAACATACCAATTTGAGTGACCTCTCACAAAAGGGGAAGGTCACAGGGGCTCAGGGAATAGGTCAAAAATAGCTATATTTTGACATAATTTTTTTTTTTCATATATTATTAACAACTTCGAACCCAAACTTGGTATTAAGATACCTGAGGGTAAGACCTTTCAATTCATACTAATTTGGTTGATTGCTCGAAAAGGTCAAGGGTCACAAGAGCTCAGGAAAGAGGTCCAAACTAGCCATATTTTGACAAAAGATGCTTTTTATCTCAAATACTGCTCACAACTTCAAACCCAAACTTGCTACAGAGATACCTGATGGTAAGATCTATCTATGCATTCTGATTTGGATAACCTTTGGAGAGGGTCACAGGCTTGCAAATGTGTGTAAAATGCCAATTTTTGATAAAATTGTAGGTATTATCAACATTTTCACAAAATTTTCAATTAAATTTGGCACAAATCAATCATATTTGGCACAAAGGTTGCTGATGATAAGACCATCCTGTGCATACTAATTTACTTAACTCCTTGTAAATGTCAAGGGTGGGGGAGGGGGTGGGGCTGTACATATGTGTGAAAAATACTTACATTTTGAGAAAACATGGACTTTGCTGGTGCGAAAGCCAGTCCTTTACTTATTGTCACAAAGGTCACACAAAAAAGTATATCGGTTGTCCACGTGAGCCATAATGGCTTTGCCTTTCTTGTGGAAAGAATTGTAGTTGTATGTATTATCAACAGTTTTGCAAAATTTTCAATCAAATTTGGCACAAAGATAGCTGATAATGATAAGACCTTCCTATGTAATAATGTATACTAGTTCAGTCAACTCTATATCATAAAGGTCAAGGGTCATCTGTGTGAAAACTAACTAAATTTTGAGAAAACATGGATTTCGCTGGTGCAGAAGTCATCTCTTTGTCACAAGGGTCACACATGTTACATCTAATCCACATTATGGTCTGTGGGGATAAATCAAGATCTATGCCCTATTGGAGATGGGTGGCATTTGCCTTTTGATGGCATTGCTTTTAACAGTCAGCAACACAATATCAAGATTGATCGTACGGGTGGTGGGATCATTTTTATGTGACTGTGTGTGTGTGAGTGTGTGTGTGTGTGTGTGTGTGTGTGTGTGTGTGTGTGTGTGTGTGTGTGTGTGTGTGTGTGTACGTGTCTATGTGTGTGTGTGTGTGTGTGTGTGTGCGTGTCTATGTGTGTGTGTGTGTGTGTGTGTGTGTGTGTGTGTGTGTGTGTGTGTGTGTGTGTGTGTGTGTGTGTGTGTGTGTGTGTGTGTGTGTGTGTGTGTGTGTTTGCAGCTTGAATAGAAAGGTATGTAGTTATGATCGGAAGAGGCGTAGATTTTCTTGAGCACCTGCAGTTGCAAGGGCTCTTGAAAATATGTGCCTCTCGTAGAAAGCATCGCCCGCGCGGCGCGGGCTTCATCAGTTCTCACTACTCGAGTCAGCTTCGACGAAAAGCTTTAGCTTCACAGTTAGCAGAAGATTATTGGGCCGACATCGGCCGTTGTTGGCCCTTTCAGTAAGGGCTGATGTACACCCATTGGCATTTTACTTATCGGGCTTTGCTTGTAAATGTATACAATTGTCCCATAAACCGCATGAGTAGACCAGATTGTATTTGGAAAATCCGATTCTACGAACCATGCTTCGAAAAGGCCTGCGAGCTGCGATCTCTTTCGCTCTCAGTCTGTCTCGCTTACTCTCTGTGTCTTGCTCTGCCCCCCCCCCCCCCCCCACCTCTCTCTCTCTCTCTCTCTCTCCTCTCTCTCTCTCTCTCTCTCTCTCTCTCTCTCTCTCTCTCTCTCTCTCTCTCTTCACTGAAACACGGACGCCGGTGCAAGATGTAATCTCTCTCTCTCTCTCTCTCTCTCTCTCTCTCTCTCTCTCTCTCTCTCTCTCTCTCTCTCTCTCTCTCTCTCTCTCTCTCTCTCTCTCTCGCCAGTGTAATTCATTCTCTCTCTCTCTCTCTCTCTCTCTCTCTCTCTCTCTCTCTCTCTCTCTCTCTCTCTCTCTCTCTCTCTCTCTCTCTCTCTCTCTCTCAACGGCAGGTTTGTAAAATGGCTGAGTCGATGACGATGTCAATGCCTAAACCGTTGTAAAATAAAGTTTCATTGATTCATTGATTCATTGATTCTCTCTCTCTCTCTCTGACTGGCACGGTATTCTTGGACCTGAAAAAAGCGTTCGATCTGATAAATCATGAAATCTTGCTGAGGAAACTTAATGTTTATTTCAACAACAACAGCCCGTCAGCCCTTTCATTCTTTAACTCTTATCTTTCTGCGAGAACACAAGCTGTCTATGTAAATGGTAACTATTCCACAGAGGGTAAGGTAGAGCTTGGTGTTCCTCAGGGTTCGGTTCTGGGCCCATTGTTATTTTGTATCTTATTAATGATTTATCACTACACATCACATGTGCTAGTGCCGAGTGTGACATGTTTGCTGACGATTCGACGCTACATGCATCCGGTAAAACTGTAGCTGACATAACCAACAGCCTCCAGCAGAGCCTACAAGAAGTCTCTAAATGGTGCAGTAGAAATAGAATGATAGTCAATCCAACTAAAACAAAAAGCATGTTAGTCACAACACGTCAGAAACATCAGCTGCAACCCGCGCCTCTAAACCTCTCATTTGAAGCTGTCCCCATAGAGCAAGTACAGCAGCACCGTTTACTAGGGGTAGTTGTAGATAACCAACTTAGTTGGCAGCCTCATCTCATACACATCGGAAAGACAATTTCAAAGAAATTATTTTTACTGTCTAAACTGAAAGCGGTCATTAATCTGAACACGCGTAAACTATTTTTTAATGGATACATCAAGCCCCACATTGATTATGCCTCAACAGTTTGGGATGGCTGTAGCGAGGTTCAGTTCAAGAAAATAAATTCGCTATACACAAGAGCAGCCAAACTCATTATTCCTAGCTCATCTCTACCCACTGAGGCGAGGCTCGAGGCAGCTGGACTCCTTCCTCTTGACAAACACTTAGTATTTAACAAGTGCGTACTAGTGCACAAAGCTCTTAAGGGTAAGGCCCCCGGCTACTTATCGGAACTTTTTACTCTTACTGAGAAGAGATACAGCACCTCTCGGAGCAACCTGAGCATAAAACGGCCCCGCATTGATTTGTATAAATCCAGTTTGTCATATTCAGGTGGTTTCCTGTGGAATTCTATTCCTCTGCATCTACAACAAGTTAATTCCCTAGCTGCTTTTAAAGCAAAACTGTACAAGCACTTATCCAAGGCAACGTAAATTTAATTATCTCGTGTTGTCTAAACATAATATATTTTTATTTCTTTTTATGCAACTATTATTTTTATTATACCATTTGCGTTCACGTGCCGTTTGTGAGGGTGCTTCCCGTATAGACCTGGTCAGGGGATGCAGTGCCGGTGCACATTTTATTCAAACGATGTGCTTAGTATGTCATTCGAGTAAAAGTATATTTGTAGCGTGCCCCCCCCCCCCCTCCCCCCGGGTGGGAGTGTCTGGGGAGGGCTCCCGCAAACGGATATTATGACACGTGCAAACATCTTCGTATGGGTACCTGTGTGTTTTGTTAAATCATTGTTGCAGTTTGTAGTGTTGTCGTAATTCGCATTACTTTCGATGTTGTTTGTGAGTGTAATGTAGCTTTGCCTGTTATTATATGTCAGTAGATGTAGCAAGGACAGATTGGAAGAAAGGCCTGTGCGCCTAATATCTCAATCCTTGATAAATAAAGTTTCAGTCAGTCAGTCTCTCTCCACTGCTTAGAAACGAAGGTTTCTTCAGTTATTCTATGTCAGTACAACTAAGGCAGTGCCTGATTAGCTCAAAGCCGCCGGTTCCGACTGCCATGATATTAAGCTGCAGCACACGGCGCAGTATTGTGCACTCGGACCGGATTTGCGAAGTTCTCTTCGTCTACTGATAGTTCACGAGTAGAACTGTGTACTGGTCCATGTGCCAGGCAGATACACATGCTGACTGAGGTTGTTGTTAGTTATCCTGCGAATTCTTTGGTCAACGTTAGCGGTGTAATGATTTTATTTTTTAAATGATTCCGCCGCACTGGTGCCGACTGAGTCTAGGAATTCCGTCAATTAACGAACCAATCATGCTCGTTGCAACCACACTCAGAGTGTCTTTTTGGTCATTTCTTGCTTTAAGCCGTGCACCCCTGTCAACCTAATCGGCCACTTGGGTATGCTTAGGCGGTAGACAAAATCCAAGGCCAAAGAGCGTCAAACAAGGAGGGATCCTTTCATCAGGTGACCGCCTGTCAGTAGTGGTTTTGCTGTGATGCAATAAACACCGACCCAGTAAGCAAAGGTCCTCGGGCGCACTGTGGTCGTCGTGGACCCAAAGATGTTTTGCTACTGGGGGGACATGCGTGCTTCGCTTTGGTTCGAACAGCATTTTTCTCGGGAGTGGCGGCAGTAGGTCTTGTTGAGCCGTTTTGTGTTGGTCAGTATAGCACTAAGTTAGCAGAGGCAGTCTTTACACGGCAAAGGACCAAGCTGTGACCTTATAAATTACCGCTTCGACAATGTCACTTTATTCTGTGATCTTCTGCACGCCTACAGAAAACTGATTATAAAGGCGGCTTTATTTGTACTTTTAATGTTCAACTGACATACGACCGGTCGGTGCATACAAGACTAATTATACTGGTACATCAACTCGATAATTTTATTCGGCTGAGTGTTTTACTTGCATGACTCGACTGAGTGAGGTTGTTAGGTTAACCCATTCAGCCCTGACGCACTACCGCAGGAGATGGGTCGACCATGATAATTCAAGGGTGCCAGATTTGCTTGGCGCCTGTCGGCGCTAAGCTAATCTGGCACTGCCCTTGAATTATCATGGTCGATCCATCTCCTGCAACAGGTGCATATTCGTTAGATGACGCCTCTAAAATTTGGGAAATACGTGCGCCGGGCTGAATGAGTTAACAAAATATTATGAGCCTTTCTTTCCCTATTTAAGTTCGAGATCCTTGGATAGGGCTCTGTAGCCTAATTTGACAACTCCGGGTGTTTGTTGACTCACTGTGAACAGCTGACTTGAGCTGATGACTGCCATGTCTAACTTTTTCGGCGACTGTACAATTATTGGAAGAAGTTTTGGCCAAACATAAAAATAAAATTAACCCTTTGGGTGCCGGTAGCGATTTTGGTCGAGGTGACCAAAATCGCTACCGACACCCATAGGGTTAACACCTCTATCGTTACCTGCTGTGTCCACGCACTTGGTCTGTCAATACCGTTTCGGAAATACTTTAATTTTTTTTTAAAGCGCTCAACGTTTATGGTTCAATGTCTTTTGTTCACCATTATTCAGGGGATTTCAAAGACGGGGCGCCGAATAGGGTTTGAACAAATTTTGAGCCCAGCTGAGATTCGAACCACGACCTTTCTGACGACAGTCAAACGCTCGTTCGCCGGAGACACCCAGCTCCCCGAAATACATATTACATGTACTGATAACGGGTACACGCTGCTTAGAACTTCGGTAATTACTACGAGTGCTGGTCTAAGGGAGACAAGCGCGAAACCAATAAATAATTACTGTATATTCACGTATGTGACACCTCTGGCATATCACCTTTTGAAATAGACTAACCATATGCACGCAAGACTATACCGCTGTTTATCATCAATTCGCACGCGTCCTCTCAACCATCACATTGGTCTTCATCGTCATGATCAGTCGTCATTGTCATTAAGAATATCATAACAATCACCAATGTTACCATCATCATGTCAATAAAATTAGCGCCATCATCCACCGACCTCCAACGGTAATTTTTATCTTTACAGCCGCCGTGACCTATCACCACCATCACCGCCACCACGGCTGTAAAACATGTGTTGGTCTGAAAGCTGAAAGCCGTAAGGTCCAAAATCACAGACCAGCACACTTTTTGTACTAATCCTTCCCAAATTGCAAATCAGCACACAATTTAATGCGTTGTTCACAATGTCTCTTATGTGTGCAATCTCTGCTTTCAGACTGCCCACCGCGGCGCCCTACAGCTTCTGCTAACAGACAGCATAACAAAGCCATCCACACAGCACAGAAGTTTTCCCCATGCGAAAGCCACGAGAGTGAAGATCTGCCGGCATACCGGCCCACCTTTGTTACGACATCTTTTGGATTCGAAGCCTTTGCGGGATGTGAGGCTGGTGTGAATAAGCCCCTGTAGCAAAACGTCCTGGGGCCCCCGACGGCGGCAGTGGGCCCGTGCGCGGGCCCACTGCGGCCGTCGTGTGCCCGAGTGCCTTTGCTTATAAGGAGGCTGGTGTATGAGCTAATCGTCTTTATTTGACTATGGTCAACATTGGCCTACGCTGAATTCCAAATTACCGAAGCTGAAGATATATACGAGGCAAACATTTTCAGGAACCACTGTGGGTGCAGGGTCTTGTGTGAATTTATGTCTCTTGAACGTGTGTGAAACTGGATGAACAGTTTCATGGGGCATTTCTTTGTATTATTATGTATTTTTTCTTAGTGCATTCATGTTTTGTCAAGCTGTTTGTTTCAAATAACTTGATTTTTTTTACCGTCATTTTAACCCGTTGGCTGTCGGTAACGCTTTTTTGTCGCTTTTTTGTCGCGGTGGTTCCTACAGGAACCGCGACAAAAGCGTTACCGACTGCAAAAGGGTTAAGAGACGCAGACGACAGAAGGAGCCGAAAAGAAACATGACAACTTATAATTATTCTTCACACAGTTACCTCTGCACAGTACAATGTCTTGCCGTGCCACTGTGTTAGTATAAGTATGTACAGTCATGCATTTTGCAAACGCGTCAACTTTGAGACATACTATCTGGGGACAAAATCATAATATGGAGACAAAAGAGTTTCACTCTTGTTAAGTGCAAATGACTCACTTTAATTTGTGTGCCGCAGCAATCCTTGAGAAAAGCAGACTATTATCAAGCCTATATCCATGTAAATGTGCAGTTGTGTTTATCACTGATTGCTTTCGTTTGTTTTTTTGTTGTTGTTTTTTTTTGTGTGTGTGTCTCAGTTTTATCTCCTGATTTTCCGTGGCGAATGATACTCAGGTACAAGAGACATAAACCCTCATATGCCCCCGCAGTCGCGGGGGCTCAGTCATGAGGATTTATGTCTCTTGATAGTCCGCGTAAGTTGCTCATGAGGATATATGTCTCTTGTTACTCCTAAGTTCTTTATGTCTATTGTTTGTCCCATTTGCGTACATATTCATCACGCAAATGTTCATCAGTGTGCAGGTTGTTTCAGACGCGAAATTCGTGATCGCTGGCAGCGAAGAGGTTAAAGTGAGTGACTGTGCATGCACAAACTACTCGGCTGAAACGATTAGGAGAAGTGATGGTCTAAGGGAGACAATCAGGCTGACCTACTTACAGTACTACTGCCCTAAAGTTACAATATTAGAGATTCAACGTGTGAAAATAGATTTTTCAATTGTCTGACGATAAAAAGGTGATTAAATTTATCAGGATCAGCACATACAGCAAACAGATGTATCACGTGACTACAAGCAGAGGGTGTCGACCTACATCGAAGGCGAGTGAAACTACTAGTATTATCACTTGTTCCGATTTGTTACTGTAGTATTCTTGGCTGACCTGTTCTCAAAATCATTTCTCTGCACCCACTTTGGCGTCTACCTTAAGTTGGCTTATTATCTGACGTATAATGATAATGACAATGATGATGATAATGATAATGATTATTATCACACGTACAATGATAATGACAATTATGATGATGATAATAATAATAATAATAATAATGATTGTCGTTATTATCTTATTATTATTATTATTAATTGTCGTTATTATCTTATTATTATTATTATTATTATTATTATTATTAATGCAGTGGTGATAGCTGTAGTACCGAGGTGTCTGACATTTAACGCACGCAGGTCTCTGGGGTGCCTGCTGCAAAAGAAATCGACGCATGAACTACGGGGAGGCAAGACTGGCACTTGGCAATGCACTTGACACGGCAGAGTCCAGGGTAATGATCGTGTGGACACCCTCGCTGGCAAGGCAAAAATCACACAGGGACTACGGATGGGCAGATCAGATGTGATGAGAAGCCTAATAAAATATAATTAAAACCAAAAAATCAAGGAACGGACTCAAGAGCATCACAAAGTCGATCGCCTCCGGAGTGTGGACAAAGGCAACGGTCGCTGGGCAGACTTAAAAGTGCCGGGAGAATTAGAACGCCAGCCGGCAACTGCAAGAGGTATAGATCCTCATGAGGCCCCGCAGTTGTGGGGGCTCATGAGGATATATGCCTCTTGCTGATACCACTTTGAATCCATGTTCCTGGACAGCTATTGTAATTCTGTGTCGAATGTTTAACGAAGATTGCAGAAACACGGTCTGCGTCAACTGTCACTGCCGGAACGGGTTAGTTCATTCGAGACGTGCCGCCTCCGGATAAGCGGCATAAGTCGCGTATCCAGAGGCGGCACGTCTCGAATAAGTTAAACCTTTCACTTCCAGCGGACGCAAAATTCCGTGGCTGAAAACACGGTGAATTCAACACCCAACAATCCGGTCGCCAATCCAAGGAGCGTGGATATGATGAATAGGGTCAGAAAGAGTCAGGCAAATCACCTCACAGGCCCCTCAGCCGTCCAAGTACAGTGAATACAAAATGGTGGGCTAGCAAGACGCATAGATCCTCATAAGCCCCGTAGCTGCGGTGCTCATAAGGATCTATGCCTCTTGCAGCTGGACTGTGTTCACTTTTCTCGGCAGTGAAGGAGATATATAGCAGGCTAAAAATAAGACAGATCGACCTTCGTCAACATGCCTTTTGTGCAAAGGGGACCGAAGTAGGATTTAGTCAATCTAAGGCGTTCAGCAATATATTCGGAGATACAGTAATGAAGGTGGTGTGTGTGTGGGGGGGGGGGGGGTGTAGGGGGGCGGGGATGGGCAGGAGAGGATAGTGGGGGGAGGGGGGGGGGGGAATGCATGTATAGTGAATAATGTCAAGTACAAAAACAATTGTTTCGTAAGCGCAATTTTTAGGGCCTCACACAAATATCGAATTTTAGGAGTGCATAGTGCATACTTTCAGAGTCGCAGCTATTGACACGATTTTAGGTGATAATACTGTGGAAGGGTGACACAAGATTTATTATAATAAGCGCATTAAATAGGCGCTTTATCCCAATTGAAAATCGGCTCAAAGCGCCGCCGCGAACTGAACCCAACAAGCACGCTCACGTGAATCACGCGCATTCACTCACACACTGAACGTAAACACAGAACTTTCACGTGGTGCTAAGGGCAAGCTCAAGCGAGCTACTGTAGTTTTTGGAAATTCAAAATCGTTTGTATTTGAAATTTGATTAAGTGGACTGAAACTGATACCAAAGTGGAGGGGGAGGAAGAGCCGGAGTACCCGGAGAAAGAACCCCCGACGGTCCGCCCGAATTAACGGTGACACTTACTAGAGGAGAAAAATCCGACGCCGGAACCCGTAATCGAACCTCGCACCTTTAGCATTGGTGGCAGGCGCCTTAACCACTGCGCCACGGACCGCCCCAAAATGTTTTATTCTCAAAATGTTTTTGCTTTAGGTGGCGGGGAGGTGGTGCGGAGGCCGGGGGGTGGTGGGGGGGGGGGGGACAAATGAATGTGTGTGTGTGTTTGCGGGGGGGGGGGGGGGAGGGTGAGCGGGAGTAGCGCGTGGGGAAAAGGAACAAGAAGTACGCGATCTATTCACCATTGCAATCAGCACTTTATATTTTCCAGGATTGCTTTCATGGTTTCATTTTCGTGCAGTAACATGCATCTACTGACTTCATATACTTATATGTGCGGGTCTTTGGCAGACCAACAGGCACTTTTTTTCGGTTCAGGGGTTTGTTTGTTTTTTTCGGGTTTTTTTTTGTGTGTGTTTTTTTTTTAGAGCAGCGCTACTTCAAGTGCCTTATGGGCGCAGCGGAATATTAAGGACTCTGAAGGACTGTATTACAATTCTAGAGACAGATCGAGCATGATAGTTCAAGGGTGGTGCCAGAATAGCTTGGCGCCTATGGGCGCCAAGCTATTCTGGCACCACCCTTGAACTATCATGCTCGATCCATGTCTTGCTGCGGTGTGTCAGGGCTGAATGAGTCAGATGGAGATAGCCTTGTATAAAGGACCGCAAACGGGAATCACCACGTTTCGTAATAGTAAGAATATCTTGCATGTAGCGCGTGGCTGTCTGGTTGATATGCCTGCACGCGCAGATATTTGACGGATAGTGAGACGATGATCATCGGGCTGACGTCAGTGGATACAGCTGGCCCGCGCACAACACGTCAGCCAACGTGACCTGACTAACCTCTGGATGCTATCTGTGTGTCAGTGTCGAGTCATACCTGGCGTCCTACCAGTTACATTACAATGTAGTTGAAGCTTTGCCGGAAATTCCGAGCCGAGAAGTGAATACCGCACCTTTTGGTAATCTTACAGGAAGTCGCAAAGCGAGGTGTGCACGATTTCAAACACCTACTAGTAAGTAAAAATGTACACTGACTCAGTCGCAGGACACGAATCAGTGTCGTTTGAAAGAAGCGTGCGTGACCTAAATCAGAGGGTGGCGTTTTATTTTTAGCCTTGCGGCATGATGGAGTCTGCGTTTGCTCGCGTTGTCAGTTAAATTGTTTTTACTTGTTGTTGCAGCTGTTGTTGTTGCTGTTGTTGTTGGTAACGATACTGTATGTTGTTGATGATGATGATAATGGTTTTGTAAGGTTGGTTGATTGATGGATATTGTTAATTTGGTTGGTTGGTTGTTTGGTTGGTTGGTTGTTGGTTGGTTAGTTGCTTGGTTAGTTGGTTGCTTTCGTGGATTGGGCGCGGTATGGTTGCTTGGTTGGTTATGTTTTTTTTTTGTTGTTCTTTTTTATTTGTTGTTGTTCTTTTCTCTCTCTTTTTTTTTTTTTTTTTTTTTTTTTTGGGGGGGGGGGGGTTGGATAATGAGTGCCTACTTTGACTTTTTATACCAATAATTGATAAATAATGATGTGTGTACGCATAGAGTGGATGTGGGGGTGGGGGTGGAAAGGACAGGAAGCCTTAGGCAGTGGACGGAGCAGGCGTGGGGGACAGGAGAGCTTTCTGCACAAACCAGTTTATCAAGTTTCTAGTTTAAGCACCGTCACTCCTATCACGCCAAGCCTTGGCCTTGATTTTTTTTTAAAATAAATATTTGCTTATCTGTCATTCTGGACCTCACAGCTTCACACCGCGAGGTCCACAACTTACACTGAGAGACCAGCGCAAGTAGTGTAGTATGCTTTTCCGGTTTCGGAGACGTCCCGGTGTCTCTCTCTCTCTCTCTCTCTCTCCTCTCTCTCTCTCACTCACTCACTTACTCGCTGCGTGTCGTTTCTTTTGCAGATTTCGAGGAACTCTGCGGTTGAAACTTGAAAACTCTTTCGACACAGTACCCGGCGTAGATTTTCAACCAACGACTGAAGTCACTAAGGTCACCATGCCTCCACGATATGTGAGCCACTTACAGCAACCTAACAAGATGTTACCATCGACGCAGTTGCAATGTGTCAGGTGTCTTGGCCGACCACGTGAGGTTGTCTTTCTGCCGTGCGGTCATCGAATCACGTGCACTCCATGCGCTGACGTCATAGAAAACTGCTCATCATGCGGGCGTTTCGTCATGGGAACCTGCGTTTTTCCGAGGCAGAGACGTCTTCCAGTCTGAGAGTCCGTATCCACTGCTTCTTAACACTTGGTTTAACCCCGAAGTCCAATTTCTTAAATTTTTGAAGTGTTGAGGCCTAACGACAATGTCAGTTGCAGGAAATGGCTTGATCATGATAATTCAAGGGTAGTGCCAGATTAGCTTGGCGCGTGAAGGCGCCAATCTAATCTGACACTACCCCTGAATTATCATGGTCAAACCATCTCCTGCTGTAGGAATTCGGGGCTAAAAGGGTTAATGAACTGAGCGGTCAAAGGTCATGGAAACGAAAGCCGCGACCTACAGAACATTCTTTCGATGTCGTTCTATGTAATTTTTATCTTTTATTATTTCAAATGCGATATCTCTCTTGGATTTATGTCGTGTAATGACGTGAAAACTTAAAACATAAAGTCATCTGTATCCACTTAACCTTGCTTTCTGATGGTGATTCACAAATTGAAAACGAAGCTTGCTGTAACCTCCACTTCATGAATAATCCAAAGAATAAATACTACATGAATAATCCACCTAGTTACATCTGCAAGAGGCATAGATTCTCATGATACCCATGCAGGTGTCGGGGTCTCAGGACAATCTATGTCACTTACTGGTTTCGATATGCCGCCATTATTTCTCCACATCTCTGCCTATCAAATTGGGGGGGGGGGGGGGGGGGGATATCGTGCACAGTTTGACTAAGGCATACCAACGGGTTTCCTTATCATTTTCACATTTATAGGAATAACTGAAGGTGATAAACATAATAATCAGAAGAATTGTTTTTAACCCATTTGTGTGTCGGTAGCGGTATTAGTCGCGATTATTCCTGTAGGAATCGTCGCGACTTGAACCGCTACCGACACGAAAAGGGTTAATTCTGCAGAGAAGCTAATTTGTCCTGTAGTCGACATAATCACATGATGTTTTCCTACAACAAGTACTACTACACCTCATTCTGATTAACACACTACGGACATGCTTTTCGCACTACTTTCTTTGTGATTTTGTCAGCAATATGAACGCTTCATAACAATTTTTAAATTATGATTTACGTGTAAGAACATCCTCATTGGGGAACATAGCTTATACAAGAAATGTGATTATGATATTACAGATTGTGCTGAAATTTTTGTATTTACCAAATTGATGAGTGTTTGAAATCTCTAGAATGTTGGTCAATAGTCACACTGTGAAGGGGATTTTCATAAAATTTATCACGAGCTTTAAAAGAATGTTTATGCAGTATCTGCCATGAGAAACTCATCGTGTAACAGTTCTGATATGAACATTTAAAGGGGCACAACTGAACTTTTTTAAAGCTTCAGTTCGCAAAAAGCTTTTATTGGGCAGTATACATACCCACTTAGACAGTCACGACCCTATTGTCCCACCAAATGCTTTCTTTCGTCCGTTCAAAGCGAAAAGAGGCTGTGACGATTGTGGTTGTGTTGTCCTGTGAGAGCATACATGTGTTAATCGTAGGAAACGATCCGATATTTATTTCAGCTATCATGGTTATGATTCACGTATCTTTTTAAGTAACATTTTCTTTCGGTCGCGCAGAGTGGAATTCACTTCGTTGTGATACGCTAAGTTTAGTCCAGAACGTTCTAGAAAGGTCGCACTGTCTAGTGACCTCGTATGTGTGACGTCGGGTAGTTGGCGACAGTTCGCAACATTTTGTTTTTCTGTGCGCGTGAATTGAGCAGCCTTTTTTTTTTAATTTTGTGATTAGTCGAGAATCGTCTAGAGCAGATATGCAAGGTCGTGATAGGGCTACCATACTTTTATGTGACATTAGGATTTAGAGCTGAAATGAGTAGCCGAGTTTTTGTAGCCTATAAATTTTTAGTGATTCCAGAAAATTCTTATTTATGAGTTTCAGTTGAGTGTTTTGTTTTGATTGGTTGCGTTGTGTGATTCTCTTGGAGTGTTCTGGAAAGTGATTGTGTATATAAGGAGGACGCTGAGAAAGCACGTTCATACATTGTCTTGCATTTGTCAGTTGTAGAGACATACAGTTATCGTAGGTACGTGGCCCGTATAGGGTGTACATTTTGAGAGAAACAGCGTAACAGTGTGGTGTACGTTGTAGAGAGACTTTGTGTCGGCAGTGTGGACATTTGCAGAAGAGACTTTGTATCAGTGTTGGTGCATTTGAAACTGAATTGTGTGGAGATCGCGCATCGCTGAATTAAAATATTGTTGGAACTGTTACTCCAGTATTGTCTACATCCTTAAGCCACGTGTGACGGATTGCAGCTGAATGAAGTTTATTTAAAAGAACCTTACGTGCGTGCGTCTAGTGTGTTTATCATACTACCACCACGTAACAGAGGCCCACCGGAATCTTGTGGCGGGACACCGTGCAAAGATTGCTTCTGATAGGCGATGGTCGCTGACGTCATAACTATTGTATAAGACCTTGGGTCATCTGCATAATTATAACCAATCAGAAACAAGATGGCGGATGAACCAGCGAAGTAAAGAAGAAAGTATATACTAATGGTCAAAACTTAAGGGCCACCCCACTTTTTTGTGTTATTGTTTATTGTCGCAAGTACGCTTATAAAATACAATGTTCTTCCGAACCAAATGGGTTAAAAGTTGACCTTATTCCGTTTACCGTACAGGGAACAATAGACAACAATTCATCAATTTCCACGAAAGTATCAAATGCACGTGAAACATCGTCAGTTTGTGTGAAAAGCTCTGCGATATTGGCAAGCGTACCAAAGGCAGGCAGGTGGAAAAACTCGGTAATGTCGTGATGCACGTGCTAAAGGGGTCAGTCTTGAAATTGAGCACATCTGTTTCGCTACAAATATCGGTACAGTAGGGGCGTAATTGTCTCTTTCCTAACCATGCCATCACGACGAAGCCTAACGCCAGTAGATCAAGGCCGGGCGCTAGCATGGCCGCAGGATGGAATTTCCGGAGGAGAAGTTGGGAGACGTCTTGACGTGTCACATTCAGTAATCCAGAGGTTGCTGGCATGATTCCAAGAAACTGGAAGGGCAGAACGACGACCCTGCTCAGGAGCCCGCGCTGCAAGCTGCACACGTTAACGTGAGCAGAAGCACAGTCTGCCGAGGTTTGCGCGATATTGGCCTGGCTTCAAGCAGAGCAGCAGTGAGAATACCCCTCACTCCAGCTCATCGCAAAGCCCGGGTTGCCTGGTGTCGTCAACATGTGAGGTGGAACAGACTCCAGCGGACTCCGGTTCTGTTTATTGATGAGTCACGGTTCACTGTGTCCTTCAACGAGACTGTGCTCTTGGGACGAGATTGTGTAGCCCCTCATCCAAGCTATTGGCGACAATGCTGTTCTGCAGGACGACAACGCTCGACCTCATCGCGCCCCTGTAGTGGATGAGTACCTTGAGCAACGGGGCATCATAAGGATGGAGTGGCCAGCTTGTTCAGCTGATCTGGCTCCCATCCAGCACCTTTGGGACGTGCTGAGGCAACGTGTAGTCAGCAACCACCCCCCACCTCAAGGCGTCCCCCAGCTGACTCAGTTCCTGCATCATGAGTGGGAAGCGATCCCACAACATGTTCTCCAAACCCTGGTGAACTCCATGCGTCAACTCTGCATTGAATGCTTCCCTGCAGACTCGCTACTGACTGGACCAGTCTTGTGTGACTTTTCAAATGAGAGGTGGGTAAACATTCTAACGTACTGCTGTTGTTATAATTGCTTGATTTACTCACAAAATTAAATGCAATTGTTACTGAATAAATTAGCGAAGTACTGACTCAAAGTATTGTTACATTATTTGTGTGGTGTTGTCGGTGCGTCTGCGATAAAAAGTGGCCCTTAAGTTTTGACCAATAGTATATTATCGGCGGTGTAACTTTACTTTTACAGGAGTGCGGGAGTATTGTAACAACCTGTGTAACAATGTAACAATTGTCACAAAACTCGTGGACAGTAACATGAATCTTTACGGGTTATATACTGACAAGCAAAAGTATTGCGAAATTTTTTTTTATTCATTTTAAACACTATGGTGTTTCCGATGATTCCAGAAATATCGCATTTCTTTTGCTCGTCAGTATAAGACAAGATTTTGGGTCATTACAAAGCACGCGGATACTTGTTACAATAGACTTTGTTCGAAAATCAGAATTATACTAATGGTCAAAACTTAAGGGCCACTTTTTATTGCAGACGCACCGACAACACCACACAAATAAAGTAACAATACTTGGAGTCAGTACTTTGCTAATTTATTCAGAAACCCCCTTCCCCCTCCCCAATTTGAAAAGTCACACAAGACTGGTCCAGTCAGTAGCGAGTGCACCCACCGTTTGCAGCCAAGCATTCAATGCAGGGTTGACGCATGGAGTTCACCAGGGTTCGGAGAACATGTTGTGGGATCGCTTCCCACTCTTGATGCAGGAACTGAGTCAGCTGGGGGACGCCTTGAGTTGGGGGTGGTTGCTGACTGCACGTTGCCCCAGTACGTCCCATAGGTGCTCGATGGGAGCCAAATCAGCTGAACGAGATGGCCACATGATTCCCCGTTGCTCAAGGTAATCAACCACTACACGGGTGCGATGACGTGTGCAGCTTGCATCAGTTGACGTCGCAGAGTGGTTGACGTGACAGTTCGGTCGCGCAGCGCCGCCACACAGAGGTATCTGTTCTCCCTTCTGCTGGTGCAGCTCGGGCGTCCTGTGCAGGGTCGTCGTTCTGCCCTTCCAGTTTCTTGGAATCGTGCCAGCAGCCTCTGGATTACTGAATGGGACACGCCAAGACGTCTCCGAACTTCTTGTCCGGGAATTCCATCCTGCAGCCATGCTAGCGCCCGACCTTGATCTACTGGTGTTAGGCTTCGTCGTGATGGCATGGTTAGGAAAGTGACAATTATGCCCCTACTGTACCGGTATTTGTAGCGAAACAGAAGTGCTCAGTGTTCACGACTGACCTCTTTAGCACGTGCATCACGACTTTATCGAGTTTTCCCACCTGCCTGCCTTTGGTACGCCAATATCAGCACAGCTTTTCACAAAAACTGACACGTTCGTGGAAATTGATGAATTGTTGTCTATTGTTCCCTGTACAGTGGACTGTCTATGGTCAACTTTTAACCCATTTGGATCGAAAGAACTTTGTATTTTATTGGCGTATTTGCGACGATAAACAATGACACAGAAAAGTGGGGTGGCCCTTAAGTTTTGACCATTAGTATATATAGGTTACAATATTAGACGTATGTATTTAGACGAAAACAGTTGATTAAAAAAAGCCTGGACAAACATGCGACATCGCATGTTTGTATTGGCTTTGAATCCACTGTATTTGTCGAACGACATGCAATGTTGACCTAACCTCTAAATCCTGCTTATTTGTTTTCTTTTTGATGATAGTTTTAATCCATTCAGCCCTGACATACTACATCAGGAGATGTGTCGACCATGATAATTCAAAGGTAGTGCCAGATTAGTTTGGCGCCCGTCGGCGCCAATCTAATCTGGCACTGCCCTTGAATTATCATGGTCAATCCATCTCCTGCAACTGGTGCATAGTCATTAGATGACGCCTCTAAAATTTGGGATATACGGGATATACGGCCGTCGGGCTGAATAAGTTAAGGACAGAAGTAGGCAACGGTCAGTCCAACCTCCAATATGTCAGGCAACGGGTGAGGGGGGTGGGTGGGAGGGGGGTGAGTGGGTAGATTAAATTGATATGATTTCTTTTTCTTTTTCCTTACTTTTAAAACAAATGTCCTCCAAATTGTTTGTTTGTTTTTGTTTTGTGTGGGGTTTTTTTCCTTCAAAATACTAGGGGGTGATGGGGGGGAGGGGGGGCGGGGAAAGGTGAGAGGGGGAGCTATTCTGGCCCTCTCCAACACCCCACACCCTACTTTTGAGAAGTGTGGGGGCAAGGCCCTGCTCTCCTCCCCCACCCCCACCCCCTCCGTCCTGTTCCTACGCCACTAAATAGAGGCGAGGGAATGCAATGATAGGCGAAAGAGGAGTAGACATGGTCTGCTCATACCTCATATGTACAAGGAATGGCCAGGGTATATTTTGTCACACCATTATTGACATTTAACCTCGATTCACTGCCAGCGGACGCGCATTGTGTTTCCGAAATCTTTGTTAATTCAGCGCCATAGAGGAACTCCATGCGCTGAAGGAAGGTGAATACAATAATTATGAAGTCAGCGAGAGGCATAGATCCTCATGAGCCCCGCACCTGCGGGGGCTCATGATGATATATGTCTCTTGCTGTATGATCGTCTCCATTTTTTCTAGGCATTGAATGGGTTAAGCAGTGCCTCTCTCGGCCCCACCTGTATAAAAGTATGCTTGGGCCGTAACTCATTTAGACCAGCTGGCAAATGGCGCAGTAGACTTCCTGTTGCACGTACAGAAGAAGTAAAAAATAACATTGCTCAGTGAAAATGCAAGCTGTAAAATGTTACGGACTTTTTTAATGTGACCATTTCTGAATATTTTTCTACAGAAAAACCAGGTTAAGAGATTTTGAGAAATATTGATGCATGTCAGTTGGCCAATTTGACTAGGCCGTGTTTCGCTTGACGCTTCCCCCCCCCCCCCCCCCAGTCCTGCCCCTACCCCCTCACACACACACACACACACACACACACACACACACACACACACACACACACACACACACACACAACACACACACTTTTCCCTCTCGCATGCAGTTTTATTAGAATCGGGTCATGTCTCCTCTGAAATTCTTCCTGTTACACAGCAAAGTGTTTATCAATGGACGCGGGGCAATTGCTTTTCAAATGTTCTGTTCAGGTGTGCTTTTGGTTATTCAGAGCGTTGAGTTTTTGTGTGCGAGTACTTGGCGTAAATGTATACAAGTTCATACGTGTACACGTTGCTGGTAAATACAGTCGTTTTTGCCTGTAGTTGCACCGGAAAGAATGTAGAGTTTGGACAGAAGTCATTTCATCCAGGTATGTGATGGATTTTAAGGCTTTCTTTTTGGGGGGGCAGAAGGTGTTCTGGATTTTATTTTGATTCATCAGCAGGAAGTGCATCAACAAGCACTGTATCTTTTTGGAACAGAGACTGACTGACACAATGGCTGCTCAGTCTCGAAGGCCGACACCTGATTCTGCTGTCTCTGGTCATGCTCACAAGATTTATGACGGCGCACACAGGTGATCTTATATTAAACGCTTCTCTGCCGAAGAAAAGTTAAACTCAAATTTCAAGAGGCATTGAACCTCATGAGCCCCCGCAACTGGTTCAATGCCTCTTGCTGGTCGAGTTTTCTGTCGGTGTTCCTTGAACGGTTAAGTTCTTTGCCTTCAAGTTGAATTTACGTACCATGTTGTGTTTATTAAAGGCAACTGGAGCACTCTGGCGCTGAATGAGTTAGTAGCACATGACGCATGCTTTTTGCTCTCGGTTTTTAACATGCCTTAACAGGCCCCCTGGCATTTTCACTGAAGAGAAAAATGTGTGCTTGTCTGTGATTTTGGACCCTGCGGCTGTGGGCAGTAAAGTCCAAATAAAATAACACACACTAACACAGATTGGAACATAGCGTATTACAGATGAAGAGGTTAGATACAACAGCTACAGGTTACAATTTTCCTAGTATATAACTTTTGAAGACGCAAAAGTCCACAGTCGTATCGACTAACTTCTGCTTTGAGCATCGATGGTTTTGGATCTTTCTAAGATAAGGCTCGTCATGATAATGAAGTGTTTTCTTTAACCCTTTCACTGCCGGGGTAAGGCGAACGACACCCAGCTGCAAGAGAACGGGGGCTCATGAGGATTTTTGTTTTTTTCTGAGTCCTGTGTTAATTACGCCTATTCTGGTCACATTTACGTCTGCGTTTTTCATGCGAATGTCGGTCAATGTGCAGTGGTTTCAAATGCGCAATTGTTGATCAGGTAAGCGAAGTGGTTGCTTCCATAGTGCAGGCAGCCATTGGTGCTGTACACAATACTGGCGGCTGCATTGACAAAGGAGTTAATGCCTGATTTGTTGCCTTTGGACATGAATTATTTCTTTAAAATCGTCGAAGACTGAAATCTTTCAAATTTCTGAGTGACGAACGTAGAGTTGAATGGAGATTGCAAGAGACCTAGATCCTCATGAACCACCGCGCCTCCAGGGGTTCATAAGGCTCTATGCCTCTTGTAGTTTGTTTGGCGCTAATTGTGTCCCAGCAGTGTCAAAGCGATTTCAAGCAATATTAGATTTTTCTGACATATTACAAACCAAGAGCACTTCTAATACAAAACTCACTTCTAAGCACTGATTTATAAAAACGAGAGGTCAAGAACAGAGGTAAAATTGCGAATTTATATCTTTTTAAGCTAAGTTTAATTCTACTTTTTGGACAGTGTGAAAGTAAGTCTATTTCACGTGAAATTATTCAAGTTTATGTTCAATTGTTATGGCATTTGTTCACTACATTGGTCAAGTAGATGCTGAATGACAGGATGATTTCAGGTATTCACATACGCCGGGATTGTGGGATAGTCTGGCATAACACAATATTAAATTGAACATATATATGGCAATGATACAGTGTTTTAATCTATTGGTACAGAGGAAAGTATTATTATTTTTTGGTCCGAGAGGTGTGACCTTTGCTTACTGTAAAGGGATTCTTTATACAGGTCTGTTGAAGAGCGCTTGCACCAGTATTGCTACAGAACAATCGAGCAGTAGTGTGAATCTGACATGCGACGACGCTTATATCTCTCAACGTTTAACTTGGTTCCATGTTATCCAAATGGTATATTCGCCTAATTCGATAAACAGCTGCTATCCTTTAACATATAGCACAAGCAAAATAAAGTCTAGCAGCAATCATGCGTCCTCTAAGTACCCAGATTGTGTTTGCAAACAAATTACCAATCTAACTAGATGCCTGAAACCAGTGTCACGCTTCAAAGCTAACGAGCTAAATGGAACGCAGTTTGTCAGCGTGGATTATGAATGCATTGATGGTAGGTAACCATTTATTTCTATGGAAATGTACATATCAAAATAATGTTAAGCCATTAATCATTTTATGATTAACGCGCAAATAGACGATTTTCGGAATCAGAAGTGGGTCAAAATTCCACGTCTTTCGTCGAAAACAGTGTATATAAAAACACGGACAAACATGCGATATCGCATGTGTGTCAGGGAATTTAATCTACTGTTTTTGTTCAGACACATGAACGTTTGATTTACTTCTGATTTACAAACACCGTCTATTGCCTTCCTACACCGATTCAGTTGTAGGAAACCCATGTAAACCATAACCTAACTGAACGGCAGCTTTTCCATGCATGCATGGAATGTAATGAATTCTCCGGAACTGTTCGCTGTTATCTTTTTAAATGTACACAGCTTCACATTGCATTACAGTCACAAGGACTGATATGGCTCACACTACGATGTCATTTACATAATCATACAGAAAGTCTGAACTACAACATGTGTGAAGATGTATCATTTGAGATACCCGGAGATGTGTACCTCGCGTCTCCAGACATGTTTGGTCAACCCGTTAACAACGCCCTCTGTCGGTGTCGGGTGATGGCTGCGGGTCTCAAGCTACAGGTTTGCTACATGATAATAATTACGGTATTTATAATGCGCTTATCTTATAATAATTATAACTCTAAGCGCGCACTCACAACTCGCGCACGCATGCGCACGCTTTATACAATGACTCACTTACCACAAATACATTACGACAGTCAGCTTGGGGTGGGGAGTGTGGTGATATAGTGCTATCTTCCTTGATGATGGTAACCACCTGAACATAACTTGTCAGCAGTGCTATGACTATAAGGTCATGTAGTATTCGACTATTGTAAACATTCATCTAACTACTGGCACCATTGAAAACACTACATACATAATGGACATCGATTTCCATGACATCGAATCAACTGTATCATTTATTGAAATACGAAATCGCGTGTGGCTACAAATATCCGGTAAGTAAAATTCCCGATGTAATCATGCCCTTCGACTTCTTCGCGAATTAACTCTCTTGGAAGATGCTAACACAATACAGCTTGAACATGACTTTTCTGAGGAATGCAAATTTATAAATGATGCCAACAAGAAGCATAGATTCTCATGAGCCCCCGCAAGTGCGGGGGCTCATGAGGATCTATGTTTCTTGCATATAGGCGTTGATCCATTGTGTTCCGGCAGTGATAGAGTTCAACTAAGCTGCATGTGCGTAAAGAGTATGTTTATTTGATCGCAACAGTTTACTTATTACTTGACCACAAACAAACAGATGTTTCATGTAAATGTACGTTCCTACAGGCCACTTTTGAGAAGAGACCAAAAATAAACAAGAGACCACTCACAAAATACAAAACAAATTTCAGAACGTTGATGGCCGCCGAAGAAAAAAAAGCGTATGAATGCGGTTGTAAATTTGGAGATTAAAAAGTCCCCATGATACCTTGAACATTGTAGAGCTTTGTATGTCTGTTCATAGAAGTAACGTAGGTGCATTTATTAAACTTAATGTTTGTGTATTCATCTTTTTTGGTCTCTTCTTCCTGACCGCTCATTTTCAGGCACGGAAAACGTTGTCATACAGTGCAATGGAGGAATTACATCCGCTCCAACGTTCATGACGAGATATTCCACGAGTATCACAACGCAAATAACAATCCACACTAACCTGAGCACATCATCCTCTGCATCAGGGCATTCAGTCGCAACAAGTTTACCAGAGACATCTCAGGAACATGTGACAGGTTTTACGAGAGTCATCCTGACCGAAACCTCGCCTGAGGGTACTGAAGGATCATCATCTGTAACATCAGCAGAGACACGACCAGCAACAAATGCTGGAAGAGGCGTGACAGCTTCAACAATGGTCATTCTGACCGAAACCTCGCCTGAGGGTTCTGAAGGATCATCTGCAACATCAGCAGAGACACGACCGGCAACAAGTGCTGGAAGAGGCAAGGTCTTTCTCGCTAGTCACGATTGCTTATTTGATATTCAATATTCAACTTCTTTACTTCCAGTTGACACGAACATATTATTTGATTTCGTTTTTTGTTAATTCAACGCCAAGGGTTTGTCCAAGAATAAAGATACAAAGTGCAGTGTGTGTCGTAGCCATTTGTCTAGTAGTATTCCTTATCCGGAGGTAAGCGTGACTATTTTTGCGTTTGTAATTGGTAACTGTTTAATTTGCAAGGATGCATACAATTTATAGCAGCTAAGAAGTGATGTGAAATAGCGTTTGAAAAAAATAAACCAATATAGTATAGTATGCAATAAATGACAAGGTAAGTTAAACCCGCCTAAATCTTGACATTAGGGTACATAGGCACTGTGATCGCCAGTGGATCTTTTTTGTTGGCATATCGTCTGGATCTGTGTTCAAAATGTCTTTATGTCACAGCTTCAAAAGGTGCCAGACTAAAGTGGCACTACCTTTGAACTACCATGATGATCTGTTCCTCCTTGTGAATAAGGGTGATTTTGCTACATTCATGATGTAATAATAATAATAATAATAATAATTATTATTATTATTATTATTATTATTATTGTTGTTGTTGTTGTTGTTGTTGTTGTTATTATTTAACCGCCAAATGAATGATGCTCTAAGATAAAAAATCACAGAACAAAAAGTACAAGAAAGAAAACGCTACAATAAATGATACAAAAACTAAAGATATGATTGTTTAACCCCCTCCTTGTCATTTGACGCAGATTGTGTTTTTGAAAACATTGTAAATTAAACGTCAAAGATCTTTCGCAGTCAAAGGAACATGGATACAAAGTGGTTTACGCAATAGGTATAGATCCTCATGAACCCCCGCAATTGCGGGGGCTCATGAGGATCTATGCCTCTTGCACTTGAGTGGTATTCGATATTTCTCGACATTCAAAGGGTTAATAACGTACTCTTCTACTCCTCAGACGTCGCAAAAATGAAAGCACGGGCCCCACAATTGGTTTCCCACACTTGCTTCATCGACTAACAGAAATGTCATCCCAGATCCGCGAGTCTCCGATCTTTTCGAAATGTCCCTTGCACGGGCTGGTGGAAGCGACGCTGCTGCTGACGGTTCTCAAGATAGCGATATCCCACGCGTCTACTCCAGCCTTACTCCTACCGAGGAGAGGGGTATTGACAACAGCAGCGTCAACTACACGCCCATCCCACAGCTTTAAGTCAACGTCACACCGCGACAGCAACCACCGTGATGGGTGGGGTGGAGGTGGGTGGGTGGGTGGGGGGGGGGGGGGTTGGGGGGGGGAGGGGGAGGGGGGGGGGAAGGGATCATTACTGATTATCAAAACATCAGCGTTTACATCAGCGTTTACTGAATTTGAAATATTATCCGATGCAAGGGAGTTAACTACAGTGGACTATGGATAAAACAAAGTGCAAACAGACCCAGCTTTCTTGTCGTTGTCCTAATAATTTGAAGCTGTTCATGTGCTGAGCAGTTCATCCCTTTTTAGCGCCATGGGCGCATTTCCCGATTTTTGGAAGAGTTACTTAACGACTGTGTACCACTTGCAAGAGATGGATTGACCATGATAATTCAAGGGTAGTGCCAGATTAGTTTGGCGCCTGAAGGCGCCAAGCTAATTTGGCACTACCCTTAAATTATCATGGTCAATCAATCTCCAGCTGTAGGGTGCTGGCGCTGAAAGGGTTATAATGAGCAGTTTATGAGTGGCTGTTCGTATCGCGCGGTTTATGCCTACATCGAAAAAATAAAGTGTGTGTGAGGCTGACCTCTAAGCCCAATGCGGTGCTACATCGATATCCGTCTTTAATAATAATAATAATAATAATAATAATAATAATAATAATAATAATAATAATAATAATAATAATAATAATAATACCGGTTATTATATAGGCGCGTTACCCGAATCGGCTCAAAGCGCCGCGAACTGACGCATTCACTCTGAGGACAAACATAGTACAAGACAAACACGGGACATTCACGTGGTGCGAAGGGTCAGCTCGGCTACTGAGGTTTCGGAAACTGTTATCGCTTGTATTTGAAATTTATAAAGTGAGAAAAGTCAGACGCCGGAACCCGGTATCGTACCTCGCACCTTTTGCATTTGTGGCAGGCGCCTTTACCACTGCGCCACAGACCGCCCCAAGATATAATTGTGCCCCTGACGTTGAGAGCAAAGTCGACTATTTATTTATTATCAACGATTCATCTCTGTCACTTGAAAGGGGACTATGAACATTTCGATGATTGAGAGCTGGACTCTCCTTGAACGGTCGCAAGTTTAACTCATTGTTTCCGAGGTACGAAATATCCACATTTTAGAGTTATCCTCTGAGGACTGCATTACAATTCAGGAGACAGATCGACCATGATAGTTCCAGGGTGGTGGCAGAATAGCTTGGCGCCTATAGGCGCCAAGCTATTCTGCCACCATCCTGGAACTATCATGGTCGAGCCATATCTTGCTGTGGTGTGTCGCGGGCAGAGGAGTTAAGAGAAATACACAGTCCATTCCCAAAGGTGGCTGCCGAGCGTGTGAAATGCAGAGAAGAACCCAACGAAGAAAGAAATTCGCTTAGAGTAAGACAGTTACAACACATTTATTAATAATCCTTCTTCGCTGATAAGATACGTAGCGACTGATCTCTAAACTTGTTTGTTTGTCTATTTTGAAAAGGGTATTTACCCGAAATATAAATAAATTGTGTTGTACTTATGTAACTGTCTTTTCTAAGCGCGTTTCTTTCTCCGCTTGGGTTCTTCTCTTGTACATGGTTCTTACGGGACACCTGTACAATTTGGGAAACGCCACCTTGGGGTTAAACGGGTTAAAGGAACGTACACCATTAAATATACTTTGTAAGTGTAAATGTACACAGGTTTCCGTTTGCACACAGGCACTCTAGTATACTTGTTTCAAGCCGTTAACATACACAAGTACAGCTGTCAACTGGGAAAAATAAAAATAAAATATCCGCACACTTTCGTCTCCGTTTCCGTTTCCATGTGACACCCGTGCGCGCGTGCGTGCGTAAAAATGTGCGTGTGTGTGTGTGTGTGTGTGTGTGTGTGTGTGCGTGTGCGTGTGTGTGTGTGAGTGTGTGTGTGCTTAAACATGTGTGTGCGTGTGTATGTGTTTGTGTGTGTATGTGTTTGTGTGTGTGTGTGCGCGCGCGTGCGTAAATGTGTGTGCGTGCGTGTGTATGTGTGTATGTACGTGTGTGTGCGTGTGTGTGTGTGTGTGTGTGTGTGTGTGTGCGCGCGCACGCGCTTGTGCACATTTGTGCCTGCGTATGTGTGTATAAGTATGTGTGTGTGTGTGTGTGAATTTCTGTGTGTGCTTGTGCACATTTGTGCATGCATGTGTGTATATGTGTGTTTGTGTGAGCACCCGCGCAAGGGCGTGTGTGTGTGTATGTGTGTGCTCTCCTATGGTTGTTCACTACGCATAACCAAGTTTCAGCGAGGAAAACCAGCGAGTTGAATGAAAAGTAAGTTTCTTGTTCAAGTCACATTGACATTCTGAGCACATTAATTATCGTCTTTTTTCAAGAAAAAGTTCTGCATAATTATTTGTCCAAGTCAACGCCACTTGTATTACGTCCTGTGCACAAAGTGGCTAAGGCCTTTGCCACTATACACGAATCACGCATCTGACAGGACAGGGGTTAAAATCACGATAATCTTCCTGTCTGAGGAACACAGATATACATGGTGCCAGCAAGAGGCATAGATTCTTATGAACCCCCGCGTCAGCGGAGCTTCATGAGGATCTATGCCTCTTGAAGTTGAGTATTGTTTATTGTGTCTCAGCAGCGTCAAAGCGAAAGCAATGTTGAATTATTATAGCCGACCACGAGAGCTTCTAAGCTGTCACCAAATAGAGCATACAGTTTTTAGAAGTGCATATCAAACAGCTAGGACTCGTAAAGGGTTCGGCGTCTTTCGCCCTTAAAAGTGAAAAATAAATTAGGGTTTTAAGGCGTACAGTTTTGTGGATTCGATAGATATGCTTGTTTTTACGCCCAGTATCTACACATCTTGTTTTCGGCCGTCTGTTATACAGTGTGTCACATTACAACAAGATTATTATACATTGTTTTACATTAGAATGATAATGAGCTATGTTTTAGCCGTTGGTTCATAGAGCACAAATCAGTATTAGAGACTTTACACATTTTCATTCGCTTAAGAAAGGACGGTAAGAGGAGACTCTCTCTCTCTCTCTCTCTCTCTCTCTCTCTCTCTCTCTCTCTCTCTCTCTCTCTCTCTCTCTCTCTCTCTCTCTCTCTCTCTCTCTCTCTCTCTCTCTCTCTCTCTCTCTCTCTCTCTCTCGAACTCTCTCTCGAACTCTCTCTCTCGAACTCTCTCCTCTCCCGCTCGCTCACGGCCGTAGTAGTACATCGTGGGCCGATTAGTTCACCCTTTTCCATGGACTAACAGAAGTATGTTAAGTGATATTTGGTGTGTGATTTCATGAGTGAACGAGGATTTTGATGGTGTGTTTTTGTGAAAATTGGACAGACTGAACGTGAGTAATTTGGAACTATATTTTCTCAACAATGCTCACATTTGAAAACTGTGATGGCGGCCATGGCGTGGCCGCCGTGTAGCCCCCAACTCCTCCTCGCCCACTATAGCCTTTACCCACCCCCTCTCTCCTCCCCCTCCCTCGGGGCTGCAGTCTGACACATGGACACTACATTACTGGATGTCTGACTGAGCGCGTGTACCTTCTCAAAGCCTATTGCGAAGTTCGCTTCGGGTTTGTGCGCATGCGCCGGCTTGCGATTTTGCCTAGGTTTTTCCGGTTGCATTTCGACTATCATGGAAGACAGAGAAAGGAATGCGTGTATCCCGTTTGAAACGGGCATTTTTTATTCAATCGTCGAGGTAAGGTCTTCGGTTTTCTTTTATATCAACGCTAAATGAACTTGTTTGACATCTAACAGAGTTTTCATATCGAAAAACTTTTATGTGGTACAGTGTTAGCGCTTAGAACATAGTAAGAAAAACAATGTTCACTGAGCTGAAAAGAAAATATGAG
Source organism: Semisulcospira habei (assembly GCA_036245525.1). Taxonomy (NCBI): domain Eukaryota; kingdom Metazoa; phylum Mollusca; class Gastropoda; family Semisulcospiridae; genus Semisulcospira; species Semisulcospira habei. The sequence goes on from BTPG01000006.1 coordinate 155,473,056, forward strand.
GGCTATATGTGTATATCTCCAGATATCTGGGAAAATATGTACGTACAGGTCAGAAATTTAGAAAGATATGTTTGTACATCTCCGAAACTGGAAAAATGTGGGCTTAAAAAAGGGGAAAAAAACCCTTTCCAGCCCACTGCACAAAAAGGCGTAGGGACCACAATAAAAATATGGTGGGTTGAATAACCTCAAACAAGCTTTTTGGGGCCAAATCATCTAACCTTAGCTTTAAATTAGGAATGAAAAGGAAAAAAATTAACAAAACCCCTAAACAAACACATTCAAATACCAAAGTACCCAAAATTGTCTTGACATAATAGCTGTAACAAACACTTAATTTTGTTTTTTTCCTTGGAGATTCGCCATCCAGGAAAATATTCATTATTGAGATACAGTCAGGGGAAGATTATGGAGGGTTTCCCAATTGCACACAAAAAAAAACCTGGGCTGTCAAAAAAAATGTTTTTTAATGGAAAAGGATATTCTTCATGTTATTATTCGATACAAACAACGTTCGTAGATCTAAAATTCAAGAAAGAGTGTCTCCACTGTCACTGTGACTACATTACATACCGCACAGCTGTAATCAGGAATTGGCACTAACTTGATGCATTTTTATTATTATTAAGATCTGATGGAGCGTGCTGAAAAAGAATATGTTTCATTTTTAATGAAGGAAATTACGTGCATTTATTTTAGCAGGTAATATATTTCAACATTCCATTACACCACTTAAAAATTAAGATATTCTTTTTTAATAGTATTAGTAATAAATATAATATACATGCATTAGTTTCTAAATGGTGCAATGGAAAATTAAATATATTATCTGCTAAACTAATTGCTTAAAATTTCCTTCATTAAAAAATAAATTTTAAAGCATCAATGAAAGCGCAAACTATTTTATAAAATTTAATTCATAATCTTCTGAGAATGCTTCAAGCCACATATGCAAATAAATACACTTCTCTTTCAATTTGATAGCTATTTCTTCTCTTCTTTTAGTCAGCTGTCTCATTATTTTAACTTCTTTTGATTAAACATAGTAACAAAGATGGTTTTTGCAACGACTCCCACCGTGTTGTCGCTTCGACATCGTGCCGAAATAGTCAAAACAGTCCAAATAACTTCGTATGCACTCGTACTTCGACGTGTCTTTTCACATTGGTACCGGAAAGGGCAATGCAAAAGTGCGCGGCTAAGATGCGCGAAGGAACTCAAAGCGAAAATTGTTGAAGTCAGAGGTCAAGTAAATATAGGTCAGTGGTCTGACACGTTCACCCCTTACTGATTGCACCCCCTCATCCCCTGGCACGGCTGTTCAAGGTCTCAGGCGCGCGCGCGCGGGCCGAAAGATAAGGAGCCGCGCGTGTAGCCTCCCTCGATACCGCCCACTGACAGCACAGAGCTGAGCGCAATGTTTTACGCGAGCACGCGATGTGTGTATAACATGCCCAGCATCTTGCCGTGTACCGCTTGGCTTGCCTGCTGGCTACCCCACCATCTTCCCTCCACCCTCTCATCAGTACACCTTCCTTTCACAATGGACGACAAGCTCTGTGCTGGAACTTAGTATGTAGCACACCACCACCCCTTCCCTCCACCACCCCCCCCCCCTTCCCTATCCCTCCACCACCGCCATGGTTTCTATCACTTGACGCGCTGAGCGAAGACATCACCCCTCCACCCCCTCCACCGCATCTCCTCAGTGTACACTATGTCCACCCATCGCATAACACGCGCCGCCGCCAAGACTCCAAAACCCACACTTCAAAACATCAACTCCACTGAGGACCCCATACAAAAGAATTTTGAGACGGACTCTACGCGAGTTCAACTGTGGAGATTAGCTCTGCATGAACGTTACATCAAACACCCCCTGCCCCCTGGTTACAGAGCCGAATGGATTGACCAGGACAGTGACAAAGACGAAATAGACTCTGCCATCTTTCCCCTGCAAAATGATGCCCTACATAGTACCCTGATACGAGTCTACAGGGGCCCAGGCAAGAAACTCGCCGTCGCTATCACTATCTTTTACACCACTTGTCTGATCAGAGCCCAGGGAGCACACTGCCAAGACTGGATAGATAAAGAATTTGAACCGCTCAAAGACTGTGTGGAAAAAATGTTGTCTGCCCAGCAGTCTCCATCCCTAACACCCCCCGCCGATCAGCTGGCCCTGCCACCGCCCTCCCCCGCCAAAGTCGACACGTACCCCCAGGCCTCCAATCTCTCACCTCCACACAGCAAGGGTGTGGTGACTTTTAGCGGCACATCACCCCCTGACACGACCCAGTCCCCACCTAGCCAACCTGCTGACTCCGCCCAGCAAGCCCTTCTCCTGTCGCTTGACTGCTCTGACAGCAAAGGAGCCCCCGCTGACAACAATGGCCATTCAGTGGTGGCCACACCTACCAGTCCCACCCTGTCCATCCGACCCGACCACCACCTCGCGGTCGTATCAGACGGTGAGAGAATCGTCACACATGGTCCGCTTGTTTTCCCGCTACATCTTAGTACTCCGTCAATTCCCCACATGCCCCTCCCCATTGCACAATTAGCCACCCTGCCAGCCGCCCTACGATATATGTATCAGATGCATAAAAAATGGAAACCGCAGAGGCTCACATCAATGAACTTCAATCTCAACTACGAGCCGTGAAGAATCAGATGGCTAGTGTCAAGGCTGAATGTGACAAACTCCGTCAGCAACAGAACATACTCGACGCCCAAGTGAAGGACAATGAGGTCAAAATCAAACATGGTCTTTCTGTTGTTGAGAAAGACCTAATCAAAGTGGAACAGGCCACAGGTGCCGAATTCCTTAAACTAGCTACGGAGAAGGAAGCCATCGCCAAACAGGTGGCAAAACTTGTTGCTGCCAAAGATGCACAGGGTGCCTCGATTGGTACTCTGAAAAGTCATGTTGAACTGCTGACGCAAATGAAATCAACCCTATCCTCCACGTCTCCCTCACCTGGCCCCCGGCCCCCAGCCACCCCGTCTCCTACCAGTCATGCGTCTAATACCCTAGATCCTGACTCCCGCCGGTCGAATAGCCCCCCACCTTTTGAATCACTTTTCGGCGTCACTACTCACAACCGTTTTGCTCCCCTCGACGCGCAGAAAAGTGACAACAGAACAAGTGAAGTAACCAGAAAATCTGACAGTTCGAAACCCGGTTCTTCAGACATTGCAATCAACACCACCAAGCTGCTGACACCTTATGAAAAGTTGTGCCTGGCGAAGGTGAACCCCCAATCGCACGCTCTACTCCTTGGCGACTCGGTCATCCGGTTCATTGACGACCGGAAAATGTCGGCGCCGGACTTTGTCGTGCAGAACATGGCGATGTCAGGCCTGACAGTCAGCGATCTCCTCAAGTGGCTTGGCACGCGCCAACCTGTCCGATATGTGCGCCACGTCACCTTTCATGTTGGTATTAACAGCTGCCAAAACATGAATGCGCCGGTTTCCTGCAACACGTGGCTGCAGCTGATCAACCTGCTTGCCAGGAAGTTCCCGCAGGCGTCTCTCCAGGCGTCCACCATCATGCCGCCCTTTGGTCAGCGCCACCCCCTGTTTGCAGCAGCAACAAAATCCAACGACAACCTCCACGCAGCCTGCAGACAGGCGGATATCGCCATAGTCGACCACACTGTCACCTTCTTGACCAGGAACCTCGCCCCCCGTCAGGCCCTCTATCGTGACGGCGACAGGAAACACCCCAGCGCCGAGGGCACCAAACGCATGGCCCTCAACATACGGTATGGTGAATACCGGCCTTCTGCACCTCACCGCGACCAAAGTCGCGCGGCAATCTACAAGGACCAGTCTGACCACAACAGTCTACAGCCGTGCAATTCTGACAGGTCAGAAGGGCGTGGCCACAACCTGACTCGGAGACACGACCATGGCAGGTCTGAGGGGCCAGTCCACCACGATCAGGCCTTATCAGGTCAACTGAAGCAGCCAGCAATGTGCCGCCCACAGCCGGGTGACGCAATTTCCCACCATCCGCGTCCCCAACAGGTTTTCGTGGGACATCAGCCAGCAAACTTTCAGCGGCGACTGACTTTCCGCCCTTGGGTCCTACGGGACCAAGTCCTGCAGTCACGCCGGCTCCGCCATCTTCTACTAACGCCTGGGGTCGTGCTGGCCCTGCTTGTGTTGACAGTTTTCACCTCTCGGACCACGTCTTGAGACAAATCGCACAGCTTATTTATTCATCCAGGCCCAGTGCATAAGCACACTGCCTGTGTTTGTACATGATTGTGTTGCAGTGAATCCTCGTGGAATCACCAATACCTCATGTTAAGTACAGCCAGTGCGGCAAAATTCAAACCTCGACTTCGTCAGACAGTGCCGATACAAGATTGTGTCACAGAGACTCTTTATAACATTAACTATATTTAATGTTATGTGAGTCGCTGCGACACAGTGCATGCTGCAACGATTTATTAAACAGTACAGTACAGTTCACAACAATTGTGTCACGGAGACTCTTAGATGACATTAACAAAACTTAATGTTATTTGTGTCACTGCGACACACTAATATGCGATGATTTAGCATATCAAACTACGCTGATACAAAGTATGCCGATGCAAGATTGTATCACAGAGACTCTTCCTAACACTAATGAATCTTGGTGTTGTGTGAGTCGCTGCGACACAATGGAAACCATGATTTAGGTTATGAAACTATATTGATACAGAATTGTGTCACAGAGACTCTTCATAACATCATCTAAGCTTGATTTTATGTGAGTCACTGCGACACAATAATAAACAATGATTTAGCGAATGAAACCATGCCGATACAACATTGTGTGACAGAGGCTCTTCATAACGTTTTCTATTAACTGTTGTGAGAGTCTTTTCGACACAATGTCAGCGCTGATCTGATATTTGGAGTGGAGGATGATGTCATCCATTGCTTTATTTTTAATAGTAAACATAGACTTTCAGACATACAGACTTTTTATGACGTTTTAGATTGACAAGGTGATTTGCTCTTGCATAAACTTATTATCACAGACTGTTGCATGACGTCTCATTTATATCACGAATGTGACTTTTTTTCTTTTTTTTTTCCCTTCGTAACTATTACAACTACGTATGGTGTTGCATGGACCCAAAGGGACCTATCTTTAAACCTGTGACTGGACTATAACATTAAGCACGGTGGACTTTTATTGCGTTGCTTGACAACCTTGCTTATCCCTGCTTTCCGGAGAAAAGCTAACCAGTGCGTCTGTGCAGGCTGAAACAATAATATTCTCGAGTGGTTTCTCAGTTGGCGACACAGCTAATCCAAACAAAGGAGTGACGGATTGTTTTGACCGCGTGTTGTCTGCTGTGATTGCGCTAGTCACCGCCAGCAGTCACGTGTGAAGATTGTTTGAGCGTGTGCTAGTTGGTTTGAACCGCCTACAGCTCTTGACTATTGGAATCCTCTAGTACCAATTGGATACTTAGACACTTTGTGTTGTGTAATTACACGCTAGGTGTCTATACGATTTTTTTTTCTTCAGCCCACACATTTTTTGTTTTGTTTTGTTTTTGTTTATTTTTGTATTTGCTGTTATTATTGTTTTTGCTCTGTTCTCCTTGACTATCTATACGTTCGCCTTTAATATGTCAATAGGTGGCAACAGCATTCATTCTTTAAATATCGGTCATCTTAATGTGTATCACCTTTGTCACAAAATACCAGATATAACTATTCTCCTAAACCAGTCCTCACCATTTCACATTTTTGGATTTACGGAATCTCGTCTAACAGCTAACATTAGTGACCATGCCATAGCTATGTACAATTACTCCATTCTCAGGCGAGATGCATCTGCCCCCGGACATACTGGCCTAGCTGTGTACATACACAATTCCATCAACAACTATGCAAAGAGGCGTTGTGATTTAGAATCCCCTAATATAGAGTGCATGTGGTTAGAAGTTAAAACGACCAATTCCTCGCCTGTTCTTATAGGTTTTGTATATAGAAACCCAGCGGCCTCAGCCTCCTGGCAGGACGAGTTTGTGTTAATGATGGATGTGGTTCAGGAGTCCAAAGGTGATGTACATATTTTGGGAGACTTCAGCATAGACTTGCAAAAGCAAGGACACACTTCGTGGAGATCCATGTTGAATTTTTTAGGGTTGAAACAGCTTGTCCAGTCACCTACTAGAGTGACTTCCTCATCTTCAACGCTGATAGACCATGTATATAGCACAAATGTCAGCGTTGTAAACAATGTTAGCGTACCTAATATTTCCATTAGTGATCACTTTCCTGTTTGTTTTACGTTGTCTGTTAGGTTAGCTAAACAGTCAATCAAAGGACACACTACCATAATGTATAGATGTTTTAAAAAATTCGACCAAACTGCTTTTTTATATGAACTATCTTTAGTACCATTTTATGATATAAAAAACTGCAAAAACTCTAACGATGCCCTGTCACGCTGGTACGAGCTGTTTCTCGCCGTTCTGGATAGACACGCGCCTAAGCGCATCAAACGCGTCAAATATCCTGTTATGCCAAAATGGCTCTCTGATGAGATAAAACAAGCAATGGAGGTAAGAGATGAATTAAAACGAGACAAGAAATTTACTGAATACAAGAAGCAGCGAAACCATGTCAAATCTCTAGTTCGTAAAGCACAGAGGCAAAATGCAGAACAATTATTGCCGACGGCAAAGACATCCGTTCAGTCTGGCAAGTAATAAACAATTTCACCAAAGGTAATAGTAAACGATCGCCTAATATTCCGCCCGATCTTACTGCTGATGCATTCAACGCTCACTTCATAACTGTTGCTCAAACTCTGGCGAAGTCAAATACACCTAACCCTGTAAACTACACTTGCTCTCATCAACTACGTCACCATAGTCAACAGAGAGCCTGCGGCCCATTTTTAGTACCGCTTATGACTGTCCTAGATGTAGGCAAATCTATTTCCAGTTTAAAGAACAAATCGTCTTGCGGTCCAGATGGCATTAGTAGTCAGATTTTAAAACTATCTCTGCCCTACGTCGTCGAATCCCTGACCTTTATTTATAATTTATCGATCAGACATAACGTTTTTCCCGACGAGCTGAAAAAAGCGAAGGTAATCCCGCTTCCCAAAAGCAAAGATTTATGCAACCTAAACGAGTACAGGCCCATTTCCATATTATCCAGTATTTCAAAACCGCTCGAGAGACATATCCATACTCATCTTCTAAACTTTCTGGAGCAAAACCATCTGATAACTGCAGCACAATCAGGATTTCGACCTCTACATTCCTGCCAAACTGCCCTCAATCATTTAATTGATAAATGGCTCTCTGCCATAAATGACAATAAAGTATCAGGTACAATCTTTCTTGACCTGAAAAAAGCTTTTGATCTTGTCAACCACTCTATCCTACTAAAAAAACTACCATTCTATCACATTGACTCAAATACTGTCTCCTTTATATCTTCCTATCTCAGGGACAGAACACAGAAAGTACTGCTAAATGGCAAGTATTCCTCTGATGGTTTAGTAACTTGCGGTATTCCACAAGGGTTTATTCTAGGGCCCTTATTATTTAATCTTTTTATTAATGATCTGCCACTGTGCATATCTCATTTAGACGCAAACTGCGATCTGTTCGCAGATGACACGACCATACACACATCTGATAAAGATATCACAACCATTAATAAGGTACTCCAACAAAGTCTTGATGAAGTAGCAGGCTGGTGCAGTGATAATCACATGATTATTAGTATTTCAAAGACAAAGAGCATGTTAGTTACTACACGTCAGAAACACCAGCATGGCCTACCACCTTTAACACTTTCCTTAGATAGACAGCTTGTTGAACAAGTAACTAGGCATCGCTTATTAGGCGTTATAGTGGACAACCAATTAAGCTGGGAGCCGCATACTGACTCAATATGCAAAACAATCTCCAAAAACCTGTTCCTGTTATCAAAACTACGCCATATAGTTAATACTGATATCCGTAAACTCTTTTTCCATGCGCATATCAAAACGCATTGTGACTACAGTTCTACCGTCTGGGATGGATGCAGCGAAGTTCACATGAAAAAAGTTAATTCCTTGTATCGTCGGGGCATTAAATTAATACTTCCCAGTCCTACTTCGACTGATGAAAAATTAAAATCTCTCAAGTTACTAACATTGAAGAAACAGTTTGAATTTAATCGCTGTGTTCTACTGCACAAGATCATGCACGGAAAAGCCCCACCCTATCTAAAAATTCTATTTTCCGACAATGATAGGAAAAACACGAGAAATAGTTTGATCCACCTTCCAAAAATTACATTAGACATCTGTAAAACCAGTCTGTCTTTTTCAGGCGCTAAAGCGTGGAATATGTTACCTCCACACCTGAAATCAATTTGTAAGATTAGCGTCTTCAAAGATCGCCTCCATAAATATTTACTTCAGAAGTAATAGTATGTTCGGCTCCCTTATGTTACTATTCGTATAGTTAGTACAGTTAGTGACAAGTTTCCTATTACCTAATACTTTTCTACTGTTGCTACAGATTATGTAATAGTTCGATTGTCTGTTAACATGTCAGGTTCATACCTGTGTATATATTATATATATATTATATATATATTTTTAATTTTTTTTCCCCCTCTGAGTGGTGGTGGTGGGGGAGAGAGGGGGAAGGGGGATGGGTCTTTTTACTTACATATGTTTTATCTTTTGATGTATCGTCTGATGTATTTTTATATGTGTAGAGTAGCAGGACAGTTTGGAAGATAGGCATTGCTATGCCTAAAACTTTTTATCCTGAATAAAAACGTTTCATCATCATCATCATCTCTCTCTCTCTCTCTCTCTCTCTCTCTCTCTCTCTCTCTCTCTCTCTCTCTCTCTCTCTCTCTCTCTCTCTCTCTCTCTCTCTCTCTCACAGCAAATTTCATTTCTCTAGAACAGGTCCGGCGTCTGCAAGTACGACCATATGTCAACACGCTGTTAATCGGGGATTCTGTGCTGAATAATGTTGACGAGCCCAGGGTGTTTGTCGACGGTGCCCTTGTACAGAATCTGTCTATCTGCGGTCTGACTGTGGCTGATGTCACTAAGTGGCTCCGCACTTTGTCACCAATCCCCCACATCCGCCGTGTGACGACACATGTTGGTATCAACAGCTGCGAAGTGGACCGCCGTCAGCAAGCAGTCCTGGGAGCAGCTCTTATGTTTGCTACGCACAGCCTTTCCCAGCGACTATCTGTACACATCCTGCATCATTCCAGGTGGAACATTACCTGGCAAAGGCTGTGTTTGCTTTCAACGACAACCTCACTGCTGTGTGTGAAGGCCAAGATCCTCTACATCGACCATGTCCCCCGCTTCTTGACATCTAATCTTGCGCCGCGTCAGACTCTGTTCCAGAGAGACAGAAGTCACCTGACTGTGGAAGGCACCAAGCGACTGGCACTCGCCATCAGGTTCGCCGGAGCAGCACGCCGCTCGCCAGGATACGATGGGCCGAAAGAGGATCGTCATGCGCCTACCCACCCCCAACAGCGAGAGCCACAGCACTACCAGAATCAGGCTTCTGGCAAAGGCACAGGATGGGGACAAGCAAAGGGAGGAAACAATTCCAAAGTCCACTCCCATCCCAGCCATTCCCACCCTAACCACGCCCACAGCAACAAAACCCATCAAAGCCTAGCTAATTCCAATCAACTCCAAGCCCATCTTGAACAGTCTTAAATCCACCAAGCCCATTCTGCTCAAACCCAGTTCAACATGTCTGACACTGCCATGTACAGCTCTGCTCAGCCTGGTTACCCCACTCCCCCCTCCTCCTCCCCCCCCACTCTCCTCCCCCCCCCCCCCCCCCCCCCCCCCGACATGCGCATTCCACCCTCGCGAGCACCAACAGCGCCCTTCTAACCCTCGCCGCCGCTAATCCGACATCGACACCGGCCAGAGGGTGAGAGAGCCCTGCAGCTACACGCGGATTAGACGTAACGCAGAGGATGCGCATGCTTGCGCAGCTCCTGCAGCCTTTCCTTTAGGGATTTATCGGCCTCTAATTTGTTTAACCCCCTTCTGCCTGCAACCACCGGTGCTGCGAACAGTACCGGGGGATGAATGAACAAAAGGGTTAATTTGTATTGTTGAACAAGTAGGTGGTGTTCATCATTGATTTTCTGACGCTCAAATTAGACGTTTATATTTGGTGATTGTGGACTCGAGCACAGCAAACTGATTGCTGAATATACTGTTTCTGCCTCATTGCGCCTGCGGGCAAAACAGTCGTGCTTTCATTGCAGTAAAAAGTGACTTTAACTATTGTTACAGATGTAACTTGTTCTTACCGTAAATCAGTTAGACTGACTACCAACGCTATTGTCACAGTCTCCATCCAAAGGTTACACTGTGCTGTTTATTGACTACTTTGGTTCTACCTTCTGCCCGCGTTGGTCATAAACTGATGTGACAGTAACATTGAGTGTTACCACCAAAGACTGTTAATTTACACCGTCAAGATTGTGCTCATTATAAGAAATAAACTTTAATTTTCAGTCTCTTTCGAGTCTTTACAGTGAGACAGACTATTAACTTGCGTGATTTAATCAAAACTGTACTGAGACGCCAAAGAAGGGAGCTTAGTGACTGCCGAACAGACATGTGTTCCCTGCGGCGTTTCACGTTGCGTCACTTGATTCTTGTGGTTCGGTCACCGCAGCGAGTTTTTGAGAGTTCAGTAGCGTAACTGCTACTTGTTCACTGGAGGACTTTTATTCATTTACGTGGCCTTTTACCGTTTTATAGTTTTATAGTACTTTTTATTTCCTTGGGTTTTTTTTAATTGTTTTTCATTGTTTATTTTGTGTACTCTGTATTTTGTTATAAGGCAAATGTGAATTTTCCATCAAAGGTGCAGTTATGAGAATAGGACACATCAATGTGTTCTATCTGTATAACAAACTAGCCGACATATCTGTATATATTAACAATCCTACTCCGTTCCACCTGTTCGGATTCAGTGAGACGCGTCTGAGTTCCTGTGTGAGCGATGCAGCAATCCGTATCCCCATTTTTCGTTTATTAGACGAGACTCCTTGTCTCCATGTCAAACTGGCATCGCTGTCTATATTTATAATTCTATCCAGCATTTAGTTCATCGACGCGTCGACCTAGAAACGATGGAGGTGGAGTGCGTATGGGTCGAAGTTAAGTGTCCGAAATCAAAACCGGTATTAATTGGGTTCTTATATAGAAATCCCGCCTCAACTTTTGAGTGGTACGATCAGTTTAGTCTGAACCTTGACAGAGCTTTAAAAAAAAAGAAGGCCGACATTCTCTTACTGGGCGATTTTAATACAGATTTACTTAAGCCGCACCCCGCCTGGGACACAACATCATGTCTGTTTCGCTTAGTGCAGTTAGCGAAATCACCCACCAGAATTACTCCAACTACTTCCATCATCATCTTCTTCATTTTAATGTCCCTCTGGCACTAAAAGTGATCGGGGACTAGCCGTTGCAACTTTAATTTGAGCACTGGTTACAGATCAAGTAGAGTTAAAAATTACGAGATAAAAATATAAGATTCATATACATAACTGAAGTTTTGGTCTCTCACCCAGAAAAGAGACAACGGTCATTTATCCATTAATTTATTTCAAAGAAAAATTTCTAAAATTAGGTTAAAATTCAGGACCATCCGTTAAGAATTCTAATATAAAATCTACAAAGTTAAAACTATGTACATTACACTTAATTTTGACGGTCAGAAAAAAATTCAAGACGGACCCGGGACAGGGCCACCGATGTACACCACTAGATTATATGAGAACTGTGCTATTTAAATTAACTCGGAAAAAACAGGAAGTTTCAATATATCTGTGATTAGAGCAATAATATATTCGTTAGCGTTTTCTAAAATTGTATGAAGAGACGAGGCTACCGGATAAGCTGTCCTAAGCTCAGCACACTCTGCGTCGAAAGCCACACACTCCAAGACCGCATGGTCTGGGGTGAAGTCCTCGCCGCAGAGACAGGCAGGGCGAGTCAATCTGGCACGCCAACCACCAGTGCAAATCCTATTGATTGCCCCGTCTACAATGGGCAGTTTATAAATCGAATGGTTTTTCGTAATTCTGTAGGCAAGGATGCTTGGAAACTCCCTAGCCAATATTAAATTATTTTCGTTACTAATTTCAGCTATAACTTTGTTAATTTTATTTTTAGCATCTTGAAAAGAATGAGTGAGCCGCACGGGCCGGGCTCCCGGCGCACCGGTCGCACCGGCCCGAGCGGCCCGATCAGCAGCCTCGTTACCTAGGATTCCGACATGAGAAGGGACCCACTGGAGAGCGACACTCATCCCCCTAAGACTGAGTTGATTAATAAGTAAGTTTATTTCTAGAACTATATCAGATCTGCCAGAGTGTTCAATATATTTTAGACTCTGCAAAGCAGATTTAGAATCTGTACAAATAAGATACTGATACATCTGCAGGGGCAGGGTCAGCACGTGATCAAGGGCCATAAGTATGGCCACAAGTTCTACCGTGCAAATAGCCCAGCCCCTACCCAAACTATAGCTAATATTTTTATTTAGAGATGGGATAAACACCCCGCTCCCCGCATCTCCGGCATCATTAATCGATCCATCGGTATATGCAGTGAGCGAGTGTGAATACCGAGTCTCCAAATAATCCAAAGTTGCTGTTCTTTGTAAATTTAAATCACTTTTTTTTTTACTAATATTTGGTATATCCGTACTTATTGAGGCCGCCAGGAGGGTCCAAGGCGGATAAGGAGAAAGCGGAATCGGATTTATAGTCTGGGGAACCACATCAGCCCTAACTTGGACTTCGTGAACCAGAGCGGTTAAAGATGGTTGAATCCTACGTTTTTGGATCGCATGGATGGCTAATTCCAGACGATCCATGTTGAGTTCACTATGAAATATATCCTGGGCGTTATTAGAAGTTTTAAACATACGATTTAAATAGTTCGCACAAAATTTTAGGCGGAACTGTTCCAGGGGAAGTATCTTGGTGAGGGCATATACTGCTTTGTTTGAAGTGAACTCTGGCACCCCCAAAATGCACTTTAGCGATCTCATCTCAGCGGCTTCTAGCATTTTAAGAACTCGCTTAGATGCTGAGAGAAAGCATTCCGCTCCATAATTGAGATTAGAACGCACAAGCGCATGATGGAGGTGCAGCAATAGTTTAGTATTTTTGCCCCACACCTCATATTTTAAAAGTCTAATTATGTTTACCGCTTTATTCGCCCTAGAGATAAGGCTATTTATATGAGGTGTCCAGTTTAATGTGGACGTAAAAATCACGCCCAGGAATTTGATTTGGGTTAGCGGAGTCAGCGAATATTTCATATCAAAATTACTGACGGTTAATGGAATACTAAATTTGGCTTTCATAGTACTGAAAATTATTAACTGCGTTTTTTCAGGTGCCAACTCAAATCCATTATTTTCCAAGTACTTTTGTACGAGGTCAATAACCTTTTGAAATTTCATAGCTTTTTCTCTAGATATCTCCCTTTCACGGGAATTAGTTTTAACTGGTTTCCATATGGCTATGTCATCGGCATACTGTGATATTTGTACAGTATTATTAGTGTATTTGTCTAGCTTAGTTTTTAGGTAAGCCGGGAGATCCGCCATCATAATATTAAAAAGAGTAGGAGCAAGACAGGTACCTTGCGGTACTCCACAATCAGTACTATGTGTTTTGGAGAGGGCCTGTCCATGTTTGACCTGGAAAGTTCGTTTTAAAAAATTTTCAAAGTATTTGTGAATATTTCCAGTTAAACCAAGTGCATAAATCTTATATAACAGTTTTTTTTAATGCCAAACGACGTCAAACGCTCGTTTGACGTCGAGGAAGCAGGCCATAACGTTTTGATTTTTTTTAAAAACTTGCTTAATTGAAGATGATAAGGCATACAGCTGGTCGGATACAGATCTAAATTTCCGAAATCCAGCCTGAACTTTAGGAATAATATTGTTTTTTTCCAAAAAATATTCTAATCTGTTCTTAACCAGCCGCTCAGGTACTTTACTTATATGCGGTGTTAGGGTTATAGGTCTATATGAAGAAACAAGATATCGAGGTTTTTTCGATTTAGGAATCGGGATCACTAGACCATGCTGCCAGGCCAAGGGAAAATGACCCTCTTCAAAACATTTATTATATAAATTTAATAAAAGCTTGCTTCCATCAAGTGGGAGATTTTTCAGCATAATATAGGTTATTTGATCATGTCCCGGAGAAATTTTTCTGGATTTAAGTTGGGACAGAACAGAATTAAGTTCCTCCATAGTGTAAGGGAGGTTAATCAAAGCAGTATCTCCCGGTTCCGGAGCTACCAAACCTTCAAGTACCAACTTATCTTCTTCAGCAGCACGAAAATTTTTAGCAACAGGATTAAATTTTTCTGTGGTACTAATATTAGCGAAGGTTTCTGCCAGGATATCTGCTTTATCCTGGTCAGTAGAATACGTTAAATTATTTACGACTATTAGAATAGGAGAAGGATTTTTAATATTTTTAAACTTTTTAACTATTTTCCATGCCTTTGTCAAATCTGTAGGATCATTAATTTCATTAGTTATCATATTGTCTAAACATTTGAGTTTAGCCAAGGCAATGGTTTTATTATACTGAATGTTAGCCGATTTCATAGCCACATGGTCTTCTGGGTTCCTATTTTTTTTCCATTTATTGTAGAATTTCTTTTTTTCCTTCACAGCCCTATCACATTCCTCATTCCACCAAGCATTGGAAGATCTGTCCGGTGGAGTTCCCCTGCTCCGTGGAATAGCTATTTCAGCTGCATTAAAAATCACTCTACTTAGAGAATTATTAAACGTATCCACATTAGTAGTATCTATAGTGTTTTTATTTTGATTAAAATTTTCCTGAAATAGAGACCAATTAGCTTTATCATACTGAAATTTTCTATTAGATTCGGGGAGATTATTAACCAGCTGGGTTTTAAGTATTAGTTCCAGGGATATCGGTAGATGATCACTCCCCATCGGATCATCGCCCAACACCCAAGAAACATCCAAGAAAATATTATTAGAGGCTAAGGTTAAGTCAACCGCCGATGGGTGCTGTTGTATACTGTCAGGGATTCTGGTAAGTTCACCACTATTAAGAATAAGAAAGTTAGATTTAGATATATCATCAGCCTGTTTATGTGCTATATTACGAGAGTCGGGAATCTTTGCGTACCAAAGCGGATGGTGGATGTTAAGGTCACCCATGACCAACCATCCACCACCCGGAAGGGCACACAACCATTCCAGGCCTGTTGGAGAAACCGATTTAGGTGCATATAGGTTAAGTATATTAATAACCTTATGCGTATTAGTTCTAATTTGAATATAACTACTATAAATAGGTTGTGTTTCATGCATAGGAACCGGTGACTGCATTACTACATGATCAATCCCTGTTCTAACATATATGGCTGTATAAATTTTGTCAGTAATTTTGGTAGGAGATTCGACTATCGGTGAATAATGATATCCCCTAATAATAGGTAGTTTAACTTTAGTCCTAGCCAGGGATTGCAAACAGATTACATGGAAATCATTTTTTTCCAAGTAATTAATTAAATAGTGGATAGTAGAACCTATCGCCCGACAGTTCCACTGCAGGACTTTTAGTTTGTCACTATTCAGTACACCCATGACGGCGGCAAAAACCTATCACCACTGTCTTGAATCTTATTATTATCTAATTTTACCAGTCAGCTAATGTTGGGATTTGTAAGCATGGGGACCAGGATGGACATGATGAGTTGATTAAACTGCAACATGGCCATCACAATCCCCTGCACATTTCCCCCAGTAACTGCTGAAATCAACATTTGAGTTTGCTGAGCGATGTCTCTGAGCATGAACTCTTTCAGCCCAGGGCCATCGTCAGTTTGTCGAACCTCTCCGAATCTCAAAGTTCTTCGGGGAGGTAGTTCCTGTCCCTGTTCCTCCATCCCTTCCATCAGCGATGGGGGGGGGGGGGGGGGAGGAGGCAGAGGAGGAGATTTATCATTCTCCTCCCTATCTACTGTTTTAACCTGTGAAGTACTTTGGACTAAAATATCTCTGTACGTCATTGACTGTCTACTTTTTTTGTTGCGAAGCGGGCTGTTTGCGAACGGGCTGTGAACGAATTGCAGGAGGTCTGGTCCACGCTGTGGTATCCAGACCTACCGGTAATGGAGCTTTATTACCATTCTCATCCTTCTTTTTAGTAGTGTTGATTTGGGCCCTCCTCACGGCCTCCTTGTACGGGATATAATTTTCATTTCTGATTTTGTTGGCTTCTCTGTGGAGAATTATTTGGGGACATTTTTGGTAGGCCGCACTGTGTGCGCCACCACAATTAACACATTTAGGTGCTGTGGTGTCAGGGCAGGCATCCCGGACATGGTCACGACCGCTGCACCTGACACACACTGCCTGTTTAGCCCTACACACTCGAGCCGTATGTCCCAACTTGCAGCATCTAGAACAACGCAGCACAGGAGGGGCATACGTCTCAATCGAGAGATAATGAACTCCTATTTTAATTCTAGGAGGAAGCTTTGTCAGTTCATAGAAGTCGATCTTTATCGCTCTCGAGGGGACCCCCTCCCTATTGGTGAGCCTAATCACTTCTGTCCGGTATCCCTGTTTAACGAGTGAATCTTTAATATATTTAGTGTCCTCAGCGAGGGGGATTCCGTGGGCCACCCCCACAACCCTAGGTGTGGGGATGGTACACTCAACATCAGCCCCACCGAGGTTCTTTTTAGCAGCTAACAGTTTTTGTGATCTTGTGTTAGGACAGGAGACTATCCAAACATCCCTGCCTATCTGTCTTAGGGTGATCTCGGATGGGGCGACCCCAGCACCACCGCAGAGGTGGGGCTGAAGCGTGCCATGATCCCGGAGTCTGGAAGATCCAGTCCCCAGATCATGAACCCTAACTGGATAGGTGCACCACACCTCAGCAGCGGGACCAGGGCCGCTACCATCCGAGTCCACTATCGTTTGTTTAGAACGGAGCTTGTTTACTTTCTTATTGATAACTTTCCTGAAGGGGGTTCTAAGTGAGGGATCACCGCCTCCACTCCCACCGGGGGCAGATAAACCACCGTCAGCAGAGGGAGGCGGGTCACCCTCAACATTGCCAGATCTGCAGATGTTAGTGTGGAATTCACCGCAACACCCTCACCGTCTTCGATATCTTCGTCGACAATGAGAGGGAGCGGGAGTCCATCCCTGCTATGACTTTCAGGTGAATTTTGACGGACAAGAGGGGCCAGCCGGCGCTGTGTAGAGTCTTCCACAACAGCGCCGCCAGGTCCCCCCTCTCCAATGTCCAAAGAAGTTTGTGGATGGGAGATGCTAGCCCTAAGCTCTCCCGGGACTGTGTCAGAGACACGTGCAATGTCCGGGGAGTGGGGAGGGGAAGAAAATACCCTAAGCTCTCCCCCGACCGAGCCTCCTAAAAAGGCCCGGTCAGGGGATAACACAGGCAGACTACCTCCACCTTCTAAGCTAGCAGCAGGCGTCGGTGCATGCAGATTGGTGACACCGCTGGCCCTAGCCCTAGTCCGTCTTCGTTTATCTTTATCTCTCTTTTTTCTCTTACCCCCAACGGGGTTTTTCTGACCGTCATCTAAGACCGACGAGGAGCCAGATCCATCGTCGGTCTCACCAGAAGAAGAAGACATAGACCCGAACAGAAAGTCCTCATAAGTGTACCTCTGTCGGGCCAGCTTCCGCTAAAAATTACCAGTCTAAAATCAGTTTAAGAATCTCTAGCAAAATCACAATAAAAATTATTTATAAAAAAGATTACACCAAGTTTTCTTGACCGTAAAGACAACCACAGCCACCTAAGTGAGTCCTCAACAAGGCGGTCCTTAAAAGGACTTAGAATAATGTATCAGCTGTCTAGGTGTGTGTAGAGGCAGCGATGAGCGTCGATCTGCGAAGCGAAGTCAAAGGAAGCAGGGAGGCAGCGTAGCGTAGCCCGGTAGCAAAGCGGCGCAGCAGGTAAGAGCAAGGCACAAGCAGCGTGTCTGAAGTGGCTGTGTGAAGAAGTGATGACTACTTCCACGCTTATAGACCACATATATACTAATAAACCCAAAGCCGTCTCTGACGTTGATGTCTCAAATCTAAGTGTTAGTGGTCATTATCCTGTAGCGTGCTCCTGGTCTTCTAAACTCCATAAACCAAAAAAGAGCGGACATACAATTATAACGTATAGGACATTCAAACACTTCAGTAACAACGAATTTCTATTTGATATAGAAAATGCTCCTTTTAATGATGTGCTCCTGTCCTATGATCCTAATACCGCCCTCAGTATTTGGTACTCTCTTTTCCTAACCGTAATTAAAAATCATGCTCCCCTACGCGAGAGGAGGGTAAAATCTCACACTCTTCCTCCCTGGCTAAATACATGATCAGAGAGGCAAGAAAAAAGTTAGTTCGTGACAAGGTTAAAAAAAGCACAGATACCTCTGCTATATGGCGCCTTCTAAACACACTTATTAGGGAGTCTCCATGTACCGCAACTACCATTCCCACTAATCTTACTGCTGATACATTCAATGACCATGTTCTTTCTGTTGCCAAATCTCTAATTTCGTCAAGCCAGGATAACACTTATTGCCCTACTAATCTGTTGTCTGAGTTTTGTCAACAAAGAACAATGGACATAATCCCTTTCAACATCCTATCGCTACCTGTTCATGAAGTGGGTTTACTCATAAGTATCCTTTCAAATAAAAAGTCCTCGGGGCCGGATGACATCAACCCGAAAATACTTAAGCTGTCTCTCCCGTTCATTGTAGAATCCTTAACTTACATTTATAATCTCTGTATCCAGCATAACACTTTTCTTAACGAACTTAAATATACGAAAGTAATTCCACTTCCAAAAACAAAAGATTGTTCTGACCCTAATAACTATCGGCCTATTTCTTTATTATTTGTTTTGTCCAAACCACTGGAAAGACACGTACATAAACACCTGCCATCTTACCTTGAAAACGGTAAGTTCCTCCACCCTTTCCAATCCGGATTTCGCCCGCAGCATTCACGCCACATAACACTTACACGCCTTGTTGACACATGGCTCGAGGATATGAATAAGTCACAGTTAACAGGAGTAGTCTATCTAGATTTTAAGAACGCTTTTGATCTGATTGACCACACTATTCTGACTGCTAATCTTCACAAATACCTTGATAACGCAGACGCAGTTGCTTTTTCACATCTTACCTTACTAAAAGAAAACAAATGGTTCTTGTTCATGGTTCATACTCCTCTCTCAAAGATGTAAGCTTCGGTGTCCCCCAAAGGTCTGTACTGGGCGCACTGCTGTTTTGCTTATTTATTAATGATTTTCCTCTACATATTACTTGCCAAGTTGTACAATGCGACCTTTTTGCTTACGACACCACAGTTCATACTACTAGTAAAGATATACAGGTAATTTCCGACAACATAAAACAAAGTCTTCATGGCTTATAAGCTTGGTATATAAACAATTCTATGGCTGTTCATCCAGTCAAAATGAAATCGACGGTAGTCGCCACGCGCCAAAAAACAGCAGATAACGCCTCTATTACTTAACCTTTCACTTAAAGGTAGTCAGTAGAACAGGTAAACGAACAGGGATTACAAACGACAGTCAGCTAAAAAGGCAAGCTCATACAGACGCCTTATGCAAAATAGTAACAAAAAATCTCTTTATGTTATCAAAACTGAAATAATTATTATTCTGATTCAGATACCCGTTAATTATTTTATAATGCTCACATACGTACTTACGTCGATTACGCGTCAACGGTTTTGGGATGGATGTAGTGAGGTCCTTTTAAAGAGACTCAATTCTCTACAGGGACGGGCGGCCAAACTGAATAATCTGCCCTGATCCACACTTAACCACAGAAGAAAAACTTACAAAAGCAGGTCTCCTGCCTCTTTAAGTTCATTTCAAATATAACAAAGCAATTTTTATGTTTAAAGTGTGGAAGCGCAAAACACCTGAGTACATCTCCACTTTGTTCCGCAAGTCTGAGTCCAAGCTTAGAAACATCAAAAAGCTTTTCATAGTCCCAAAACCAAAGATCGATCTATATAAAACCAGCTTATCCTTCTCAGTGACACATATCTGGAATGCCTTTCCCGACCATGTAAAATTTGCCTCCTCGCTAGCCTGTTTTAAAAAGGGTCTCTGCAAGTATTTCGAGGATCATTCGTAGGGGCTAGGGATGCCTTAACTACATGTATTATATGTCTCTTTCTATGCTGGGTCCCATTTATTCCCAATTAAGCTTGTTATACTTTTCATTTATCATTTGAACTATTTAGCTGTGTGTGTGTGTGTTTGTGTGTGTGTGTGTGTGTGTGTGTGTGTGTGTGTGTGTGTGTGTGTGTGTGTGTGTGTGTGTGTGTGTGTGTGTGTGTGTGTGTGTGTGTGAGTGCACAAAAGACCTAAAATGGGTGAGTGTCTTTACCATCCTTATGACAAATGGGTGAGTGTAAAATTCTGGGTGCCCAAGTCAGACACCCATTTTTTTCTGAGGGTTGTTTCTGCATTGTCTTGCGGTAAAGATTCATACAAAATACAAAAATCAGTTTTTCTCATTTTGGCGTTAACACATGCACTGTTGTGCTTAAAAAACACGCCTCCAGTGTGTTTGAACTTGTCCCAGCAGTGTGTGTGTGTGTGTGTGTGTGTATGTGTGCACAAAGCCCCTAAAATGGTTTTGTGTATGACATCACCCTTCTGAGCTATAAATAGCATAATAGCTGATATGGATCAACTGCGTCGGTGAGCCGAAGTGAAACGGAGAGATACGAAAGGAAGGGGGGGGGGGGATTTTAGTTGTTTGAGGGAGTAAATTGTTTATGTTGCTACAAAATGAGGTTTGTTATTTGAGGGTGTGGTTGTTTTGTTAAAAAAAGTGTTGAGTTGTGTTGTGCTTCCGGGGTGATGTTGTGGGACAAATTTGAGAGCCATGTATTCGTTCCCCGGTTGCTATGAAGTGAAGTGATTGTACGAGTGCGCAGTGTGAGAGAGGACGTATGGACTTTGGGTGAGGCTGCTGTTGTCTTGTGGCCTGCCCGACCTTTTGGTTCAACCTGTTGCTTTGTTTGTGGGTTTGTTGGTGTTATGCTTTCGTTTCGACTGCAACTCCTGTCAGACTGTATGCACAAATTGATTGAATGCAAATGACGTCACACAGTCAGTGTCGTTAGGTGCGTCGTCTGCTGCAGTCGGTCGTTTAGTGCACAGTATGAAGAGTGCAGGCTTGGATGGACCATTTTCCGATGTAATGCTAGGTCAGAGGAAATAAAAAACTAATGTTGCCAAAGGGTGTAATAGTAAAGCATTGTATGTGTGAATGCTGCCCGTTTGAGGGAAGGACTGGAAAGTCGAGTGCTGAGCGAAGAGAGAAGGCGACAATGGGAAAAATATCCAGCACTATTACGTTGGAATAGATGCATAACAGTTACAACATTCCTGTATATTAAAACACGTTTAACATTAACAAAAGTTGAGTTTAAAGAGGTTTTAAAACAGTTTTAATAAAATCTGTTGCCCGACACGCTTCTAAAAACAACAGTTTCTTAGTTTTAAACCTTGTACCGCGCCATAAACACCGCGATTGCTTCTCAGTCTTATCTGTCCTACAGTGTGGAATGTGGGACTTGGCCAACTGGATCCATCTGATGCACTCCAAATGTGTATTTGTGAGTGGTTCGACGTGCAACTCGGTTCGCGCCTCTGAAATGACCTACTGACTCCACTGATAATGAAAATCTTTGATTCATAAGAGAGCATTCAACAGCTATAAAAAAAACCAAAGTGATGACCCCCTGCCCACACTGCCCTCCCCCCCCCCCCCCCCCCCCCACAACCCCACCCAAACAATCATAATAAAATCAAACAGAGGTATGTTTAGTGAGGTATTTTGTTCACTGCGTGTTGTGTCATTGTGCTTGACAGTTTTAATGCAGGAAAAAAAGAACTTGAAAAAAAGAAATACACATTAAGTTGAAAAAATAATGACAACAATCAAATAAATGTGGAAAAGAAGCATCAAATATTCCGTGAACTTTACCGAATTACAAACGCATAACTTTATTAAAATAGTCCTTGCTAAAATGAATGATTGAAGAGGACACCCATTTTCACTGTAATGCAAGTTTTTGTTTGAGAGGCACCCACTTTATTGGTAGAAATCCATTTTTTCTCCATCCAGTGGCTCTGTTTCTAGAAAATGTCTATTCTAAACATTCGCATCAATTCCAGAGCCCTAAAATAAATAGAAATATGGGAACCCATTTTCACATAAAATGGTAGGTAACCCACTCTGAGGCTTTTGTCTCCATGTGTGTATGTGTGTGTGCGTGTGTGTGTGTGTGTGTGTGTGTGTGTGTGAATGGGGGGACGGGTGAGGGGGGGGGGGTTAGGTGAGGGTGGTGTCTGGCGTCTGAGAGTTTATGAGTATGTCTGCGTATGTGTTGTGAATTGTCGGCAGGTTTGTAAAACGGCTGTGTCAATGACGATGTCAATGCCATAACCGTTGTAAAATAAATTTTCATCGAATCATTGATTCATTGATTCTCTCTCTCTCTCTCTCTCTCTCTCTCTCTCTCTCTCTCTCTCTCTCTCTCTCTCTCTCTCTCTCTCTCTCTCTCTCTCTCTCTCTCTCTCTCTCTCTCTCTTTCTCTCTCTCTCTCTCTCTCTCGCTCAACTAAAAGGAATGTTGGCAGCAATGTAACGTGTCTGTTGACACAGCACAGATTAGGAGCGAAACGGATCTCTTATAAAACAGTGTCTGTTTTGGTGTGCACAGCGAAAAAGGGGAAAAGATTAAGACTGACCTCACTACAGAGCGCAATAAAGTTAACTCATTCAAGGCAACCGCATCAATAGCTGCGGACGTGTCGAATAGCGTTGCCGGAAGCAACGTTATACGACATTTACGCAGCTATTAATGCGTGTCGCTTTGAATGAGTTAATCACAGCTCAGTCAAACCACAATCAGAAACGCCCCAATGAAAGAGAAAGATCCTGTAGTAACCAAATCGTCAATAAGCGCTACCGACAGCCAACGGGTTAATCCACTGGATTTCCAATGGCTGCACAGCGAATGATCCAGTTAAGGCATATACGTAGTTATAAGGCTGAGCAACTAACATGAGGAATGGACATGCGTCACACACAGCGCCCTTTGTCCGCAATAACTTTCGACGGCCTTTGACGGGAAGACGTTATTGAACCTGAAAGTAAAAGTGTTCAGCTGGCATAGCCAAAGGACACCATGATGTACGGCGAACTATATAGTTGGAGCAATAGGGAAAATTAAGAGAACCTTTGTATTAGCATAGCAAAATAATCGGCAGATAGAAATGATTTGCCGAAACTTTAACCAAATGGTCCTGGACTATTACGCTGCCGTGAAATCGAACACTAGTTATGAAACCAAAGAAGGAAAAATAACTACGCTGTGAAACTTTCAAAACAGGATATAATAATGTACCCATGAAGGTCCAAGTCTAAATATGTTGCGTCTGACACGCGATACCGTCTTGCCGGTGAGTCTGTGTACACTACATATCCACCGACGTCTCAAGCCGTGTTTCTTTAGTTGCTGTTCAGTGAACCGGGTACACTGTGGTCTTCGCTTGATGAACCTTCGCACTACAGAACAAGCAGCAGATCGGCCATGATAGTTCAAGGATGATGCGGGAATAGCTTGGCGCACTTAAGCGCCAAACTTTTCTGGCACCACCCTTGAACTGTCATGGTCGATCTATCTCAAGAACTATAATCAATCCTTGAGAGATTACACATTAAAAGTTGTTCGACCCTACTGCTCAATGTGTCAACATTATCGATCTTTGCACTACGTGTTCAAAATTTGGATGATGTTCTGACAACCATACGTACCGTTTCCGGTAGATGGACATGGCACTTTGATCGTAGTGCCAGATTAATTAATAACGGCTGATACACGAACCTGTAGAGTCCAAAATTAATCGACTGATAGTTTTAGGGTAGTGCCAGATTAGCGTGGCGCCTGGAAGGCGCCAAGCTGATCTGGCACTACCCTTAAAGTATCACGGTCGATTCGTCCACCGCTGCAGTGCGTCAAGGTTGAATGACTGATTTAATGCGAAAGGCAGCACAAAAGGTAGTCCGTAAAAGCCGGCTGAGCAGGTTCAGGGTATCAAAGAACACGGAAGAGTACAGCGTGTGTTGGCAAAGTAAACATTTTCCCATGTGAAAGTTTTGCCATCCGGTGTTTATCAGTCACATAAGTACGAGTCAACGTCGTAACGTTCATGTTTTCTGTACGTGGCAGGTTGTGTGTGGGCGTGAACTGGAAGCTGAATAATCGTGTAAGTAACAAAGACAGTCTACACTATTTCACACATAAAAAAAATATGCTTCAACATGTTATAACTTACGCGCCTCTAAAGAAATAACTTACGGGCCTCTAAAGAAATAAGGTTCGGAACAACTGCCACAGAAACGAATACTGAATCATGTGAACAATACAAAGAAAATGGAGAGGGCTGTTTGTTTTATTTATTTTTTTATTTAAATTATTTATTTATTTATTTATTTATTTATTTATTTATTTATTTATTTATTTATTTTGAAGAGTATTAAGCTGTAAAGGTTTAGCATTAACTCATTCGAGACTTGTCGCCTCCGGATCCGCGGCATAAGCAGCGTATTTGGAGGCGGCACGACTCGAATGAGTTAAGCGGGGTTTCTTTTCATAATATTTTATTCAAATAACTTATCTTCCTATTGATTTCGTATGCAAAAACATGTTAATTAATTTGATTGTAATACTCATACTCATGTTTATGACACGAAGCTAATACAATGCTTGTATGGCACAAACCACTAGTTTACGGCGGTGTTATGCTTGTGTCATTGAGAACAGCCAGTGGAGTACGACCCAAGGGATGGGAGGGAATGTGGCCGTGCCAGATTACTTCCTCTGGGCCTAGTATAGCCAGAATGTCTATCTTTTTTATAAAAAAAAAATTATATATATTTTTTTAGGGTCATCCTTCGCTTTGGACTCGCCCAAATAAAAGTATGCTTCTGCAATACCTCTCCGGGTCCAACATGTCAAATTCCTCAGTAAAGTTCATGCCAAAGGCAAGGAGCAATACCCTCACCCCCCCCCCCCCACCCCCACCCCTCCAACACATACAACGCCCCAACACCAACCCATAATTTATTTTCACCTCATCCGAAACTCTTCGTAAACCACTGACAACTGTAGACGTAATCAGAACAGAGTTGACTATTGTTTACGTATTCGATGTGACTTAATATTGTGCATTTCAAAATCAGTCCTTTAAATTCCAGACAGAAAGACATACTTGGAAGACTAATGTAGGATCGAAGTGAACTCGATACAACATGAGGGCGGCTGTCAGTCATCGTGGAGCATTAGCAGTATTGCTGTTGTTGTCAATGATCTGTTTGGAGATTCTGACTACAGTTGCAGAAGGTAACTCGTCCTGAAAAGCGTCACTTAAATGTCCTACGTTCTTTAGTTTTTTTCATATATTGATTAATCATCATCGTCGTCATCGTGAAACAAAGAAACAATGTAAATGCACAACTCTCATCACTGACTAATAGACTAGAGAAAAAACCACAGGTTTTCTTTTTTAAGTTTATAGCTAATAGTAAGTCTGTTTCATGTTACATTATTCAAGTTTACATTGGATTTCTATGTTGAATAAATATGGAGACATTCAGGCGAGAGGACAAGAAAGGGGCAGAGGGTCGGGGAGGGGGTATTCCGTCTTGCCACAATATGATAATGATACAGTGTTTAATCTGCATTCTACTATCTATACCGAGGTAGGTATTATTTACTTTGATTCAAGCTGACTTTGGAATTTTGACCTGTGCTTAGTGTCATATATTGTACTGTCAGAAATGAAATTATATATATATATATATATATATATATATATATATATATATATATATATATATATATATATATATATATATATATATATATATATATATATATATATATATATATATATATATATATATATATATATATATATATATATATATATTACTCGTAACAAAAGCGTCGCCCAAAGCCAAAAAAATGCACTCAAGGGCCGTCATTTTTCATTCAATTCTGAGAATGCTGCGCTAATGCCATGGAATTCCAGGCTGGTAAGCTTGCATTGTGTCATCAGGACATCAGCTGCTATTTTTGTGACTGCATTGCATACTAGTTCTCAAAAAAGAGAGGGTAGTGTGAGAGAAGGAATGACAGACCTATCATTTTGAGCCTTCCACTGAACACCTACTACATAAAGCAAGCTTACCAGCCTGGTATTCCATGGCATTAGCGCAGCATTCTCAGAATTGAATGAAAAATGACGTCCCTTTGAGCTAATCTGATTGAGTGCATTTTTTGGCATTGGGCGACGCCTTTGTTACGATTAAAGAATAATTGCACCACAAAATTGCCTAGGTGTTGCCTTTTCAAAA
This sequence comes from Semisulcospira habei, assembly GCA_036245525.1. NCBI lineage: Eukaryota > Metazoa > Mollusca > Gastropoda > Semisulcospiridae > Semisulcospira > Semisulcospira habei. Next base: position 155,499,645 of record BTPG01000006.1, read on the forward strand.
ATTAGTCTGTCTTCTTCCACTGCAACACCTCATAAAGCTTTAGGGATGCAATCTGCGCTGTACTGGCGGTGCTACCAGTAAATTCTGGAGGCGGCTTCTAGTACATGCTTTATGTTTGAAATTTCAGGTTACGCAGTATGCCTACCAGAAGAGCCCCCCTTGGGGCCAAAACGGTCGTAGGCGGCAAAAACTTAAAATCTACTCAGCAGGTCCAATATCTGTTTGGGAATATTTTCTAGCATCCCCTTCCCCCCTTCGAAGGGGGGAGGTCTGGATATTCTCCAGCGGATGGCGGGGAGCCCGGGGGTAGTCCTTTACTGCTTTATGTAGTAGGTGTTCAGTGGAAGGCTCGAAATGATAGGTCTGTCATTCTTTCTCTCCCTCTACCCTCTCTTTTCTATAACTAGTAAGCGATGCAGTTACAAAAAGGGCAGCTGATTATTATGTAGTGTAACTGTTTTGTTACCTAGTTACTTGTTACCTGGCCATTCGCCCGGATGAATTACTTGCTGAGAGGACGAAAGTTTGAGAAAGGGAAAATAAAAGCGCAACCCCAATACTATGTTGTTGATATGGATTTTTTCTTTGTATTAATAGCATATATATATATATATATATATATATATATATATATATATATATATATATATATATATATATATATATATATACAATACAATACAATACAATACAATAATACTTTATTAATTCCTCACGGGGAAATTCACTGTCTGCCCATACAACACATGGCCTCATCAATCACTTATTTAAAAAAAAAAAAAAAAAAAAAAAAAAAAAAAAAAAAAAAAAATCACACTCAATTAAAGAAAACACTCAATTAAAGAAATGAACTGTAACAGACATATTGTTACCTTTGAATAACAATAGTAATAATACTAGTAATAATACTGAGAGGGCTAGTACTAAGTACGGAAGAATGTTGACCGACACTATCTACTGATATTACTGTTGAAAAGGGTAACAGCCTGAGGGACAAAAGAGTTGGCATAACGTGATGTACGACTTTTGGGTACTCGGAGTCTGCCACTTCGTTCGATACGTCTGCTGTCAAATTCATATCTAAGTGGATGTGTTTTGTCATCAAAAATGTCTGCCAATTTGTTTGTAATCCGTCTGTTATATATATATATATATAAACAGGTCCATTGAAGAGCACTTGCACCAGTATTGCAACAGACCAAGAGAGCAACAATGTGACGTTGACATGCAGCCGTGCTGAACTGACTTGGTTCCATGTTATTCAAGTGATCTATTCGCTAAAGTCGACAAACAGCTGCAATCCATGGACAAATGGCACAAACAAAATAAAGTCGAACAGTAAGACTTTACTTGAGAAACCAACTTGCGCAGGTAAACAAATGAACAATCCGAATATGTGCTTTGAACCAGTGTCAAGTTTCAAAGCTCCTGAACTAAATGGAAAACAGATTGTTAACATAGATTATGAATGCATTAATGGTAAGTAATCGTGTATTTTTATAGACATATATAAAGGAGCAAAAGAAATGCGACATTTTTGGATTCATCTGAAACACTTTAGTTGCATTTCTTTTGCTCCTCAGTATTCATATCGACAATGTTGATCCATTAATAATTCAGGATTATCACTTGCACTGATACAATTGTACAGATGTATCATAACCAAAATTGTTTTTAAATACATACAAGCAATGCACTGAACTCGGTGTAACTGTTCGCTGTTGTAAACGAGAGCAAAAACAAGGTAAAACAAAACGAAAAAAAATGAAAGTAGTTAAAAGCACCGTCAAATGAGATCACTTTTCATTATTGACAAAGGTGTTGGTCAAAGAACAAATGAGTATAGTAAAAAAAAAAAAAAAAGGTGGTGGTGCTGTTTGGGGGGGGGAGGGCGGGGGGGGGGGTACTAAGTAAGGGACTGGAAGCACTGAATATGGAAGCCTCTCCCTCCCCCACCCCCCCCCCCACCCCCCCACACACACACAAACACACTTACCTTGTGTTGGTCAAAGAACAAAAGAGTATTTGAAAGAGGGTGGCGGTGGGGGGGGGGGTTACTAAGTATGGGACTGAAAGCACTGAATATGGAAGCCTCCCACCCACACACACACACACACACACACACACACACACACACACTTACCTTACCAAGAAAGGGGTGTTTTTTTCCGTAACGCATGGAAATTCAGATCCAGGTCCCATTAGTGTCAGGGGAAGGGGGGCGTGGGAGAGAGGGGGGAAAGCGTTTCCATATTCACCGCGTCCAATCGCTTATTTTACACACCCCACTCTTTCTTATTCTTTTTGTGCTTTGACCAACTAGATCTATGGTCATTGGTCAATAATGCACAGTTCTCTCCCCTGATAGTATTTGCTGTTATCTTTTGTACGTGTAAGCTTCACGTCATATTGTAGCACAGTCACCAGGGACTGATATAACTTAGACTACGATGTCATTTTGCATCTGTCCTACAGAAAGTCTGAACTACAACATGTGTGAGGACGTATCACTTGAGATACCCGGAGACGTGTACCTCGCCTCTCCAGACATGTTTGGCCAGCCCGCCAACAACACCCTCTGTCGGTGTCATGTGAAGGCTGCTGGTCTCCAGCTACAGGCTCTCTGCATTTCTCTTGATAATAGTAACCAGCTGAACATGACTTGTCAACAGTGCTCTGATTATAACTTCATGTATATTGACACTATTGTAAACATTAATTTAACTACTGGCACCAGCGAAAACACAACATACAACATGTACATGGATTTCCGTGACATTAAATCACCTGAATCAGCTGGTGGAATAAAAATAAAACATTGTCTGTGACTCAAAATATCCGGTAAGTACACATTTAGGTAAAAAGGATTTTCTGTTTAGTTCTTTTTAAAGTTAACTCTTCAGGACAAAGTCTTACATTGGCTAAAAAAAAAACCGATTGACTTAATGTCTTTTGCCTTCATAGCGCTGTTCGTTTCATGTCCGTATTTTTTGGAACACTGTTACGAACTTTTATGACGCCACACGTATAACGGGGTTATTTTACTGCAGTAGAAAAAACACATCTGAGACATATGTGTTACCTTCTACTGTTCCTAATTCGTGGGAATGTCCCACAGAAGCAATACAAATAATCAGCGTATAACCCTTTGGCTGTAAGTAGCGGTTTTTGTCGGGTGATTCCTGCAGGAATCACCTCGACAAAAACCGATACAGACATCCAAAAGGGTTAAAATAACTCGTCGAAAAAGACGGACAGTTTGTGCTTTTGAGACGCGTAAGTGTTTTTCCAAACAACATTTATCAACATTTATCAACCACGGCATTAACATTTCAATATTGCAAGGAAGGATTCAAATTCTGAGAGGGGTGATGGGGAAGGGAGGGGGGTGCAAGGAAGACGAAAAACAAACAAACATATATACATATTTACTTGTACTCTGGGTTTATTTCTAATTGCAACAGCTCCGTTTTGGTTGGTCGACTTTCTTACGTGTTTTTCTTTTGAATACCGACAGGTACGATTCAGTCATGAATGTTTGGCGTACAGTGCGTGAAAAGGCTCCACAGCTAAGTTGGTCGACACACGATTTGCTGCATTTTGCTTTGTTGATTGTACAACCACCTAGTCGTCCAATATACGTAATATGCACAACGCCCTTATGTATCGCGCATTTTAAGAAAAATGGCATTCGTTACAGGCACACAGAAAATTATTATTCAATGCAATCGAGACATGACGTCCACAGTGCCGCCATCGACAACACCTATTATCACATCAGCATCGACAACGACGCAGAGTGGAATATCCACTAGACCATCGACATCAAACCAAACATCCCCGGCCAACACGTCTGACATCAGCACACAGGGGTCACCTAAAGTTCCTACTTCGGCCTCAACGACATCAGCATTAATCTCCAATACACACAATGCGACGAGGCAAACTGCAACCCCCAAAGCACATCGACTTCTGAATTAATCACTGCGACCAGTTCATCCAACAGTACACGTGAGTCGAGTGTTTTAACGACCACATCCGCCGACAGATCTAGCGTAGACATCACGAGCCATTCAGTGGTCACTATGTCAAATGTCGCTGGTGACTCTACCGGTAATGTGCAAGCTTGGAGGAAATAAGTACGCATAACAATCCGTAGTCAGGTTGCGAGTATTTTTTTGATAGCCAGTGACTGCCAAGCGCAAGCCTCGCCTGAGGGTACTAAAGGATCATCTGCAACATCAGCAGAGACACGACCGGCAACAAGTGCTGGAAGAGGCACGGTTTTTCTCGCTGGTCGTCACTGCTTATTTGCTTATTCAATATTCAACTTCTTCACTGCCAGTTGACGCGAACATATATTTGATTTTGTGTTTGTTAATTTAAAGCCAAGGGTTTGTCCAAATATAATGGATACAAAGTGGTGTCAGCAAGAGGCATAATAATAATAATAATAATAATAATACCGTTATTATATAGGCGTTTTTTTCTCATTTTTGGGGCAAATCGACTCAAAGCGCCGCGAACTGAAACCCAACACGCACACTCACGTAACAGACACCGATTTACGCCATTTAAGACAAACACAGTACAAGACAGACGAAGGGGCCAGTTCAGCTACTGAAGTTACTGATTTTTTTTGATCGCTTTTATTTGAAATTTGTAAAGTGGCCTGAAACCAGGACCAAGGTGTGGGGGATGGGAGGGGGGCTCATGAGCCCCTGCAACTGCGGGGTTCGTGAGGATCTATGTCTCTTGCAGCTGGATTGTGTTCACTCTTTATTCGCCAGTGAAGACGTTAAAACTTTCTGTATACTTGGCTATTTAATATCATCCGAATAGAACCGCCTCTCCAAACATTACAGCAGAGCAATGACAGAGCAATAAGACGTCTTATCAATATATTATTTTTCAATATGTTCTCAGATGCGGGTTTATTCGTCGGTGGATTTTTTGGTGGTGCAGTGTGTGTCCTAGCCATCGGTCTAGTAGTATTCCTTATCCGGAGGTAAGCGTGACTATTTATGCGTTTATAATTGGTAACTGTTTTACTTGTAAGGATGCATACAATTTACAGCATCTAAGGAGTGATGTGAAATAACGTTTGAAAAACAAAACAAAGTATAGTATAAATGAAAAGGTATGTTAAACCCGCCTAAATCTTTGGCATTAGGGTACATAGCCACTTTGATCGCCAGTGGATCTTTTTGAATTTGGCATATCGTCTGGATCTGTGTTCAAAATGTCTTCATGTCACAGCTTCAAAAAGCGCTAGATTAAAGTGGCACTACCTTTGTACTACCACGACGATTTATACACAGTGGTTTTAGCAAGAGGTATACATCTTTATGAGCCCCACCCCCCGCCCCCTCCCCCGCATTTACGGGGGCTCATAAGGATCTATGCCTCTTGCTCTTGAGTAGTATTCAATTTTTCTCGACATTCAAGGGGTTAATACCGTACTCTTCTACTCCTCAGACGTCGCAAAAATAAAAGCACGTGTCCAACAATTGGCTTCCCACAACTTGCATCATCGACTAACAGAAGTGTCATCCCAGATCCGCGAGTCTCCGATCTTTACGAAATGTCCCCCGCACAGGCTGGTGGAAGCGATGCTGCTGATGCTGCTGACATTACTGAAGATAGCGATGTCCCACACGTCTACTCCGGCCTAACTCCTCCCACTGAGACGGGTAGTGACAACAGCAGCGACAACTACACGTGCCTCCCACAGCGTTACGTCAACGTCACACTGCGGCAGCAACCATCGTGATGGGGGAGGTGGGGGGACATTACTGATTATCAAAACAGCTGATGCAAGGGGGTTAAATAAGTAAAACAAAGAGCGGCAGGACCCAAATGTCTTGTCGTTGTCATATACGAAGCTGTTCATGTGCTAAACAGTGTATAATGAGCAGTTTATGAGTGGCTCATCGTATCGCGCGGTTTATGCCTACATCGAAAAAATAAAGTGAGCGTGAGCCTGAACTCTAAGAACGCGGTGCTACGTCGATATCCGACTTTAGATGTAATTGTGCCCCTGACGTTGAGAGCAAAGTCGACTATTTATTTATTATCAATGATTCATCTCTGTCACTTGAAAAGGGACTATGAACATCTCGATGATTGAGGACTGGACTCTCCTTGAACGGTCGAAAGTTTAACTCATTGTGCCCGAGGTACGAAATACCCACATTTTGGAGTTATCCTCTCAAGACAGCATTACAATTCAGGAGACAGATCGACCATGATAGTTCAAGGGTGGTGGCAGAATAGCTTGGCGCCAAGTTATTCTAACACCACAATGATAGTTCAAGGGTGGTGACAGAATAACTTGGCGCCTATTGGCGCCAAGCTATTCTGCCACCACCCTTGAACTATCATGGTCGAGCCATATCTTGCTGTGGTGTGTCGCGGGCAGAATGAGTGAAGAGAAATTTACAGTCCAGACCAAAAAGGTGACTGCGAGCGTGTAACATGCAGAGAAGGACCCAAAGGAGAAAGAAATACGCTTAGAAAAGACAGTTTTAATACATTTAATAATATTTCTTCTTCGCTGATAAGTAGAGACTGATCTCTATACTTGTTTGTTTGTCTATTTTGAGAAGGGTATTTACCCGAAATATTAATAACTTGTGTTGTACTGTTGTAAACGTCTGTTCTAATCGCGTTTCTTTCTCTCTGTGTTCTTCTCTTGTACATGGTGCTTACGTGACACCGCTAAACTTTGGGAAACGCCACCTTGGTGTTAAACGGGTTAAAGGAACGTACACCATTAAATATACTTTGTAACTGTAAATGTACACAGGTTTCTGTTTGCACACAGGCACACACGCTAGTATACTTGTTGCAAGCTGTTAACACACACGTTCAGCTGTCAACTGCGAAAAAAAAAGTACCAGCACACTTTCGTCTCCGTTTCCGTTTCCATAGGTCGCCCGTGCGAGCGTGCGTGCGTAAAAATGTGCTTGTGTGTGCGTATGTGTGTGTGTGTGTGTGTGTGTGTGTGTGTGTGTGTGTGTGCGTTCGTGCGCGCGAGCGCTTGTGTACATTTGTGCCTGCATATGTGTGTATAAATATATATGTTTGTGTGTGCACTCGCGCTCGGGTGTGTGTGTGTGTGTGTGTGTGTGTGTGTGTGTGTGTGTGTGTGTGTGTGTGTGTGTGTGTGTGTGTGTGTGTGTGTGTGTGTGTGTGTGTGTGTGCACGCGCGCTTGTGCACATTTGTGAATGCATATGTGTGTATATGTGTGTTTGTGCGAGCACCCGGGTATGAGCATGTGTGTATGTGTGTGCTCTCCTATGGTTGTTCACTACGCATAAACCAAGTTTCAGCGAGGAAAACCAGCGAGTTGAATGAAAAGTAAATTCCTTGTTCAAGTCACATTGACATTCTGAGCACATTAATTATCGTCTTTCAAGAAAAAGTTCTGCATAATTATTTGTCCAAGTCAACGCCACTTGTATTGTGTCCTGTGCACAAAGGGGCTAAGGCCTTTGCCACTATACACGAATCACCCATCTGACAGGACAGAGGTTAAAATCACGATAATCTTCCTGTCTGAGGAACACAGATATACATGGTGCCAGCAAGAGGCATAGATCCTTATGAACCCCCGCGTCAGCGGAACTTCATGAGGATCTATGCCTCTTGAAGTTGAGTATTGTTTATTGTGTCTCAGCAGCGTCAAAGCAAAAGCGATGTTGAATTATTATACCTGACCACGAGAGCTTCTAAGCTGTCACCAAATATGGCCTACAGTGTTCAGAAGTGCATATCAAACAGCTAGGACTCGTAAAGGGTTCGGCGTCTTTCGCCCTTAAGAGTGAAAAAAAAAAAAAATCAGGGTTTTAAGGCGTACAGTTCTGTGGGTTCGTAAGATATGCTTGTTTTTACCCCCAGTATCTACACATCTTGTTTTCGGCCGTCTGTTATACAGTGTGTCACATTACAACAAGATTATTATACATTGTTTTACATTAGAATGATAATGAGCTATGTTTTAGCCTTTGGTTCATAACACAAATCAGTATTATAGACTTTACACATTTTCATTCGCATAAGAAAGTAAGAGGAGACTCTCTCTCTCTCTCTCTCTCTCTCTCTCTCTCTCTCTCTCTCTCTCTCTCTCTCTCTCTCTCTCTCTCTCTCTCTCTCTCTCTCTCTCTCTCTCTCTCTCTCTCTCTCTCTCTCTCTCTCTCTCTCTCTCTCTCTCCTTTCAATTGCTGAGTCCCTGGTCCCTTCTAAAACAAACTCTCGGCCCTATACCTGTCCTGAAACTCTGATTGATTTCTGTAGAGCGCGGACTGCGAAATTTGATCCTTTTGCTATTCCACCTCTGGCAGTTCACGAGGTTGATAAGACAATTAGTTCCATGATGAATAAAAAAAATCTTCCGGGCCAGATGAAATAAGCCCCAAAATACTGAAACTATCACTTCCCTACGTTGTAGAAACAATAACTTATATCTACAATTTATACATCCAGAAAAATGTTTTAACAAAAGAACTAAAAAAAGGCTAAAGTTATTCCCCTACCTAAAACGAAAGATCTGTCCGATATTAACAATTATCGCCCCATTTCACTTTTGTCTGTCTTAAGTAAACCCCTTGAACGACACATTCATAAGCATCTTTTAAAATACCTGGGAAAACGCAAATTAATCCACCCTTTCCAGTCAGGTTTTCGCCCGAAGGATAGTTGTCATACAGCCTTAGCAGGACTTACAGACGCGTGGCTAAGTTCAATGAACCAAGGCGAATTTACAGGTGCTGTTTTCATAGACCTTCGGAAAGCTTTCGACCTGGTAAATCATGACATTCTCCTTTCCAAGCTCAGTATATATCTGGATGGTTCATTTTCAAGTAACTGGTTTCATACCTCAGACGCCAGTTCTCAGGCATCTATTCATTCCTTGAAAACAACCTCGCTTCCTATCTTACAGACAGACAGCAGCGCGTGATGGTCAATGGATCTTACTCTTCAAGTGGTTTAGTAACAAGAGGAGTGACCCAGGGCTCTGTCTTGAGACCTCTTCTCTTTTGCATATTTATCAATGACCTGCCACTACATTTCACGAATGACAAAATTGCATGTGACTTGTTTGCCGATGACGCAACAATCCACACCCCCGATAAGTGTCTTGAGTCTTTAAATAGTCTTTTGCAACAGGGACTGAGCGAAATTTCCAAATGGTGTGAAAATAATGCAATGATCCTTAATCCCACCAAAACCGAATGTAGCAACCCGTCAGAAGCATCAGCTCAAGCCACTTTCGCTTAGCCTGGAAATCCAAGACCACACCATTACACAAGTAACTGCACATCGTCTACTTGGAGTTATTGTTGATAACCAGATGAAATGGCAATCTCACATCAATGATGTCTGTAAAACTGTGTCCAGAAATGTTTTTTATGCTGTTTAAGCTAAAATATCTTATTGATGTCGACTCTCGCAAACTATTTTACAATGCCTATGTCAAATTCCACATCGATTATGCCTCCACGACATGGGACGGCAGCGGTGACATACACTTGAAGAGGCTTAACTCCTTGCATCGCAGGGCAGTGAAGCAGATCCTGTCTGATCCAGCCCTTTCTACTGACCAAAAATTTGAAAAACTAAAGATGCTTCCTCTCGACAGGCACCATCTCTTTAACAAAGGGGTAGTCATGTATAAAATCTGGAATGAAATCCACCCAGAATACTTGTGTAAGCTCTTCACCAAGACAGCTTCAGGCTATTCAACATCAAGGCGTAACTTCATCACACCACGCCCGAGGATAGATTTATTTAAAATCACCCTCTCATTCTCGGGCGCCTCGTTTTGGAATAAACTGCCAACGCACATAACACACACTGGTTCACTCACCTCTTTCACGGAAAGCCTCTTCAAGTACCTGCTATCTAACAGCTCATTCACTGGTTCGGGTATCCCCATCGCCTAAAGCCTTGATATTAACCTCCGCGCGCAAGTGTATGTGTGTGTGCGCGCGCGTGCGTGCGTGCGCGAGTGTGTGTGTGCGTGGGTGGGTGGGTGGGTGCGGCGAGAGCGTGCTCGCGTGTTGATTTTAGTGAAAGAAGGAATTTTAAAGAATATCTTCTTCCTTGTTTTTGCCATTCACATTATTAGCAATCATAACCGGTGCCCTCCATTTTGCATTATCCATCTTTTTTTGAACGACTTGTTATATTATGTGCACTTGTATGTTAGTAGCTTTGTACCATTGTATGTTAGTAGCTTTGTACCTTTGTATGTTAGTAGCTTTGTATCTTTGTACGTTAGTAGCTTTGTACCTTCGTATGTTAGTAGCTTTGTACCTTTAGCAGAGTTGTACCTTTGTAGATTAGCAACGGCAAGCGTGAAAATGGCACATGTGCTAACTGCTTCTTCCGTTCAGAAATAAAGTTTCATTTCATTTCTCTCTCGAACAGCAAATTTCATTTCTCTAGAACAGCTCCGGCGCCTGCAAGTACGACCATATGTCAACACGCTGTTAATCGGGGATTCTGTGCTGAAAAATGTTGACGAGCCCAGGATGTCTGTCGACGGTGCCCTTGTACAGAATCTGTCTATCTCCGGTCTGACTGTGGCTGATGTCACCGAGTGGCTCCGCACTTTGTCACCAATCTCTCACATCCGCCGTGTGACGACGCAGGTTGGTATCAACAGCTGCAAAGTGGGCGCCGTCAGCAAGCAGTCCTGGGAGCAGCTTTTATGTTTGCTACGCACGGCCTTTCCCAGCGACGCTCTGTACACATCCTGCATCATTCCAGGTGGAACTGAACATTACCTGACAAAGGCTGTGTTTGCTTTCAACGACAACATCAGGGCTGTGTGTGAGCAGGCCAAAATCCCCTACATCGACCATGTCCCCCGCTTCTTGACAGCTAATCTTGCGCCGCGTCAAACTATGTTCCAGAGAGACAGAAGTCACCTGACTGTGGAAGGCACCAAGCGACTGGCACTCGCTATCAAGTTCCCCGGAGCAGCAGGCCGCTCCCCAGGATACGATGGGCCGAAAGAGGATCGTCATGCGCCTACCCACCCCCAGCAGCGAGGGCCACAGCACTACCAGAATCAGGCTTCTAGCAGGGGCACAGGATGGGGACAAGCAAAGGGAGGAAACATTTCCAAAGTCCATCCCCATCCCAGCCATTCCCACCCCAACCACGCCCACACCAACCAAACCCATCCCAGCCAAGCTAATTCCAACCAACTCCAAGCCCATCTTCAACAGTCTCAAATTCACCAAGTTCATTCTGCTCAAACTCATTTCAACACGTCTGACACTGCCATGTACAGCTCTGCCCAGCCTGTTTACCTCCCCGCCCCCCCTCCCCCCGACATTCTGTCCTCAGCAAGGTCACGCCGGGCAGTTCACTCCGTCAGAACGCGAATTTCCGCGCATTCCACCCTCGCGAGCACCAACAGCGCCCTTCTAGCCCTCGCCGCCGCTAATCCGACACCGACACCGACACCGGCCAGAGGGTGAGAGAGCCCTGCAGCTACACCTGGATTAGACGTAACGCAGAGGATGTGCATGCTTTCGCAGCTCCTGCAGCCTCCTTTAGGGATTTATCGGCAACTAATTTGCTTAACCCCCTTGTGCATGCAACCACCGGTGCTGCGAACCGTACACAAAAGGGTTAATATGTATTGTTGAACTAGTAGGTGGTGTTCATCATCGATTTACTGACGCTCAAATTATACGTTTTTATTTGGTGATTGTGGACTCGAGCACAGCAAACTGATTGCTGAATATACTGTTTCTGCCTCATTGCGGCTGCGGTCAAAACAGTCGTGCTGTCATTGCAGTAAAAAGTGACTTTGACTATTGTTACAGATGTAACTTGTTCTTACCGTAAATCAGTTAGACTGACTACCAACGCTATTGTCACAGTCTCCATTCAAAGGTTACACTGTGCTGTTTATTCATTACTTTGGTTCTACCAGCTTATGATCAACGCGGGCAGAAGGTAGAACCAAAGTAATGAATAAACAGCACAGTGTAACCTTTGAATGGAGACCGTGACAATAGCGTTGGTAGTCAGTCTAACTGATTTACGGTAAGAACAAGTTACATCTGTAACAATAGTCAAAGTCACTTTTTACTGCAATGACAGCACGACTGTTTTGCCCGCAGGCTCAATGAGGCAGAAACACTGACTCAGGCAACATCTCCCTTCTTACGCTACTCGATCTCTCTGCCGCCTTCGACATCATAGAACCCCACCCGGGTCTGCCCTGGGGGACTTGGGTGGGGTTAGGTATTTTTTAGTTCCCAGGGTCACCCTGGTCAGCCCCACAGGGTGGGTTTTTCTCTCTATTCTGGGGCATGTGTTTCTGTCTACCCTTTGTCCATTCACCTGTATTTGCCTTTTTCAAACTCTCCCTACTGTCTGCACTGCCTGTAGCTCTTGATATTGGATGTGTGTTGCTAAATGGTCTTAACTTTATTTAGGCCCCATGTGTTAGGTTTATTTAATGTATTTGACCGGCTGGCGACATACATTCAATGTTCTGTTTTTTTTTTTTTTTTTTTTTTTTTTCACAAGCAGTGCAAGCACGTCCTGAGAAAGCCTTGTTGCTGTCGGGACGTTAAGCAATGTACAATCAATCAATCAATTCGACATCATAGACCACTCTATCCTCCTCCACCGTCTTCACCACTCCTTTGGCATCACTGACTCTGCTCACTCCTGGTTTCTCTCCTACCTCTCCGACAGACAGCAGTCCGTCACCATCGACGGAGTCTCCTCCAACCCAGTCAGGCTCTCATGCGGCGTTCCACAGGGGTCCGTCCTGGGCCCGGTCTTTTTCACACTCTACACCTACCCCCTGTCCAACATCATCCAGTCTCACCACATACACCACCACCTCTACGCTGACGACTCACAACTACTAGACAAAGACAAACTCGAAAACACTCAGACACTACTGACTCGCACGGCTGACTGCTATGAAGACGTGAAAAACTGGATGACAGCAAACAAGCTCAAACTGAACGACGACAAAACGGAAGCCATGCTGGTAGGCACTCGCCAGAAACTTTCCCAGCTCCCTCCCTCTCTCCACCTTCAACTCGACAGCACCCCCATCTCCCTCTCTGACTCGGTCAAGAACATTGGCGTTATCCTCGATTCCTCTCTTTCCATGACCAGCTTCGTCTCCGCCACGGCCCATGCATGTTATTTCCACCTCCGCCGCATCAGTCAGATCAGAAAATACCTCACTACCGAAGCTGCCACCAAACTCGCTGTCTCTCTCCAGTCTATAACTCAACGGACACAGAGATTACTCTGAACTGAGGTAGTCGCTACAGCTTCAAAAACACATGGCCCCACGAGCTCCTTAGCATCCGAGTTATCGCGGAATTATTTATATTACAGCGGACGCCAGACGCAGCCGTCCCCGTTAGTCCCTTCCTTTTTGTCCCTTGTCTCCTTGACTGCGTGCGCAAAATAAGGTGAACTTGTGTGAAATCATTGAAAATTCGCATCAACTTCATTTTTAAAAAAAATGAACTTTAGAATTTTTTAGTGCGTGTACGGGTAAACCGCATTTTTTGGGAAACAATAAGCGCACAGGCCTCTTTTCGTGTTTGTCCTTGCTAAACTACAACATTCTCAGAGAGAGAGAGAGAAAGACAGATGAAATTATGAAACTTTATTAAGAGAGAGAGAAAACAACAGCCTAGTGATAATAAAGTGTAAAAATGGTTATAACTAAATAGTGTATACACGGTATAAGTGAAGACACAGTCGTACTATCCGTGAACTGAAAAACTCGAAAAGCTTTTGGTCAGGCAGGGAGTCGGATGAGCAAAAAGGGTAGGGGGAGGAAATACGCTGGCGGCGGGTTTGATATGTGCCAGATATCGCTCACGACAGCTTGATGATAACAGGCTCGCCGGAATTCAGGGACCTTTTTTTCTCTGTCCGTTGAGTTATAGACTGTCTCATCTTATCTCGCATCGACTACTGCAACTCTCTCCTTTCCGGCCTTCCTCACTCCACCACTCTCACTCTCCAGCGCGTTCAGAACAATGCTGCCCGCCTCGTCCTCAGAAAGAAAAAGTCCGACCACATCACTCCCCTGCTCAAGCTCCTTCACTGGCTCCCCATCCCCCAACGCATCCAATACAAGATTCTGTCTCTCTGCTACAAATCCCTGAACAACTACGCTCCTGCCTATCTCTCCAACTTACTTCACCCCTACACTCCTCCCCGCTCCCTCCGCTCCGCCTCCGACCCTCTCCGCCTCCTCATCCCCCGCACCAAACTCAGCACTTTCGGCCCCCGCTCCTTCTCAGTATACGGTCCATCCACCTGGAACACTCTCCCACTCTCTCTCCGTCAGAAACACTCGCTCTCCTCCTTCCAATCCGCCCTCAAAACTCACCTCTTTCAAAAGTTCTAGCACTATATCACCACACTCCCCAACCCAAGCTGACCGTCATAATGTATTTTCACTATTTGTGTTACGTGAGTCATTGTCTAAAGCGTGCGCATGCGTGTGCAAGTTGTGAGTGCGCGCTTAGAGTTATAATTATTATAAGATAAGCGCATTATAAATACCGTAATTATTATTATTATGATGTAACAGTAACATTGAGCGTTACCACCAGAGACTGTGTTAATTTACACCGTAAAGATTGTGCTCATTATAAGAAATAAACTTTAATTTTCAGTCTCTTTCGTGTCTTTACAGTGAGACAGAATATTAACTTGCGTGATTTAATCAAAACTGTACTAAGACGCCAAAGAAGGGAGCTTAGTGACTGCCGAACAGACAGGTGTTCCCTGCGGCGTTTCACGTTGCTTCACTTGATTCTTGTGGTTCGGTCACCGCAGCGAGTTTTTGAGAGTTCAGTAGCGTAACTGCTACTTGTTCACTGGAAGACTTTTATTTAATTACGTGGCCTTTTACCGTTTTATATTTTTATAGTGTTTTTTATTTCCGTGGTTTGTTTTTTTAAATTTAATTGTTTTTTTTTCATTGTTTATTTTGTGTACTCTGTATTTTGTTATAAGACAAAAGCGAATTTTCCATCAAAGGTGCAGTTATGAGAATAGAGCACCTCAATGTGTTCCATCTGTATAACAAACTAGCCGACATATCTGTATATATTAACAATCCTACTCCGTTCCACCTGTTCGGACTCAGTGAGACGCGTCTGAGTTCCTGTGTGAGCGATGCAGCAATCTGTATTCCCATTTTTCGGTTATTAGACGAGACTCCTTGTCTCCATGTCAAACTGGCATCGCTGTCTATATTCATAATTCTATCCAGCAATTAGTTCATCGACGCGTCGACCTAGAAATGATCGGGGTGGAGTGCGTATGGGTCGAAGTTAAGTGTCCGAAATCAAAACCGATATTAATTGGGTTCTTATATAGAAATCCCGCCTCAACTTTTGAGTGGTACGATCAGTTTAATCAGAACCTTGACAGAGCTTTAAAAAAGAAGGCCGACATTCTCTTATTGGGCGATTTTAATATAGATTTACTTAAGCCGCACCCCGCCTGGGACACAACGTCATCTCTGTTTGGCTTGGTACAGTTAGTGAAATCACCCACCAGAATTACTCCAACTACTTCCACGCTTATAGACCACATATATATTAATAAACCCAAAGCCGTCTCTGACGTCGATGTCTCAAATCTAAATGTTAGTGATCATTATCCTGTAGCGTGCTCCTGGTCTTCTAAACTCCCTAAACCAAAAAGAACGGACATACAATTATAAAGTACATAATAATAATAATGGGTAGACCATCGAAAACAGATGATGTCGTCATTGTGCATGACTTCTATTTGTGGGTGCGGGTGTGGCTGGCCAAGCCAATCCTGGAGCCACACCTGCGAGGGCAATGGGGGCACTGGAACGTAGCTGTGGGGAGAGTCGACGCTGTCTTTCTGCGAGCTCTGGCACTGGTGATCCGTTCGCGCCGATTTTGTTCAAAGAGCGTGCAGGCTTTCCTGGTGGCGGCACGCCAGCCAGATCTGTCTTGCGGGAAGACGCAGTACTTGAGGCTGTCTTTTATGTAGTCTTTGAAGCGTTTCTTTGGCCGTCCTTGCTTCCTGTGGCATTTTGAGAGTGCACCATACAGGAGTTGGCGTGGCATGCGAGAATCATTCATGCGTATGACTTGACCTGTCCAGCGAAGTTGTGTCTTTAAGATCAAGGCTTCAACACTCACTAAGCCAGCACTATCCAGGACTTCCAGGTTGTCAACTTGTCTTGCCATTTGATGCCCATGAGTGAGCGCAGGCATCTCATGTGGAAACGTTCAAGCTGTTTGAGGAGCTTGCTTTCTGTACAGCGTCCATGACCCACAACCGTAGAGGAGGCTGGGGAGGACTACTGCCTTGTAGACTTTGATCTTGGTAGAGAGCTTGACATTGTTGTTATTCAATACACGAGTGCGCAGACGACCCAGGGCTTGGCTGGCTTTGCTGATGCGAGCTGTGATTTCCTTGTCGATAGTACCGTCAGAAGAGATGATGCTCCCCAGGTACCTTAACTGGTCGACAATCTTCAGCTGGGTGCCTTCGATATACACTTTGGATGGGGGGGGGGGGGGGCAGGTGTGTGTGTGTGTGTGGGCGGGGGGGGGGGGGGGGGGGCTCTTGTGCCTGGGGCTGGTTGATGCAGGACCTCGGTCTTGTTTAGCCTGATGGTGAGGCCGAACAGTCGAGAGGCTTCCGAGAACCTGTTGACGATGGTCTGGAGGTCAGACTCCGTGTGCGCCATCAGCGCACAGTCATCGGCAAACAGCGCCTCAAGGATCAGTGTCTCGATGGTCTAGGTCCTGGCGTTTAGTCGACGGAGGTCGAAGAGAGAGCCGTCTAGTCTGTACTTCAGGTACACTCCCTTCTCAAGGTCACGTACTGCATGGGTCAGGACATTCAAACACTTCAGTAAATACGAATTTCTATTTGATCTAGAAAATGCTCCTTTTAATGATGAGATGTCCTATGATCCTAATACCGCCCTCAGTATTTGGTACTCTCTTTTCCTAAATGTACTTAATAATCATGCTCCCCTACGCAAGAGGAGGGTAAAATCTCACACTCTTCCTCCCTGGCTAAATACATGATCAGATAGGCAAGAAAAAGTTAGTTCGTGACAAGGTTAAAAACAGCAAAGATACCTCTGCTATATGGCGCCTTCTAAACACACATATTAGGGGGTCTCCATGTACTGCAACTACCATTCCCACTAATCTTACTGCTGATACATTCAATGACCATGTTCTTTCTGTTGCCGAATCTCTAATTTCGTCAAGCCAGGATAACACTTATTGCCGTACTAATCTGTTGTCTGAGTTTTGTCAACAAAGAACAATGGACACAACCCCCTTCAACATCATCATGCTACCTGTTCATGAAGTGGGTTTACTCATAAGTATTCTTCCAAATAAAAAGTCCTCGGGGCCTGATTACATCAGCCCGAAAATACTTAAGCTGTCTCTACCATTCATTGTAGAATCCTTAACTTACATTTATAATCTCTGTATCCAGCATAACACTTTTCTTAACGAAGTTAAATATACGAAAGGAATTCAACTTCCAAAAACAAAAGATCGTTCTGACCCTAATAACTATCGGCCTATTTCTTTATTATTTGTTTTGTCCAAACCACTGGAAAGACACGTTCATAAACACCTGCTTGCTTACCTAAAAAACGGTAAGCTCCTCCACCCTTTCCAATCCGGATTTCGCCCGCAGCATTCACGCCACACAAAACTTACACACCTTGTTGACACATGGCTCGAGGGTATGAATAAGTCAGAGTTAACAGGAGTAGTCTATCTAGATTTTAAGAACGCTTTTGATCTGATTGACCACACTATTCTGACTGCTAATCTTCACAAATACCTTGATAACGCAGACGCAGTTGCTTTTTTCACATTTTACATTACTAAAAGAAAACAAATGGTTCTTGTTCATGGCTCATACCCCTTTCTCAAAGATGTAAGCTTCGGTGTGCCCCAAAGGACTGTCCTGGGCCCAGTGCTGTTTTGCTTATTTATTAATGATTTGCCTCTACATATTGCATGCCAAGTTGTACAATGCGACATTTTTGCTGACGACACCTCAGTTCATACTACTAGTAAAGATATCCAGGTAATTTCCGACAACTTAAAACAAAGTCTTCATGGCTTATCAGCTTGGTATATAAACGATTCTATGGTGGTTCATCCAGTTAAAATGAAATCGACGGTAGTCGCCACTCGCCAAAAACAGCAGAAAACGCCTCTGTTACTTAACCCTTAACCTTTGACTTAAAGGTAGTCAGTAGAACAGGTACACGAACAGGGATTACAATCGACAGTCAGCTAAAATGGCAAGCTCATACAGACGCCTTATGCAAAATAGTAGCAAAAAAATCTCTTTATGTTATCAAAACTGAAATATTATACTGATTCAGATACCCGTAAATTATTTTATAATTTTCACATACGTTCATACGTCGATTACGCCTCAACGGTTTTGGGATGGATAAAGTGAGGTCCTTTTAAAGAGACTCAATTCCCTACATGGACGGGCGGCCATAATAATCTGCCCTGATCCACACCTAACCACAGAATTAAAGCTTACAAGTTCATTTCAAATATAACAAAGCAATTTTTATGTTCAAATTGTGGAAGCGCAAAACACCTGAGTACATTTCCACTTTGTTCCGCAAGTCTGAGTCCAAGCTTACTTACTTACTTAAGCCTGTCACCCCTCCCCGGGTATAGGCCGTTGACGAGAGACCTCCAACGACTCCTGTCCTGTGCTTCTCCTTCGATTTTACTCCAGATGGTTCCCAGTCTCTTGATGTCTGCTTGGAGGTCTCGACGCCAGGTGTTTCTCGGCCTGCCTCTTTTCCTCTTTCCCTGGGGGTTCCATGACAATGCCTGCCTAGTGGCACTGGAAGCTGGCTTTCTCAGACTGTGACCAATCCATCCCCATCTTCTTCGCCCAAGTTCATTCTCTGCTGTTATCTGCTCTGTTCTCTCCCAGAGTCTGACGTTGCTGATCTTTTCTGGCCAGTGGATTTTCAAAATTCTTCTAAGGCAACTGTTTATGAAGATCTGTACTCTGTTGACTGTGGTTTTTGTCAATCTCCAAGTCTCTGCTCCATATAGGAGAACTGCTTTTACATTGGAGTTGAAAATCCGGACTTTGGTGTGTTGTGACAGCTCTTTGGAACTCCACACTTTTTTCAACTGGAGAAAGGCTGCTCTGGCTTTACCGATTCGTGCTCTGACATCTGCATCAGTGCCGCCTTTTTTGTCTACGATGCTCCCGAGATAGATGAAGGACTCCACCTCCTTAAAACGGGGTGCCAGCAAGCAAGACTGGTTCTTCCCTGGTTGCGTTCAGCCTCATCGTCTTTGTTTTCTATTTGTGGATGGTGAGGCCCACTTGGGACGAGATGTCAGCAAGCCTCGTGGTCTTGTCCTGCATTTGTTGATGAGTGTGGGACAGTAAAGTCAAGTCGTCTGCAAAATCGAGGTCGTCAAGCTGTGTCCACAGAGTCCACTGTATTCCACTTCGTCTGTGCTCTGTGGTCCTCTTCATGACCCAGTCTATGGCCAGTAGGAAGAGGAACGGAGACAGCAAACACCCCTGCCTGACACCGGTTTTGACCTGGAGCTCCCTGGTGAACTGCCCTTCGTGGATCACGCGACATGTCATGCCATCGTAGCTGCTCTTGATCAGACGGACGAGCTTTGTGGGTACACCGTAGTGTCGTAGGAGTTTCCACAGAGTCTCTCGGTCCACGCTGTCAAATGCTTTCTCGTAATCCACAAAGTTGACATACAGCAGGGAGCTCCACTCCAGAGACTGTTCCAGGATGATGCGAAGAGTGGCGATCTGGTCTGTACATGATCGGTTTTTCCTGAATCCTGCTTGCTGGTCTCTCAGCTGGGGTCAACGGAGCTCTTCATTCTCTCCAGGATGATCCTGTTGAAGACCTTTCCTGGTACTGACAGCAAGGTGATTCCTCGTAGTTGGAACACTTGCTGAGGTCGCTTTCTTTGGGAAGCTTGATTAGGTACCCCTCCTTCCAGTCAGCCGGCATCACCTCCTCTTCCCAGATCTTTTCAAACAGTGGGTACAGCATCTCTACTGTTGTCTCTAGGTCTGCTTTCAGAGCCTCCGCTGGGATGCCATCTGGCCCTGCTGCTTTGCCGTTCTTCAAAAATGCCACTGCTCTTCTGATCTCTTCCCGGCTGGGTCTGTCACAGCTGATGGGTAGGTCGGTCTCTGCTGGCTGAATGTCTGGGGGGTCGGGTGGGCTGGGTCTGTTCAGTAACTTTTCAAAATACTCGGCCCATCTGCCGAGTTGGTCTGCTCTGTCTGCAATAGGCTTGCCTTCTTTGTCTTTTACTGGTCTTTCTGTATGGCCATACTTGCCCGACAATCTTCTGGTAACGTCGTAGAGCTGTTTCATGTTGCCGCTGCCTGCTGCCTTTTCTGCCTCTGCTGCCAGGCTGTCTGTGTATGCCCTCTTGTCTGCCCTGATACTCCTCTTCACCTCGCGGTTGGCTTCCGAGTATTTATCCTGTGCCCTTGCTTTGGCTGCTCTCGTGCGACTGTTGTTGACAACTGCTTTCTTCTGCTTCCTCACTTCTATCTTCTTCAAGGTCTGTGCCGACAGCCAGTCCTTGTGATGGTGTTTCCTGAACCCTACAGTGTCTTTGCAGGCTGCGTTCAGCGCCTCTCTAACTGCCTTCCACTGCTGCTCTGTGGTGACCGCCTCCTCTTCATTTACTAGCTCCTGTAGCGCTTGAAACCGGTTGGACAGCACCAGTTTGAACTCTTCTCTCACTCCAGTCTCTCTCAGGAGGCCTACATTATAGCGCTGTTTTCTTGTTGTCTATGTGCGGCCTTTCTTTAACTTGAGCTTTATTCTTAAGGTAAGCAGATGGTGGTCTGAGGCGACATCTGCTCCCCTCCTCACTCAAACATCTTGAAGGGATCTTCTAAATTTCTTGTTAATGCAGACATGGTCTATTTGGTTCTCTGTAGTATGATCAGGTGAGACCCAAGTTGCTTTGTGTATTCTTCTGTGTGGGAAGATGCTGCCTCCAATGACAAGTCTGTTTAGAGCACCAAAGTCTACAAACCTCTCCCCGTTTCTCATTCATGTCTCCCCATCACCTCTTCGTATCCGGTGTTGTCCTCCCCTATTTTGGCATTAAAATTGCCCATGACGATGGTGATGTCTCGCTCCGCACATTTGTCCACAGCACTCTGGAGTCGGTCGTATAACTTTTGTTTCTCTTCCTCGTCACTGTCATTAGTGGGCGCATAACACTGGATGACGTTCAGATTGATCTTTTTCTTGGTTCTAAAGGCTGCTGTGATAATTCTTGGCCCAAGAGATTCCCAGCCCATCAGCGCTCTCTGTGCCACTGGTGACAGCATGAATGCTACTCCTTCTGTATGGGGGGAATTCTCCTCTTCATAACCTGAAAACAGAATCATCTCCCCACTTAACAGCCTTTTCTGGCCAGACTGCGTCCATCTGGCTTCACTGATACCTAGCAGAGAAAGGTAGTACTTTTGCATTTCCGCTGCTATCTGAGCGGCCTTGCCGCTCTGGTACATGGTCTTGACATTCCATATGCCCATGGTTGTGTCCCTGGATAGAGAGAGGCGGTTCGGTCCTGTGGCTTCCGAAGACTTCCGGCTTTCACCACAGGACGTCATAAATCTTCTGGTAGAAGAACCTTCCTCCTCCAGGATAGGAATTGCTGTTTGTCTTTTCGTCGGCGTTTTTGTAGCTATTTCCTTATTTTCAGGGTGAGGAAGCTACCGCCACGCCCAACCCCCTTTCTAGGAGGACCAGGGATTTTCTGTCGGGGTCACCTTCCCTTAGACCATGTTGGTTCACGGCACCTTATTTCATTCGGTGCACCCCTCTCGCGAGGGACCCCCTATCCACCACCCAGGGGATGCGCCTCAACGCCGTATAGTCCCAGCGCGAGGAGTATGGTCCCAGCGCGAGGAGTCCAAGCTTGGAAACATCAAAAAAAAAAAAAAAAAAAAAAAAGAAGATTTCCATAGTCCCAAAACGAAGGATCGATCTATATAAAACCAGCTTATCCTTCTCAAGGACACATATCTGGAATTCTCTTCCCGACCATGTAAAATTTGCCTCCTCGCTAACCTGTTTTAAAAAGGGTCTCTGCAAGTATTTCGTGGATCACTTGTAGGGACTAGGAATAAGGCAACTACATGTATTATATGTATCTTTCTATGCTGGGTCCAATTTATTCCCAATTAAGCTTGTTATACTTTTCATTTATCATTTGAACTACTTAGCTGTGTGTGTGTGTGTGTGTGTGTGTGTGTGTGCGTGCGTGCGTGCGTGCGTGTGTGTGTGTGTGTGTGTGTGTGTGTGTGTGTGTGTGTGTGTGTGTGTGTGTGTGTGTGTACGTGTGTGTGTGTGAATGGGGGGAACGGGCGAGCGGGGGTGGGGGGGGGGGGGAGGTGAGGGTTGTGTCTGAGAGTTTATGAGTATGTCTGCCTATGTGAACAGTGTTGTGAATTGTCGGCAGGTCTGTGAAACGACTGTGTCAATGACGATGTCAATGCCTTAACCGTTGTAAAATAAAGTTGCATCGATTCATTGATTCTCTCTCTCTCTCTCTCTCTCTCTCTCTCTCTCTCTCTCTCTCTCTCTCTCTCTCTCTCTCTCTCTCTTTCTCTCTCTCTCTCTCTCTCTCTCTCTCTCTCTCTCTCTCTCTCTCTCTCTCTCTCTCTCTCTCTCTCTCTCTCTCTCTCTCTCTCTCTCTCTCGCTCAACTAAAAGGAATGTTGGCAGCAATGTAAGGTGTCTGTTGACACAGCACAGATTAGGAGCGAAACGGATCTCTTATAAAACAGTGTCTGTTTCGATGTGCACAGCGAAAAAGGGGACAGAGCGCAATAAATTTAACTCATTCAAGGGAACCGCATCAATAGCTGCGGACGTGACGTATAGCGTTGCCGGAAGCAACGTTATACGACATTTACGCAGCTATTGATGCGTGTCGCTTTAAATGAGTTAATCACAGCTCAGTCAAACCACAATCAGAAACGCCCCAACGAAAGAGATAGAAAGAGACTGGTGTAGGAACCAAATCATCAATAAGCGCTACCGACAGCCAAAGGGTTAATCCACTGGATTTCCAATGGCTGCACAGCGAAGGATCCGTATATACGTAGTTATAAGATTGAGCGACTAACGTAAGGAATGGACATGCGTCACACACAGCGCCCTTTGTCCGCGATAACTTTCGACGGCCTTTGACGGGAAGACGTTATTGAACCTGAAAGTAAAAGTGTTCAGCTGGCATAGCCAAAGGACACCATGAGGTACGGCGAACTATATAGTTGGAGCAATAGGGAAAATTAATAGAACCTTTGTATTAGCATAGCAGAATAATCGGCAGATAAAAATGATTTGACGAAACTTAACCAAATGGTCCTGGACTATCAAGCTGCAGTGAAATCGAACACCAGTTATGAAACCAAAGAAGGAAAAATAACTACCCTGGGAAACTTTCAAAACAAGATATAATAATGTACCCATGAAGGTTCAAGTCTAAGTATGTTAAGTCTGACACGCGATATCCACCGACGTCTCAAGCTGTGTTTCTTTAGTTGCTGTTCGGTGAACCGGTACACTGTGGTCTTCGCTCGCTGAACCTTCGCACTACAAAACAAGCAGCAGATCGGCCATGATAGTTCAAGGATGATGCGGGAATAGGTTGGCGCACCTAAGAGCCAAACTTTTCTGGCACCACTCTTGAACTGTCATGGTCGATCTATCTCAAGAACTATAATCTATCCTTGAGAGATTACACATTAAAAGTTGTTCGACCCTACTGCTCAATGTGTCAACATTATCGATCTTTGCACTACGTGTCCAAAATTTGGATGATGTTGTGCACAACCATACGTACCGTTTCCGGTAGATGGACATGACACTTTGATCGTACTGCCAGATTAATTAATAACTGCTAATACACGAACCCATAGAGTCCAAAATTGATCGACTGATAGTTTTAGGGTAGGCGCCAAGCTAATCTGACACTACCCTTAAAGTATCACGGTCGATTCGTCCACCGCTGCAGTGTGTCAAGATTGAATGACTGATTTAATGTGAAAGGCACACAAAAGGTAGTCCGTAAAAGCCGGCTGAGCAGGTTCAGGGTGTCAAAGAACACGGAAGAGTGCAGCGTGTGTTGGCAAAGTAAACATTTTCCCATGTGAAAGTTTTGCCATCCAGTGTTTATCAGTCACATAAGTACGAGTCAACGTCGTAACGTTCATGTTTTCTGTACATGGCAGGTTGTGTGTAGTCGTGAACTGGAAGCTGAATAATTGTGTAAGTAACAAAGACAGTCTACACTATTTCACAAGTATATGCTTCAACATGTTATAACTTACGGGCCTTGAAAGAAATAAGGTTCGGAACAATCGCCACAAAAACGCATACTGAATTATATGAACACTACAAAGACTAATGGAGAGGGCTGTTTATTTTATTTCGATGTATTTATTTATTTATTTAAATTATTTATTTATTTATTTATTTATTTATTTTGAAGAGTATTAAGCTGTAAAGGTTTAGCATTAACTCATTCGAGACGTGTCCCCTCCGGATCCGCGGCATAAGCCGCGTATCCGGAGTCGGCACGACTCGAATGAGTTAAGCGGGTTTTCTTTTCATAATATTCTATTCAAATAACTTATCTTCCTGTTGATTTTGTATGCGAAAACATGTTAATTAATTTGATTGTAATACTCATACTCATTTTTATGACACGAAGATAATACAATGCTTGTATGGCACAAACCACTAGTTTACGGCGGTGTTATGCTTGTGTCATTGAGAACAAGGGATGGGAGGGAATGTGGCCGTGCCAGATTACTTCCTCTGGGCTTAGTGTGGCCAGAATGTCTATCAATTTTTTTTTCTTTATTTTTTTATTTTTTTTTTAATTTTTTTTTTTTTTTTTTTTTTTTTTTTGGGGGGGGGTGGGGGGTGGTCATCCTTCGCTTTGGGCTCGCCCAAATAAAAGTATGCTTCTGCAATACCTCTCCCGGTCCAACATGTCAAGTTCCTCACTAAAGTTCATGCCAAAGGCAAGGAACGATACCCCCCCCCCCCTACCCCTCCAACACATACAACCCCCCCAACCCCAACCCATAAATTTATTTTCACCTCATCTGAAAATCTTCGTACACCACTGCCAACTGTAGACGTAATTAGATCAGAGTTGACTATTGTTTACGTATTCGATGTGACTTAATAATGTGCATTTCAAAATCAGTCCTTTACATTCCAGACAGAAAGACATACTTGGAAGACTAATGTAGGATCGAAGTGAACTCGATACAACATGAGAGCGGTTGTCAGTCATCATGGAGCATTAGCAGTATTGCTGTTGTTGTCAATGATCTGTTTGGAGATTCTGACTACAGTTGCAGAAGGTAACTCGTCCTGCATAGCATCAATTAAATATAATACGTTCTTTAGTTTTTCATATATTGATTAATCATCACCGTCGTCATCGTGAAACAAAGAAATAATGTAAATGCACAACTCTCATCACTGACTAATAGACTAGAAAAAAAAACACAGGTTTTCTTTTTTAAGTTTATAGCTAATAGTAAGTCTGTTTTATGTTACATTATTCAAGTTTACATTAGATTTCTATGCTGAATAACTATTGAGACATTCAGGCGAGAGGAGAAGAAAGGGGCAGAGGACGTGCCGGGGTGAGGGAGGGGGTATTCTGTCTTGCCACAATATGATAATGATAGTGTTTAATCTGCATTCTATCTATACCGAGTGTGTATAAAATGGTGCCAAACATCGCACACCAACAACACGTTCTTTTAGCCTGTTTATTCTGGCTTGGCCGTATACACAAGATTTTATGACACAGGTCTAGATTTTTTTTGTCACTCATTCCCTTTGTGTATTTCGAACACATTTTTGCTTACAACAAGCCAGGTACTGTTCTCGTCAGCGGGCCAACCTGACCACAATGGTGATATACACCGAACCTTTCTTTTGTTGTGACCGTTCTGTGGATTTCTATTTGTTAGTGTCACTCTTTCTCGTTTTTTCGATTCATTGCGTTGTTGGCCTTTGTTGGCTTGTTTGCCTTTGCGCTGTGGTTGAGCGCTGAAATCTTAGGAATTTTGACCTGTGCTTAGTGTCATAAATTGCACTGTCAGAATTGAAATGAGGGCTTCATCAGGAAAATGCCCAGGTAACAGGTAACATGTGTAAATTCTATATCTGTTTGACGCTCTACATTCTAACACGTAAATTATGTTGTGTGCCTGTTTTGTTACCTAGTTACCTGTTAACTGGCCATTCCCCCGGATGAAGTACTCGCTGAGAGGACGAAAGTTTAAGAGGAAATAAAAGCGCAACCCCAATACTATGTGGTTGATATGGATTTTATCTTCGTATTAATAGCATATATATATATAAACAGGTCCATTGAAGAGCACTTGCACCAGTATTGCAACAGACCAAACGAGCAACAATGTGACGTTGACATGCAGCGATGCTGGACTGACTTGGTTCCATGTTATTCAAGTGATCTATTCGCTAAAGTCGACAAACAGCTGCAATCCATGGACAAATGGCACAAACAAAATAAAGTCGAACAGTAAGACTTTACTTGAGAAACCAACTTGCGCAGGTAAACAAATGAACAATGCGAGTATGTGCTTTGAACCAGTGTCAAGTTTCAACGCTCCTGAACTAAATGGAACACAGATTGT
Organism: Semisulcospira habei; assembly: GCA_036245525.1. Lineage (NCBI taxonomy): Eukaryota > Metazoa > Mollusca > Gastropoda > Semisulcospiridae > Semisulcospira > Semisulcospira habei. The sequence continues at coordinate 155,526,447 of BTPG01000006.1, forward strand.
TGACATAGATTATGAATGCATTAATGGTAAGTAATCGTATATTTTTATAGACATATACAGAGGAGCAAAAGAAATGCGACATTTTTGGATTCATCTGAAACACTTTAGTCGATTTCTTTTGCTCCTCAGTATCCATATCGGCAATGTTGATCCATTAATAATTCAGGATTATCACTTGCACTAATACTTGTACAGATGTATCATAACCAAGATTGTTTTTAAATACATACAAGCAATGCACTGAACTCGGTGTAACTGTTCGCTGTTGTAAACGAAAACAAAAACAAGGTAAAACAAAACGAAAACAAATTAAAGTAGTTAAAAGCACCGTCAGATGAGATCACATTACATTATTGACAAAGGTGTTGGTCAAAGAACAAAAGAGTATAGTAAAGAGGGTGGTGGTGGTGGGGGCGGGGGGGGGGGGTACTAAGTAAGGGACTGGAAGCACTGAATATGGACGCCTACCCCCTCCCCCCCCCCCCCACACACACACACACTTACCTTACCGAGAAAGGGGTGTTTCAACATATTTCCCTGACGCATGGAAATTTAGATCCAGGTCCCATTAGTGTCATGGGAAGGGGTTCGTGGGAGAGAGGGGGGAAAGCTTTTCTATATTCACCGCGTCCAATCGCTTATTTTACACATCCGTCTCTTTCTTATTCTTTTTGTGCTTTGACCAACTAGATCTATGGTCATTGGTCAATAATGCACAGTTCTCTCCCCTGATAGTATTTGCTGTTATCTTTTGTACGTGTACAGCTTCACGTCATATTGTAGCACAGTCACAATGGACTGATATAACTTAGACTACGATGTCATTTTGCATCTGTCCTACAGAAAGTCTGAACTACAACATGTGTGAGGACGTATCACTTGAGATACCCGGAGACGTGTACCTCGCCTCTCCAGACATGTTTGGCCAGCCCGCCAACAACACCCTCTGTCGGTGTCATGTGAAGGCTGCTGGTCTCCAGCTACAGGCTCTCTGCATCTCTCTTGATAATAGTAACCAGCTGAACATGACTTGTCAACAGTGCTCTGATTATAACTTCATGTTTATTGACACGATTTTAAACACTAATTTAACTACTGGCACCAGCGAAAACACAACATACAACATGTACATGGATTTCCGTGACATTAAATCACCTGAATCAGCTGGTGGAATAAAACTAAAGAATCGTGTGTGGCTCAAAATATCCGGTAAGTACACATTCAGGTAAAAAGGTTTTTCTGTTTAGTTCCTTTTAAAGTTAACTCTTCAGGACAAAGTGTTAAATTGGCTAAAAAAAATCGATTGACTTACTGTCTTTTGTCTTCCTAGCGCTGTTCGTTTCATGTCAGTATTTTTGGAACACTGTTACGAACTTTTATGACGCCACACGTATAACG
>BTPG01000006.1:155532844-155565344 GCA_036245525.1 Semisulcospira habei
CCAGATGCCGGAGATGGTTTGACCACAACTGTTCTTCGTCCACTTGACAAACTGATCAGACTCTATTAACACATAAAGACTGTTCAAGGTACCAAGGAATTTTAGTACCAGTCTGGAACTCTCATGGTCGATTCATATCTAGTTGTAATGTGTAAGCGATGATTGCGCTAACAGGTTAACCTCTTGACTGCTGCTGATGATACCGATCGGCGGAACAGACGTATGATTTAACCACGCGTCTCTTCCGCCGAACAATGATATCATGAATGGCAGTCATGATATACACTTTTAGCCCCGGATCCCTACAGCAGGAGATGGTTTGAACATGAAAATTCAAGGGTAGTGCCAGATTACCTTAAACTAATTTGGCACTACCCTTGAATTATCATGGTCAAGCCATCTCCGGCAACTGGTACATAGTCGTTAGGCTTGAGAAATGGGACCTTGGGGCTAAAAGGGTTAAGGGGCTAATCATTTTCTTTGTTTCGACACAGAAGGAGAAGACAAAGACGAGCCACAGAGGACATCCTAGGTCTGTACGCCGTATCACCAGCGACAGCACAGGCAAACTCACTCGACCCTAACCTAGCCTCCTTGTCACATAAACCTTTCGACTCCGATTACTGTGAAGTTGACCTAGACGACGGAAAACCTGGAAAGGACCACTCTGGGTCCACTAAAGATTGGCTCCAGACCGGCCAGAATACTTTTGCCATCGACAAAACAGCCACTGTAAGCGCGAATGGTCGGTCGATACAGGCAGACCCTGCAGTGACCATGTCTACATTTCCGATGAAGCAAAAGGCTTTGATCAATGGGAGATCAGCTGCTCGTGAGCGTCCTGGGCAAAATGAGACCGAAAACAAAAACGTTTATTTTATTCTGGAGCCAGAACATGAAGCTGCAAGCGATGCAGTCTCAGTTGGTGTTTCAGGAGGTGTTAAACAAGCTTCAAATGCAGTGACAAAGAAAACGGCCAAATATTTTGATGACGAAAGCTGTCATTATTATTCCCAGATCAAGGACAACGAAGAAGCACCGACAACTGGAGACGCCACAGCTTCAAAAGTAGCATCGTCAGCCAGAAGAGAGAAGAACCCATTCAGCATTGTAGACTACGAAGAAGTCGACCTCAGTTTAGACGAAGACGCGAAAGATTACGTTCAGGAAAACAATGAACCGCAGTCTTGTGGACCCAACAGAATTGTGGGGTTCGAACACCACAACCCTACGGGGTTCAGAAGACCACGGTCTACGTTCTCGCAGAAGCCCGAGACAGTTCCCAAGGACATAAGCCATGATGAGAATGATGATGAGGACGATGAATTGGTCATGATTGACAATGCAGCATACGTGTCTGCTGGGCCTCTGAAAGCAAATCACAACGAAAGCGATACAAATGACGAAGATAATGACGATGATGAAGAATTGATCATGATGGACAATGTGGCTTATGTATCTGCTGGCCCTCCTGGATCGGATCACAGCAAAATGGACCTGAGTTCTGCTATTACTCCTGCTGCCTCTGCTACTCATGATTATGATGATGGAGGTGATGATTCTAATCATGCTGTCGACTATGGTGACTCTGCACTGGGTGACCAGGCCCACAGCGACCAAGAAGACAAAGAGGCGGGAGAAAGAGATTACAGCACCATCGACGACCCGGACAGCGATGAAAGTGACGACGGAGTGAAGATGTTGGACAATGTCGTCTATGAATCGTTCCTCACGGGCAACACGCGTACGTCTGATGCGTAAAGAATTTATGTACGACGAAAGAGGCAGGTCATACGAGCACAGGGGGAGAAAACGGAAGTTATGGCAAGAGTTGTGCCCCTGACTCGGAGCGTCAGGACGCTCCGAGTCAGAGGCACAACTCTTGCCATAACTTCCGTTTTCTCGCTTGTGATACGAGTACTGTATGTACTGTGTTGGTTCTTTGATTTGCTGCGCAGAAGTCATAACTAAGCTGGTCTGTGATCTTGGACCTTACGGCTCGAAGCTTTAAGGTCCAAAATCACAGGCCAGCACACATGTCGTCAGCTGACAAATTGTACGGTGCTATATTAACTCATTCTACCCCAGACACACCACAGCAAGATAAGGATCGACCATGATAGTTCAATGGTGATGCCAGAATAGCTTGGCGCCTATGGGCGCCAAGCTATTCTGGCATCACCCTTGAACTATCATGGTCGATCTGTATCCTGCACTGCAAAGCAGTCTTCAAAGGACAACGGCAACATTTGAGGATTTCGGTGTTGGGGTACAATGAGTTAAGACAGTATAGGTATCGATGTGCTTTCACACCCTACTTCCTCAATGTTTCTGACGTGTGATCACTTCACAATCGTTGTGAGATATGGATCCACCCTGATAGTTCAAAGGAAGTGCCGAATTAGCCTGACTCCTTTTCAGGCACTAAGCTACTTTGACACCTTCCTTAAGCTGTCATGGTTTATCCGTCACCTGATAGATGAGTTATGGCGTTTGCTTGATTGCTAGCTGGCTAGCTGGCTGGCTTGATTGATTGATTGATTGATTGATTGATTGATTGATTGATTGATTGATTGATTGATTGATTGAACGACCGACCGACCGACCCATTCATTCATTCATTCATTCATTCATTCATTCATTCATTCATTCATTCATTCATTCATTCATTTCCGAAAACAAAACACACTATGCGTAGAATGTAAATAATGTATCTTAGATAACCTGTATGCGTCACATTTAGCCTCACTGACTATTTTGAAGCTTCAACATTTTCTTGAGTTTCGTACCATCATGTTCCAAACTGATTGATTCGCATCCGAAAATACTAACATTACTGACATATTGGTGCTTATCGTTATTCGTAGCATTACATCACAATTGTAACCAGAGCTTTGCAATACAAGAATTTCTGTTTTATGCCTTTGGTGTATTTAATTTTATACAAAAAAATTATTTTGATCTTAATCTATTTGATTGTGAACCCCATCATTGCTTGGACGCAACGAACAGCTTACATCTGCAAGAAATATAGATCTTCATGAGCCCCGCAGTTGCGGGGACTCATGAAGATCTATGTTTCTTGTTAGCTTCATGTATCTGCATGGTCCTTAAGTTTCTGAGCTATCTGAAGACGGCTTCAGAGATCTCAGGCTTTCAGTGTTACCAGTAGTGATTGAGTAATGAACACGATTTACATATAATCATTTAAATACATTTATTATGTACAGAAAACGCCGCTTATATCAAGATCGGCTATAACAAAAGTCGGATATAACAATGCTGTTTCGGAGATCGTGGCTACACTTTTCTATGTAAATTAATTCGCAAAAAAAACACAAATAAGAAGTAGGATGAATATTCAACACTCCGTATTTCATGAAAGATGATTTGTTGTAGATTTATATTACATTGTTTTAACTCATTCGAGACGTGCCGCCTCCGGATACGCGGCTTTAAGCCGCGCATCTGGAGGCAGCACGTCTCAAATGAGTTAAACCGTTTTAAATCCCCCTCCAACCCCTGCAAACTGCGTTATTTTCCGTTGTTAAATTTTTTAACTAGGACGCGTTGTTCGAGGGAGAGTGGGGGGGGGGGGGGGGAGGAGAGGGGTACTCGTGTTCTATTGTCGTAACTCCAGTTAACCCCTTCCATACCACTACACTGTACGTACATTTTTGTTTCTGAAATCTTGGTATTCAACGACCAAAAGCCAACACCGTCCGAGAAACATGGCTACGAATTGGTCTCAGCAAGAGGCATAGATCCTCATGAGCCCCCGCAGTCGCGGAAGCACATGAGGATCTGTCTCTTGCAGTTGGATCGTGTTCACTTTTTTAATCTGCAGTGAAGGGGTTAATGACAACAACCACAAATAACGCGATTTGCAGCGTTTGTAAATGAATTTTAAAAGGTGAGAAATATCGTAATAATTTATGAAGTCTAGAAAATATCCTCTGTCACTGTTACGATTGTGGTTGTGTTGTCCTGTGAGAGCATACATGTGTTAATCGTAGGAAACGATCCGATATTTATTTGAGCTATCATGGTTGCGATTCACGTACCTTTTTAGTAAGATTTTCTTTCGTTTGCGCGTAGAACGTAATTCGCTTTGTTATTATGCTAAGTTTAACCGGAAGCTTCTAGAAAAGTCGCACGGAGAATAGCGGTCGATCTTTGTTTTGCGTAGATTCGCGGAGTATAGACTAGAACCTTCGAACAGGTCGCGCTGTCTTGTGACCGCGTACGTGTGGCGTCAGCAGAGTAAGAAACATTTCGCTACATTGCATTATAGACATTCAAATAGTTATAGTTGTTTGCTGTGCGCCTGAAGTTGGCAGCCGTTTTTTTGTGTTGTGAAAGATCGTGAAAGTTCTGGAAAATTCCGACTGGGTCGTGAACTGCCTACCATACTTTTGTGAGACGTCATTTTACATTGGGATTTGGGGCTGATATGAGCAGCCGAATTTTTGTAGCCTATTGTAGTTATTCTAGAAAATTCTTTCTTTATTAATATTTATGAGTTTCAGTTACGGGTTCCATTCTGATTGGTTGCGTTGAATGATTTTCTTGGATTGTTCTGGAAATTGGTTGTACTATAAAAGATTGGTGCTGGGAAGCACATATATAGATTGTCTTGCATTGTCAGTTGTAGAGACACACAGTTTATCGTAGGTACGTGGCCCGTATAGGGTGTACATTGTGAGAAACGCAGCGTAACGGTGTGGTGTACGTTGTATGAGAAACTTTGTGTCGGCAGTGTGGACATTTGCAGAAGAGACATTGTATCAGAGTTGGTGCATTTGGAAATGCATTGTGTGGAGATCGCATCGCTGAATTAAAATATTGTTGGAACTGTTACTCCAGTATTGTCTACATCCTTGAGCCACGTGTGACGGCTTGCAGCTGAACGAAGTTTATTTAAAAGAACCTTACGTGCGTGCGTCTGGTGTGTTTATTATACTACGACTACGATTCTAGCACGTAACAGTCACATTACAGAGAGCGCTGAACCTGTCTTTTTGCGTTAACTCGTTCAGCCCGACTGCCGTATTTCCCAAATTTTGGAAGCGTCATGTAATGACTATACACCAGTTGCCTGAGATGGATCGACCAGATAATTCAAGGGCAGTGCCAGATTAGCTTGGCGCCGACAGGCGCCAAACTAATCTGGCACTACCCTTGAATTATGATGGTCGACCCATCTCCGGTTGTAGTGCGTTAGGGCTGAATGGGTTAAGTGTATGCATGTGCAAACTTCAGACGTAACGAGGGGTCTCCGGCTGATTGTTTTTATTCTTTTATCCGAAGGTTACTGTAGTTGATGGATTCATAATTTGATCAACATTTTGTAATGATTACGTAGAAAATGTTTTTGAATTAGTATTTTACGGTTTTCCTATCGATGGCAGTAATGTGCTTAAAACAATGTCAATTAGCTAGATTCTTTTTGGGAAGGATTTTTTTTTTCTTCTTGGTTGCTTTTGTCCCGATTGCTGCGGGGTCCATTGTCTTTGTTCTCAGTATTCGTTTTTTCAGCATATTGAGGTTTGCTTCAGAATTATATCGCTCATTTGCAGTCGGCAGGAAAATCCGGAATAACGCCCTAAATTTAACCAATTCACTCCTCGTGCGCGCAGATTGTGGTGTTGAATCATTGTAGCTTCAGCGTCAAAGATCCTCAGCCGTCAAACAAACACGGATACAAAGTGGTTATCAGCGAGAGGCATAGATCCTCGTGAACCTCAGATGTAAGGGGACTCATGAGGATCTGTACCTTTTGTAGCTGAATGATAATCATTTTTCTCGACAGAGATAAAGGTCCAGCCCGAATTTAATCCGCAAAAAGAGCATGGATTCTCATGAGCCCATGCTATTGAAAGGTCTCATATGAATCTATGTAGATTTCGCAGATGGAACGGGTTTTGTGAAAGATTATTGTGTGTGTGTGTGTGTGTGTGTGTGTGTGTGTGTGTGTGTGTGTGTGTGTGTGTGTGTGTGTGTGTGTGTGTGTGTGTGTGTGTGTGTGTATGTGTGTGCTATTGTTTATGTTGCTTATTGTAATGTCAGAATTGCTGTAAATGATTGCAGATAAAACTCGTATTTCAAGTTCTTCAGGTTTTTATTGCTTTCGAATGTGTGGCCGGCGTGTGATATGTGGGTTTTCTCCCTTTAGTTATCATCCCACGATGGTGGTATTTCTTTTGATTTCTTGCTTGTGTGTGTGTGTGTGTGTGTGTGTGTGCGCGCGCGCGTGTGTGTGTGTGTGTGCGTGTGTGTCAGTGGAAGTGATTGTGCGTGTGTGTGTATCTGCGTGTGTGTGTGTGTGTGTGTATATATGTGCATACGTATGTTGCATGCAGCTGACTGTGTGCGAGTGTGTCAGTGGAAGTGATTGTGCGTGTGTGTGCATCTGTGTGTGTGTGTGTGTGTGTGTGTGTGTGTGTGTGTGTGTGTTTGTGCGCGTGTTTGTATGTGTATATGTGCGTGTGTATGTTGCATGCAGCTGACTGTGTGTGCGTGCACGATTTTGTGCTCTAGGGTCAAAATGTGCGTCCTACAATGTATGCGTCATTGTGCTTTTTAACCCCTTCCCTGCCACTGTGCGTACATTTTTGTTTCTGAAATCTTGGTTCATTCAACCACCAAGAGTCAACACAGTCCCACAAACATGGATACAGATTGGTCTCAGCAAGAGACATAGATCCTCATGAGCCTCCGCAGTCGCGGAAGCTCATGAGGATCTATGGCTCTTGCAGGTGGATCGAGTTCACGTTTTTTTCGGGAGTTCTATTAGCATCAACAAAATTAAAATGTCAGTCGAGGCAGTGATACTGATCCCTCATTGTGATCCTGTCCTTTGGAATATAAATTAAAATTTCCCTTTTAGAATCTGCTCAAACTTTTACCACCGTCACTGAGATGAGTGTCATGACGATCACCGTTCATTACCGCTTATGGTTTGGGTGAAGGGTTTGAACAACGGATTAATGAAATAATGGTGTGAATGAATCATGGGCGTAACAAATTATGTTGCTTGGTTTCTACTCCTCTCAACTCATTCGAGGAGCCCCTCATCAACAGCTGCGGCTATTGATAAGGGGCACCTTGAATGAGTTAACTCACTGGCATTTCAAGAGATGACCTTTGTACTCACACTCACAGACCCAGTGCTGTTCACGTCACCAGCGACAACGAGACAATCAAATTACAAAAAAAAAAATCTGCAGTTTTACAACTCTATAACCCATAATCTCATACTGGCTGAGGAATTAGGACGGATGTTGCACTGCAAGAGGCATATTTCATCATGAGCCCCCTCAGCTGCGGGGGCTCATGATGATCTATGCCTCTTGCGGCTGGTTTGCTTTGCAAAGCTTAACAGTGAATGTAGAGGCACTTTGAACGAGTTAACTCATTGTCATTTCATAGAGGAACTTTGGACTCACACTCACAGACCAAGTGTTGTTCACGTCACCAGCGACAACGAGACAATTAAATTACAAAAGCTCTGCAGTTTTACAACTCTATAACCTATAATCTCATACTGCCTGAAGAATTAGGACGGCTGCGGGTGTTCATGATCTGTGCCTCTTGCGGCTTGTTTCCTTTGCAAAGCTTGACAGTGAAGGAAGGAAGGAATCTGCATGGGGCTTTTACACACACACACACACACACACACACACACACACACACACACACACACACACACACACACACACACACACATACGCAAACACACACAACACACACACACACGCACACTCACACAACACACACACACACACACACACACACACACACACACACATGTGTGCGCGCACACACACACAAGTTACATTGTTGTACTGAAACTGTAATTTAGTCATTCCACATAGTGACGTACCGTACATTTCTATTTATCGTTGTGTAAGTTAGTCATTTCATTCAAAGACAAAAATCTAAAACCGTCCAAGAAACATGAATACAAATTGGTCTCAGCAAAAGGCATAGGTCCTGTTTCTTTCAATGTTGTATTCTTTTTCGACATTCGCTGGCAAAGTTTCACATAATGACAAACAGTGGAATTATGTTTATTGAAGAGACCTGCTTAAGGCAATGTACGGTTAACTCATCCCAGACAAACAGCATCCGAATACGCGACTAAAGCCACGTATCCGGATGCTGTTCGTCTCGAATGAGCCAACAGTTTGGAACGTCTCATTAGCAAATTAATGTTGTCAGTATATCTCAGTATGTCTTAACAATGCTGGTCAAAATGGATAGCTTGACATAAAGTTTTGATGTCGCAAAATGGAAGACTCACACGGTTTGTGAAAAGAAGGGTAGAAAGATCCTAGACAACATTGAGAATTTGATGTACCAGCATCTTTTTTTTTTAATTGAATAGAATCCCGCCATGGAGCAGATCTCTGTAAAGTGCGAAGCACTAATTTCTAGTTTAAAGGACTGATGTTGACATAGCGGAAGTGAGTAATTATGCGGGCTGCATTTAGGTCAATCAGAATGTGATGATGCGGGATGTGTAAACACATACTTGAAGTTTTCCTTGTTTGCACTGACAACGCCTGATAAAATTGCACGATCATGAAAAAAAATCTCGATCAGCTCGCAAAAGGTCATCGGGCCGACATTAGCCGCAGTTGGCTAGCGCACAGAAGTGATCAGGTCACCTGCGGCCGACGTCTGCCACACAGTCTAGTGCGTAATGGGCGTGCTGCATCACGAAGAGTTATTCTCGGCTCGGTTCTCGGTTGTATCTTCAGTTTGTTTAATTGTTTTAGTATTTCGATTTCGCCGTGGACGCAAGCTTAATGGTCCTTTCCCGCTTCAACAAATCTGGTGAGTAAATGTGTTGAAGATGGTCAAATAATCATACATGTTTTCTGTCAGATGTTTGCAAACCCTATCATCTTGTCCGTTTCTAAAATACACAATTCATTAAATGAAATCATCACGGATGCCGTAACGTTTAGGATGCAGTACTGGGCTGTTTATAAGAGAACATTAATTTTGCTTGGTCTTGTAGTTTCAAAATTTCAAATTTTCAAATGTTCAAACAAATCAAAAACCGGTTTCGGTTTTAGTTTATTTAGTCTCGAACCCAGTGGGGGACGAGAGAATGACAAACCTAATCTTTTAGTATTTATTGATGAATTTATATAGCGGCCATTAAACAGCGCGTTGCAGACTACTTTATTCCGCACGTAAAAGGCATTCACGTGGCTTCATTCACATTTATTACAGTATCCTAACATCAAGTAGTCCAACACAAGTAGACACAGTAGTCTGTAAGTCCATAAACAGACGTAGCATAATATATCACAGTGTGATGTCACATGTTTGGGCGTAAGGGGGAGCGTTCACATACCAGCATGCACTAATTGCGGCATCTATATGAAGACAACAAGAGAGGTCCAAAGTCAAGTCAAATTAGTTTTCGTTGGGTGAAAATGCCCAACGTGCGCTTACTCACTGTACACGTGAACGTGCCCCAACTAACAAAAACAAGTTTACAAGAATCCCAGAGTGCACTACATTCCATACGTAACTGATAGTTGAAGTCAGAATGCATTTCATGTAAATTGACAGTGCTTGCAAACTTCATGCCATAGTTCTGCAAAAGTGTTCAGGTCGAGATGTACATGGCAGACCCGGATCCAGGGGGGGGGGCGGGGGGGCCATGACCCCCCCCCCCCCCACCCCCGATCCCAAATTTGTTAAAATGCTAGCGTGGTGGAGGCCTTTTGCATGAGGTTCAAGGTCCCAAACAAGAAGTTGCCCCACCCCCTTCTAGAGCTAAGTGATCCGGCCCTGCATGGATAGTATATATTAGTAATGAAACTAAACCATCCACTAAGGTGCCAGCATGGATGGATGGCGGGTAAAGGTAGCTAGCAACTTGTCATACAATTCGATGATTCATTACATACATGATATGCATATTATAGTAAATCAACCAATACAAAACATGACAGCTCTAAGCATATTCGGAGAGCTGATACTAGTCCGACTCCGGGCACGGAGAAAGACCAAGCTACAAAGGCCAGCTAAGGGTTCTGAGCACGCTGCCAAGTTAAGAGAACAGAACGCTTTTGCCTAGGTAACAGAACAAAACGGTATTGGTCAATCTCAGGGCGCCAAGAAAGACCAAGCAACATTGGCCAGCTCAAGGCTCTGAGCACGCTGCCATGTTGACAGAACAGAACGCTGCTGGTCGTTCTCATAGCTCTGAGAAAGACCATGCTACATGCTACAAAGACCAGCTCAGGGCTCTGAGTACGATGCCTAAGTAACAGAATAAAAAGCTACTGGTCATACTCAGGGCTCTGAGAAAGACCAAGCTACATAGGCCAGCTCAGGGCTCTGAGCACGCTGCCTAGGTAACCAAAGAAAACGCTACGGGTCAGACTCAGCGCTCTGAGAACGACAAAGCTACAAAGACCAGCTCAGGGCTCTGGGCACGCTGCCTATGTAGCAGGATGGACTCTACTGGTCAATCTCAAGACCAAGCGACATCGGCCAGCTCAGGGCTCTGAGCACGCTGCCATGTTAACAGAAAAGAACGCTACTGGTCAGTCTCAGGGTTCTGAGAAAAATCAAGGTAAAAGGCCAGCTCAGAGCTCTGAGCACGCTGCCTAGGTAACAGAACAAAACGCTACTGGTCAATCTCAGGGCTCTGAGAAAGACCATGCGACATTGGCCAGCTCAGATCTCTGAGCACGCTGCCAATGTAAACAGAACAGAACGCTCTGAGCACGCTGCCTAGGTAAAAGAATAAAAAGCTACTGGTCAGACTCAGAGTTCTAAAAAGACCAAGCGACATTGGCCAGCTCAGGGCTATGACCACGCTGCCATATTAACAGAGCAGAACGTTACTGGTCAGTCTCAAGGCTTTGAAAAAGACCATGCGACATTGGCCAGCTCAGGGCTCTGAGCACGCTGCCAATGTCAACAGAACAAAACGCTCTGAGCACGCTGCCTAGGTAACAGAATAAAACGCTACTAATCAGACTTAGAGCTCTGAGAAAGACCAAGCGACATTGGCCAGCTCAGGGCTCTGAGCACGCTGCCTAGGTAACAAAACAAAACGCTCCTGGTCAATCTCAGGGCTTTGAGAAAGATCAAGTGACATTGGCCAGCTCAGGGCTCTGAGCGTGTTAACAGAGTAGAACGCTGCTGGTCAGTCTCAGGACTCTGAGAAAGACTATGCTATAAAAGCCAGCTCAGGGCTCTGAGCACGCTGTCTAGGTAACAGAATAGAACGCTACTGGTCAGACTTAGATCTCTAAGAAAGACCAAGCGAAATTGGCAAAGCTCAGGGCTCTGAGCACGCTGTCTAGGTAGCATAATAAAACGCTGCTGGTAGAGCTCAGAGAAAGACCAAGCGACATTGGCCAGCCTGGGCTCTGACCACGCTGTCATGTTCACAGAACAGAGCGCTACTGGTCAGTCTCAGGGCTCTGAGAAATACCATGCTACAAAGGCCAGCTGAGGGCTCTGAGCACGCTGCTTAGGTAACAAAACAAAACGCTCCTGGTCAATCTCAGGGCTCTGAGAAAGAACAAGCGACATTGGCCAACTCAGGGCTCTGAGCACGCTGCCATGTCAACAGAGCAGAACGCTGCTGGTCAGTCTCAGGGCTCTGAGAAAGACCATGCTATAAAGGCTAGCTCGGGCTCTGAACACGCTGCCTAGGTAACAGAATACAACGCTACTGGTCAGACTCAGAGCTCTGAGAAAGACCAAGCGAAATTGGCCAGCTCAGGGCTCTGAGCACGCTGTCTAGGTAACAGAATAAAACGCTACTAGTCAATCTCAGGGCTCTGAGAAAGACCAAGCGACATTGGCCAGCTCAGAGCTCTGAGCACGCTGCCATGTTAACAGAACAGAACGCTACTGGTCATACTTAGGGCTCTGAGAAAGACCAAGGTAAAAGCCGGCCAGCTCAGGGCTCTGAGCACGCTGCCTAGGTAACAAAACAAAACGCTCCTGGTCAATCTCAGGGCTCTGAGAAAGTTCAAGTGACATTGGCTCTGAGCACGCTGCCTAGGAAAACAAAGTGGACGGCACAAGTCAGACTCAAGGCTCTGAGAAAACCAAGATTAAGGCCAGCTCAGGGCTCTGAGCAAGCTGCCAAGTTAACTGACCAGAAGAGAACGCTCCTGGTCAGGGCTCTGAGAAATACTCGACACACTGTACTGTATTCTAACGTCATTACAGATATTGTACTGCATTTGCAATAAGTGTACATTTCAGTGTAGTTATCAACAAATACCGTAATATCACAAAACACATTCTCAAGTTAGACAGAATAAAAGCTGCCGGTCAGACTCAGGGGTCTGAGAAAGACCAAGCAACAAAAGAAAGCTCAGGGCTCTGAGCACCCTGCCTAGGTAACAGAACAAAACGCTACTGCATGGTCAGACTCAGGGCTCTGAGAAAGACCAATTAGCTACAAGGCCAGCTCAGAGCTCTGAGCATCCTACCTAGGTAACAGGCACATGAAAAACATTAAAGTATAAGGCATTTAACAAGAATAACAATAAAGAAAATTTATCTATATAATAATCATTTAAGTGAGATTTTCAAGCTAAACAAAATATTATGTACAGCTAACAAGAAAACAGATATAAAATGCTCCCGCTAGCATCTGTGTGTGCATGAGTGGGTACAACAAAGGTGATAAAGCAATTCACAAAGTTCGCGTACACATGCCGTAGTGCCTGTAATACACTGGAACATTCGAATACACGTAGTGACGCACGGTTACACAAGATGGCGACGCACGGTATCAAGATGGCGACTGAGTAGATCACGCTATCTCAGTGCTCTCAAGTTTTCGAAGGGTTTAAGCAGCATAAAAGCGAGAATGACCATATAATGCCAGGAAAAAAAGCTACAAAGAAGATATATGCAGTGACGGTTGGAAGAAAGATCGGAATCTACCTGAATTGGTCGCACGCCTCCCAATCAGTCAACGGGTATGGTGGAGCGAGCTTCAAGGGCTTTTCAACAATGGCGGAGGCCCACGCGGAAATGCGACAAGGTGGCTACCCGGCCGCTCCAATCTACGGCGAAGACGGAAAAAAATGCCGAGACACAGAAGAAAAGGAGGAAGACGCTGCTCCACTACCAACATCACCGGTAACACCATCATCGCCGGAACATCGAAATTCTACGACCACCACAGCCAGCAGCACCACCGCACAGCCTGATGCTCTACCATGTTTCTGCGGCAACAACACAGAAGAACGTGCACTTACCTGCATAGATTGCAAGAGAAAGGTACACCTTATATGTACAAAGCTTCCCATGTACCAGCTGTGTATCTTCCTGAAATCCTCACGAAGATTTACATGCGAGCAATGTGCAAAAGTCTTCATGGACGACCGCACACAAGAAGAGGTCGAGGCGGCCATTTTGATAGCCACCCCGGGCGCACACAGCCAACAACCCCCAGCCACGCAGCACACGGCCGAGATGTCAGCCCTGACTGCCAACACAAAGACTACGTGCGACCTGCTGCGTAACTTGAAAGGGGCGCTCGGCAACCTCGCAACACAGGTGGCCGCCTTACAAACCTCACATGAGGAGAGTAAGGCTACCATCTCTTCCCTAGAGGCGAGGTTAGCCAGCCGTGACATCAACCACAAACCTTACACCCCTTCGCTCATGCTGTCCGACCAAAATGAGCCCTCGCAACTTAACCTCCCCCGCGCCCCCGTGACCCCCGACAACAACCAGCCCCCAGCGGAGCGCACACGCCACGACAGCGCCGGCAGCGGTAACACCACCAGCAGCGAGAGCAGCGAAGACAGCATTGGGTCTAAAGGGAAGATAGCGGAGTGGATCGACAACAACCCCGCGCCGATCGTCTGGATTCTGCACGACTCTGTGCTGAACAGGATCGACTCTGACCGCCTTAGCCGCTCTTACGGCCTGAAGGTCATTAAAGAGAGGGTCTACACCGCCGAACAGCTCCAGAACTTCGCCGTCAACCGTGCCAGCCAGTGTGAACCGGAGGCGGTTCTGCTCCACACTGGCATCAACAACCTTAAGACGGAGAGTGCGGAGGATGCCAGCTCCAAATTCGTAGCGGCCACTCTCGACCTCATGGACCGGCACCCCCGCAGCGCTATCGTCATCTCAAGGGTAGTGCCGACCAACCGCTCTGACCTGCAAGCCAAGAGGGAGCTATTCAACGCCTTGGTATTTGCAGGGCTTCACGGCAACGACAGGGTCTCCTTCCTCAGCCACGAGAACTTGGCGGGAAGGAGGAACCTGTATGATGGCCCCATCCACCTGTCAGAAAGTGGGGCCAGTCTGCTAGCGGCCAACATCGGCCGCCACCTCAAGTCCCGGCTGTGGCACACCCTGAAAGAGAAGCGACGCCGAAGCCAGCCAGCCAGCAGCAGCAGCAGGAGGAGAAGCAGCATAACCAGCAAAACCAGCACGAAGAGCGACACCAGCCCAACAACGACCGACGACACTACGCCAAGCCACGACAGTGGGGACCACGACAGTACAGGCCCCTTCCACGCCACCGCCGCTACGACAGCCACTACAAACAGGAGGGGGAGCGCTACAACCAAAGAGATCTCAACTACGACGACCGTTGGGCCGAGACCACCTACCAGGAACGACCGCGACAACACTACGCTGACGACCGGCAGAACTCCAGGTACCAGGAGCCTCCAGGACGCAACGGCTACAGAGGCCGGCGGGACGACCGAGAGAGTTTCTACAGGCGATAGACAACCTACCTGTCAGGTCTGTATAGATACATACTCCATCTCACGTTGTTTACCGCTACCATCTCATTTTGATATACTAACTTACTAATGCTTACTAACCTACTGAGAAGTATGATCATTATATAGAGGTAAGCAACTACAGCGAATATATTTGTTTACCTTGCATATTACCAATGTTTACACTTACTCACTCATCGTAACCCACATCTATTAATTAATTTCATACCATATTCTACGGATGTCTCTGTGACTCGTTTTGTAAGCTACTACGAGAATTTTATGCTTTGTAACCCTTCGATTACTTGTAGATGCACTGTATGCTGCATAGGATATATGACAATAAAGTACCTTCAGATTCTGTCATGGAACATTAAGGGGCTAAAGGAGACAATAGACGGACTAAGGATAAACAAACTCGTAGAACTCGAAGTAACCAGAAGACTTGAAAGATATGACATAATATTCCTACAAGAAACCCACCAAGACGATAGTTGTGAAACGTCCGTTCCGGGATTCTCGAGCGCTATATCATTCCACAGACAAAAAAGGGGAAGATCACACAAAGCCTCGGGCGGCATATTAGTACTGATCAAAGAAAGCCTTCGAGAGAGCGTCAAATGCCTGCCCTGTAGCAACAGCGACATTGTTTGGCTCCAAATTAAAACGGACGAAACACGCGAGACACTATACATCGGCAGTGTATACATCCCCCCCGAAAACTCCACATACGGCAGAGACCATACCGCGGCTATCTGGGATAAACTACAGCAGGATATTGATTACTTCTCGTCATCCGGCAACATTATAATCTGCGGAGATTTTAACGCCAGGACAGGTTCTCATGCCGACTTCATCCACCTAGACAGCGTAGGAAACCAAAACCATCTGCCGGAACACTACCAGTTCGATAACATACATGCCAGAACATCCAGGGACGCCACGGTCCACAAGTACGGCAGACGGCTAACGAATATATGTCTGGATAGCAACCTCTTCATCCTAAACGGCCGGACCCTTGGCGACTTGACAGGTAAATTCACATGTCACACGCCACAGGGGAGCAGCGTTGTTGACTATTTTGTCTGCAGCCAGCAGCTCTCGGTGGACGTAGTGAAGCTTACTGTTAAAGACCTAACACCGTACTCCGACCACTGCCCGGTAGAACTCGGGATATACGCGACGTTGAAGAACAAAAACAAGCGCGATTATTATTGCGATAGCAACATAGCACAAACCCCCAGCAACTACACGGCACAAACAGACACGGCTAAACAATACATATGGGATAAAGACTCAGCGGATAACTATGCGCGCGCGTTCCTGTCAGCCGAGGTACAAGCACTACTAGACGACTTCACAAACAATACAGACCATTCTAACCATAACGCAGATAAAATAGAGGATATGGTAAAATGTCTCTCAAGGGCGCTGATCGGGGCCGCGGAGCTGTCACTGAGACAGAAACCGCGGCCCGGTTCTCTCCGTAAACACAGGAGGAAAAAGACAACAAAGAAATGGTTCAGTCGTGGCTGCATAGGAATGAGAAAAGACCTGAAATCTCTGCTCAACGCAATAAATAGAAATCCAGGCAATTCCGAACTAAAATCCAAATATTTCAGTAAGAGGAAAACCTATAATAAATTCATCAAGAAGACAAAAGCCGAGTACAAAAGAAAACTAGTGGATACCCTTAACGAAGCAATAGAAAAAGACCCAAATGCAATCTGGGCAGCAGTAAGAGAACTAAAAAACGTAGATACCCCAGTAGGCGCAGGAAAAACAATAGTTAGCGCTGCAAAATGGCTAAGCCACCTAGAGAACATAGTAGCTAGAGAGGTTGACGTTAAAGAGGAGAGAAAACGAGAGGTAGAAGCTAAACTGGAGCTCAAAGAGAAAGAACCATGTTTCAATAGCTTAGATTTCCTAATCACCAACATAGAAATAGAAACAGCTGTCAAACATCTAAAAATGAAAAAGGCAGGAGGCAAGGACGGCATCTTCAACGAAATGATAAAGACCAGCCTGCCCTACACTATCAACAGCTTGAGAGCTTGCTTCAACGCCATCCTAACCTCAGGGCACTACCCGCCCTCGTGGAAAACAGGTGTCAGTATCCCACTATATAAAGGCGGAGACGCGACTGACCCAAATAACTACCGAGGCATAACTCTCACAAGCGCACTTAGTAAGCTGTTTTGCCAGGTCATCAACGAGACAATAGTCAACTACCTAGAACAAAACAGTTGCTGGGCCTCCATGTTTCCATATCTCTGGCGGGATTCCGTCAATGCCTGCTGCTTTGCCACTCTTGAGCTGGTGGATGGCTGTGAGGGTCTCTTCGGCGGTGGGCGGTTCGTCCAATTCAACCTTTAGTGGAAGGTGTGGGATTTGGAGGATGACTGTTTTTTGAACAGTGCGCTCAGCGCCGAAGAGGTCCTGAAAGTACTCCGACCAGCGGTTCAAGATGGAGGTATTATCTGTGAGGAGTGCCTGTCCATCAGCGCTTCGCAGGGGACTTTGTACCAGGTGCCTAGGGCCATACACTGCTTTCAGTGCTTCGTAGAAGCCCCTGTAGTCACCGTTGTCAGCGCAGAGCTGCGTCCTCTGTGCGAGTCTGGACCACCACTCGTTCTGGAGTTCTCTAAGCTTGAGCTGGAGACTGCTGCAGATGAGGCGGAAGGCAGACTTCTTCACAGGGCAGGAAGGCTGCACAGCACTGCACAACAAGCTCCACGACCTCTTTCTCTGCTGCTGGGAAAAAGGAACACTACCAAAGGATCTCCGTGATGCAGTCATCATCACCCTGTACAAGAACAAAGGAAAGAAGTCTGCCTGCTCTAATTATCGTGGAATTACCCTGCTGTCCATTGCCGGGAAAATTCTCGCAAGGTTGCTCCTGAATCGGCTGGTACCTGCCATCGCTGAAGACCACCTCCCAGAGGGCCAGTGTGGCTTCAGAGCCAACAGGAGTACCACCGACATGGTCTTTGTGCTGAGACAGCTTCAGGAGAAGTGCCGCGAGCAGAACAAAGGGCTGTACGTAACGTTTGTCGACCTAACAAAAGCGTTTGACACTGTGAGCAAGCAAGGTATGTGGCAGATCCTGGAGCGACTAGGCTGTCCCCCAAAGTTCCTCAACATGATCGTCCAGCTCCACGAGGACCAGCAAGGCCAGGTCAGACTAAACAGTGACCTCTCAGAGCCATTCCCCATTCGCAACGGCGTGAAGCAAGGCTGCGTGCTGGCACCGACCCTCTTCACCATCTTCTTCAGCATGATGTTGAAGCAGGCCACAGTGGACCTCGACGATGACGACGCAGTGTACATCAGGTATCGTCTCGATGGCAGCCTGTTCAACCTCAGACGACTGCAGGCCCACACGAAAACCCTAGACCAACTGATTCGTGAGCTGCTCTTTGCTGATGACGCTGCCCTCGTTGCACACACAGAGAGAGCCTTGCAGCGCATTACGTCCTGCTTCGCAGATGCCGCCCAGCTCTTTGGACTTGAGGTCAGTCTGAAAAAGACAGAGGTCCTTCATCAGCCAGCACCCAAGGAAGAGCATCGCCCTCCCCACATCACCATCGGCGAGTCCGAACTGAAGTCTGTACACCAGTTTACCTACCTCGGCTGCATCATCACGTCAGACGCCAAGGTGGACAAGGAGCTGGACAACAGGCTGGCAAAAGCGAACAGTGCTTTTGGGCGACTATTCAAGCGGGTGTGGCACAATCAACAGCTGAAAAAAGGCACCAAGATCAGCGTGTACAGAGCTGTCGTCCTCACCACCCTGCTGTACGGTTCCGAGTCCTGGGCCCTCTACCGCAGCCAACTACGACTCCTCGAACGCTTTCACCAGCGCTGCCTGCGTACCATCCTCAGCATTCACTGGAGTGACTATGTCACCAACGTCGAGGTCCTTGAACAGGCGGAAACTTTGAGCATCGAGGCTTTGCTGCTGCGGACACAGCTTCGCTGGGCGGGGCACGTCTCCAGGATGGAGGATCATCGCCTACCCAAGATCACTCTGTTCGGCGAGCTCGCCACTGGACACCGAGACATAGGGGCACCAAAGAAGAGATGCAAAGACGGTCTCAAGAAGTCACTTAGTGCCTGCCAAATCGACCACCGCCAGTGGTCTTCGCTTGCTGCGGACCGTGACACCTGGCGCTCCACCATTCACAAGGCAGCCGTCTCCTTTGAGGACTCTCGCAGAGCTAACCTCAAGGACAAGCGGCTCAGGAGAAAAAACAGAGTTGTCGTAACTCAGAACCCTGACCAGACCTTCCCCTGCAGCCACTGCGGTCGAACCTGCCTGTCCCGGATTGGCCTCCGCAGTCACGAAAATGCCTGCAGACGACGTGGGCAAGCCCTATAGAATCTTCGTTCGCGAAGCCAAGCCATGATTGATTATGAGAACAAAACAAATTTTACGCCCCAGAACAGGCAGGATTCAGAAAAACGCAAAGGACCACGGACCAAATATTCGTGCTCAAACACATAGTCGATAAATACCTAAAGTCCCCAAACGGCAGACTATACTGCTGCTTTGTGGATATGCAAAAAGCTTTTGACAGCGTGTGGCATGACGCTATGTTATTAAAACTCCTAGACCTAGGCATTGGCGGGCTCTGCTACAACGTAATCAGAAACATGTATAGTCAGTCAACTGTGTGCACAAAAGTACTCGGCGGGTACACAGAAGACATACCTTTAAAAAAGGGGGTGCAACAAGGAAATAATCTAAGCCCTACTCTGTTCAATATTTTCATCAACGACCTCCCAAATTGCTTAAAGGACGAAGACTCCCCAACCGTTAACAACACGACAGGTACGGAATTGCCGTGCTTACTGTACGCAGACGATCTAGCGGTTCTGTCCACTACAAAAGCTGGCCTGCAGAACAAATTAAATAAACTACATAAATACTGTGAAGACTGGGACCTGACGGTCAATAAAAATAAAACAAAGATAATTGTGTTCGCACGAGCAGCACCAAAAGTACCGACCGTATTTAGGTATGGAAACGATTTAATAGAAACAGTGGATACATACAAGTACCTAGGGGTAATGTTCAATAACACAGGTAGCTTTACATCAGCACAAGACCACCTTGGTAGACAAGCCAGCAAAGCCGCTCATACCCTTAAACGCTCATTATACAAACAAAACCTATATACTTAAACGATAATGCAACTGTTTGACTCTCTAGTGGTCCCTGTCGCAACATATGCATCAGAAGTATGGTTCCCTTTCACACTAAAAGCAAATAATATGGACAGTGACCTGAGTGACCTCTTCGATTACTGCATGAAGGGACAAATGCCTCACGAGTGCATCCAACTGAAATTTGCTAAGTCCATCTTAGGCATCCACAAAAAAGCTATGAATATTCTGGCCCTAGCTGAGATCGGACAGTTCCCTGTGAGCATCAGAGTATCGGTCCAAGTGATAGGTTTTTGGCTTCACATGCTAAACTCTGACAGCACCTCCTACCTCAAACAGGCGTATCACGAACAGCTCGAGACCACCGCCCCGTGGGTCGCTTTCACAAGACAAATTCTTTGCTCACTGGGCTTTCGCCACGTGTGGGATAAGCAGTGTACATTCAGGGGAACTTCACTTAAAACAGCCCTCCATAGAAAACTAGAAGAACAGTACATTAAATACTGGAACAAAATTAAGCGGAACAACACATCTAGACTGACATTCTATAACAAAGCAACTGATAAATACGGAATACAAAGCTATCTTATTTACACAAAAATACGAGAACACAAACAAGCCCTAACGAAGTTGCGAGTAAGTGCCCACATGTTAGAAGTAGAAAGAGGCAGGTATACAAACACACCCCGGGAACATAGACTATGTCGCGCGTGTGGAGTAGTAGAGGACGAAATTCACATGCTAGACGATTGTAGTTTATATAATCAACTCAGAACCCAGCTAGTTACAAGTACAGACTGCCATAAGCCAAGCCAACTTCTAATAAGAAAGGATGCACAATGCACTCTAGCAGAGTTTGTATTTGATTGCTTCTCCGTAAGGGAGAGAAACGTAACGACCAAACAGCATTGATACTGCGTATTCCTCTCTCTTCTTTTTTCACGCCCCGGACCGTCGGAGACTACAAGACCGGACGGAGCCACGGACCACACGAAATTCACCGGCGCTCACAGGAGAATAATATGCACGAACACAGACGCCGCGCGATGAACGATGAACTGACTTACTGCCGACAGAAAAGTGCAAAATTCCGTGTGGACTGAACGAGTAACGTACATGATAGTTAAGTCCGATCCCTATGTGTCCTTTGGCCCCAACTGAATGGGCCCCTCGACAATAAATGTTGTTCTTGTTCTTGTTCTTGTTCTTGTTCTTCAACGATGGGTGGTGGTGCGGAAGCGGGGGATTGAAAGGTGTTGCAATATTGCATAGCTTGACCGCGGGTCAGCCATTCCAGGATCTGCGTGCTTATGTGGACAGAGTAGCGCGTGTGCATCAAGCATCTGACATATTCCTGAATACCAAGACATAAAACCGCTGCTCAGCAGCATCCGACCCTTTGCGCATGCGCTCTCCCCTATCGTAATCAAGGACGGTTTCTGTAAGAATGGTCGACCCCGTTTGCCATACATGCAAGCCCGCCGGCCCGACCAAGTGTTGCGTAACTTTTAGTCGTACCCTCTAGTAATGCCCACCACGCGGGCTTGTGTATTGCAGGCGGTCCCCCACGCCGGCTGTATGTATTGCAGGTGGTCAAGTGGGGTGCGCTAACACTATTCACTCATTGCTCATCCTACTCGCGTATAGGACTGATATATACATATATGGTTCGTTCTCCGTTTTATATAAACAGCATTTGTATTTGTATCTGTCAATAAAATTTTAATTAATGAGCAGCTCTAGGGCTGTTGGCACAATGAGGCGAAGAGTAAGCGAGTAAGCAAGTAAATCTACTCTACCTCTAACGATATTGGATGTGTTCATTCTTTTGCCAATGATTAACATGATATTTTACAGTATTTTGTCTCTTTTAGAGCCTCTTTGCTTATTATTATTTACTTATGCGGGCCATTTTTTTTTTTTAGATCATGGCGTCCGTTCGGTGCTGTCTGATTCTGCTCTTCCTGATCCTGACGATTTTCAAGATATCGACATCAGAAAATAGTAAGAGTGAATAAGAAATTTTAACATTAATATAATCATCTTTTTCTAATTTGCCTTCTACACGCAGTGTACATACCGGTGGATGCATGCACAAAAGGGGCTGGGGGAGGGGGGGGGGGCGGGGGAACCATCCATCCATCCACCTATCCGACGTTGTATCTATCCATCCATCATCTATCGATCCATCCATCCATCCATCCATCCATCCAGTCCATCCATACGTCGGTCCGTCCGTCCGTCCGTCCATACATCCATCCATCCATCCAAAATTTAACATGATGATAGTTTCCGCGTAGTTTGAAAAACAAAACGAACTATAAAGCATTGTACATTTACATTATTGTCATACTAGCTGTAAATTGTCCCATCTGAAACACATTTTAACAAATTAACTCATACACCCATAAATATACTGTTCCAAAGACCCCAATGAACACTGTTGCAGTAGTACATAAACTGTGCAGGTCCATTACTAACAATGTGGACATGCTGTATTCTTGTCAGCGTCAACAGTTAACCCCTTCACTGCCGAGAAAAAGTGAACAACTATACAACTGCAAGAGGTATAAATCTTCATCAGCCCCCTCTGTCGGGGGAAGGGGGGAGACTCGTGAGGGTCTATGCCTCCTTCTGAGACCAATTTCTATCCATGTTTCTCGGACGGACGTATACTTCTTAGTCGTTGATTTAACCAAGATTTCGTTAACACAATATGTGTCCATTCGCAGGTAAGGGGTTAATCAACTTTAAATCGATGTACGTGTGTTAGAAATTAACCAACATAGAAAGAAAACAGGCCTCGGTAAAATATTTTTAAATGTCAAAACAATTTAACCCAGTCACTGCCAGAGGACGCAGACTGAATATTTGAATTCGTAAATTCAATGTGACAGATCAAATGCGGTCAGAGGAATATGCACTGGATACAAAGTGGTTTCAGCAAGAGGCATTGATCCTCATGAGCCCTCGCATCTGCGGGGGCTCATGATGATCTATGCCTCTTGCAGTTAGGTGGTGTTCAATTTTTCTCGGCAGCGAAAGAGTTAAACTGCTTGGTCCTTGCTGTTTCGAAGCGTTCTTCTTTCACTGCTGGTTAATTCCTGGTTACTGGTCAAACGCTGAGCAGTCACCTGTTTGTGTGACGTTTTCATGTTTGATACCAGAAGTATATCCTGCAGATCCTGTTGTATAGAAGACTGTCACCAACTGTTCATTCAACAGAAAAATTACCACCAGGATGGAGTCGATAAGCTTGTAACAGCCCTGCAACAGATTCTGCAGAGTGCGGTGTGTCTGTTTTGCTGATAAGTGATAACCTAGACACGATTTCCGGACAAACTGTAAGCAATATCGCATGTTAGTTCGTACTTTAAATCTACTGTTTTCGTCGGAACACGTGCCGTTCTGAACTACTTCTGATTCCCGAACAACTCCTATTGCCTAACTCAGTCTGCTCCAGGACCGAAATCCGCAAATTTTGAAGTTGCCCCCTGAAGGCTGTATTACACTTCTGGAAACAGATCGAGCGTGATAGTTCAAGGGTTGTGCCAGAATAGCTTGACGCTTGTGGGCGCCAAGCTATTCTGGCACAACCCTTGAACTATCACGCTCGATTCGTGTTTTGCCGTGGCGTGTCGGAGTTGATTGAGTTTATCAGAAAACAACGTCTATATTTTTGTTTTTCAGATGTGTGTCAACCAAACATTACAGCCTCCTTCATGCTAGGTGATTGTGAAAGTTCTGGAAAAGGTACGCAGTACGTCTCTTCAGTGATATCGAACACTACAGGGGTGAATTTATACATACAGTTTCCGTGCGGGAATTCACAGGCGAGTTCACAGACGTGGTGTTATTTCGTGAAGGCACCAGATAACAAAACGGAAAATCCACTAAACATTTGCTGGTCGTACGAATGCCTTCCAGGTAAGACAACGAAAACTAGGATCTAACTGTTGTATACAGTTGCTAACTGATCAGCACAATTTTCATTGCAGACGGGGGAAAGGGGGGGGGGAGGAGAAGGAGGAGGATCGAAGCCGACAACCCTTATACGACACTTTTGCAACTATTGATGCAGAAACTTCGAATTAGTTAAACCTCTTGTGCGCTCAGACGCCAGTAATCTACGCAGTACCGGCGTCTACATCACAAGGGATTACTAGTCAATTAAACCCTGGCACAATTCCAAAGGACATTGATCGATCATGATAGTTCAAGGGTAGTGCCAGAATAGCTTGGCGCCTGTTGGCGCCAAGCTATTCTGGCACCACCCTTGAACTATCGTGGTCGACCAGTCTCATGAACGGCAAGGTGATGTTCTTCCATCGAGCGCTCTGTGGTGACCATGGTTTTAGAGGCCAAGAAAATGTAACTCCCTCTTCTAAGGACACCTCCCGCTTTTTTGAATGTAGACTTTTCGGACTGGATTGAAAGCCAGGACAAACATGCGGTGTCGCATGTTTGTCCTGACTATTAATCTATTATTTTCGGCGAAACTCGAGCAATTTTGAACTACTTCTTATTTCCGAACATCGTCTCTTGCGTTAATTACAATTTCATGTTTCAGCGAACCGGCAAGAGCTAAATCTCTGTGAAGACAATTCGACCACAGCCGACAAGCTGTACCTCGCCTCGCCGCAGTTCTTTACACAACAAACTCCTAATACCACCAACGACTGCCACTGCCGTATCACCAGCTCAACTGCAAATATTCGCCCTCTCTACGTCTCAGACGCAAGTGGACTGAAAGTCACTGCAGGGGCGTCGATGGTCCCACTTTCCACAAACAGTTCTACGGTTTGTGTAGAAGGCACCTTCGACATCGTCGTCAATAAAAGTAACCCTGTATGGCTGGAGGTGACAGGTAGGAAGTACGAATATAGACTCGAAGGGTCAGGTGCACAATACGCTGATAACTCTTTTTAACAAAAATATAAGTTAAAATTTGTATCGTTTTAATCGCTTTAGATGCGGTGCGCGGACGATTTAAAATCATTTCAGAGAAGATTTTTTTCTTTTAACTTTAGAATTGCTGGGAGCTGTTCTAAATGCGCTATAATTGTTCTAAAAATGGCCAGCAATGTGCGGTCAGTCGCATCATCAGCGAAGAAAAGCGGAGAGATCCTATTATTGACAGAATTCAACGATGAACAACACCGGTTCCAGCGTTTTAGATTTACTGAGAAGAGCAGACATAGTCATCCTTCAGATTCCGTTGTTGGAGAAATCGGAGTTTTTAGCTTAAGGGTGGTGCCAGAATAGCTTGGCGCCTGAGGCGCCAAGCTATTCTGGCACCACCTTTGAATTATCACGGTCAATCTATCACCTGCTGTAGGGCGTCGGGGCTAAGTGGGTTAAGTAGGCTACGTGCAGTACGTCACCTAGTCAACCCTTCACTAGCGATGGACACAGATTGTGTTTGTGAATAATTGTAAATGCATCGTCAAAGATTCCCAGCCGGCGAAGTAACATTGATATAAAGTGGTTTCGTCAAGAGGCAAGCTTCAGTTGGTGTTTGCGCAAAGGTAGTCTGA
Source organism: Semisulcospira habei (assembly GCA_036245525.1). Classification (NCBI taxonomy): domain Eukaryota; kingdom Metazoa; phylum Mollusca; class Gastropoda; family Semisulcospiridae; genus Semisulcospira; species Semisulcospira habei. The sequence goes on from BTPG01000006.1 coordinate 155,558,304, forward strand.
TTTTAACAAGTGTGTTTTGAAAGAAAAGAAAAAAACATTCACAATTACGAAAAGAATCCATTCTCAGACATTAAATCATCACTTCAATTAAAAGCGATTTTAGTCGATGAGCGTTAACAATAATGTGATTTGTGTCTAACTATAATAAGCTCAATTTCCTTCTGTCTCGGTAGTCAGGTAGGTATAAAGCACGCTGCCTAATCCATGTGTTTTGGTATCGTTACCGTCGTGGGTTCAGCCCCACGGGTCTTTTTTGTGCTACTGGTTTTTGTTTGTTTTGTTTTTTGTAGAATGTCTGTCTACCTTATTCCTTCATATATATGTAGGTCTGACAGTTTCTGAAAAATCAAAATTAATTCTCCCTTGGAAGGACACATTTGCTGTCTATATTTTCATTACCACTGGCACGTACACATAATTTCAAGACCAAAGGAAAGTCAGCGTTATCAAATTTTGTCATACTTTTATTAGAAATGCTTCATTGTGAAATAAACTATTCAGGGAACCCCTCCCCATCTATACTATTGATAAATCAATGACGTAGAGCGGTAGAAGAGTGTCGTGCAACACTTTTAAAACTATTATCAAACCTCTTTTAACCCAGTCAGCCCTGACGCACTACAGCATGAGATAGGTCGGCCATGGTAATTCAAGGGTAGTGCCAGATTAACTTGGCGCCTGTCGGCGCCAAGCTAATCTGGCACTGCCCTTGAATTATCATGGTCGATCCATCTCCTGCAACAGGTGCATAGTCGTTAGATGACTCCTCCAATATTTGGAAAATACGTGCGCTGGGCTGAATGAGTTAATTAAATCGTTTTTAGCGTTACAGCGTGTTGTTCACCTAGACCCAGAACGCTTCATTTCAAATGTCTCATTGGAATTGCGTCGTATGCATTTCACCCTTTTACTGCCAGCGGACGCGTGCAGATTGTGTTTCTGAATTTTTTGTAAATTCAGCGCCAAAGAATCCTGACCGTCCGTGGAACATGAATACAAAATGGCGTCATCGTGAGGCACAGCTCCTCCTGAGTCCCCGCAACTGCCGGTGCGCATGAAGATCGATGTCTCTTGCAGCTGCATCGTGCTCACACGTTTTCTCCGGCTGGAAAACTTCGGGTTAACCCTTTGGCTGTCAGTAACGCGGAACCCCTTCGCTGCCCAGAAAAAGCGAACGCGATCCTACTTCAAGAGGCATAAATCCTCATGAACCCCCCGCGACTGCGGGAGCTCATGAGGGTCTATGCCTCTTTGCTGAGACCACTTTGTGTCCACGTTCTTTGGTCGTTCAGTGAAGACAGATTTCAGAAACAAAATACACGTCCGTTGGCAGGGAACTGGAAGGAGTTAACGTCGATGTGATTCCTCCTTGCCGCCTATGAAAAATCGCTGTTATAATATTATTGGACTTTTGTATAACTACGTACTGAAGCAGGCCCTCTGTACTTCGTATCTGGTCCGTGCAATACCCTAGCTTCGTCTCAAGATTCAAAACACGGGGCTGCTCTGATCTCTGTGGTCAGCACTGAATAAGAAGGGCGACTCGATAGACACCGGAAATAACTCCTACTCAGAACAAGGCAGACAAGAGTTCTCTCACTTGGTATAACGACCAGCAAAATCAACACTAAAGGCGGGACTGACGATGTGTCAGCAAGAGGCATAGATTCTCATGAGCCCCTGCATCCGCAGGGGCTCATGAGAATCCATGCCTCTTGCACATCGTTGCAGGGGCTCATAAAAATCTGTGATTTTTGCAGACGGAAGGATGAAGCTGACTTAGGGACTAGCTTATGATGATAATCGTTTTCCGACTATGCTATAGGTCAGAACCTCTCGCTGAAGTGCAACAGAGAGATGGAAACTATCAATACACCAGAGACGAAATCCGGTTTCTGTTCAGATTTCACAACAACACCCGGGCCGATGGAGACTGGAGAAAGTACTCCCGACAAAATGAGTAATAGACTACTGTCAGTCGTTCTTTGTCGACTTTGTCTTTGAGTCACGGTGTTTGCTTGTTAGTGTTTGTTTGTTTGTTTGTTTGTTTGTTTGTTTGTTTGTTTGTTTGTTTGTTTGTTTTGGGTTGGGTTGGGTCAGTTCGGTTCGGCTTCGGTTCGGTTCGGTTCGGTTTGGTTCGGTTGGGTTGGGTTGGGGTGGGGTGGGGTGGAGTTGGTTGTTTGGTTGGTTTGTAAATACCATTACGGCTTGAAGCCCCAAACTACCTGGAAACAAAAATTGTGTTTAGGTAATGTTTTCAGTTTCGTTGTCTTCTTTCTTTTCTTCTTCTTTTTTTTTTCTTTCTTTTTGATTTCAAAACCTACTTTTAACTCTTCATACCTTTTTCAGATACCGTCGTTTACATTATTAGTGTAGTTGGAGGGGTCGTCGTGCTGGTGTGTGGCGTAGTCATCGCCGTCATCATTCGCAGGTAACAAACTGATTAAGGGATGGATCGATAGGTCAATTTATAGATGTTTCGGTGCTTGGGTTGGCTGGTCGGATGAATCAGTGAAGCAATAGGCGGATTGTCTTTGTTGACTGGTTGATGGATTGGTTAAATGATTGATTGAATTTTTATTGACGGATTTCTTGATTCATTGGTTAGATTTTTTTTTAATTTGCACCATTTCATCCGCCTTATCAATTATGTTATCATTATAAACACGGGACCCAGTAAGCAAAGGCCATCGGGCAGAAGTTGGCACCAGTGGCCCCGCGCATGCCTGTGTGCGGGCCGACTGTGGCCTACTTCGCCCCAGCAGCCTTTTGCGTCAGTAGTACGGGGAAACTTTAAGCTTACCTCAGCAGGTAATCATGTTTCCCTTAACTCTTATGATTCGGAATACACTATTGTGTGAAATAAGTTTGACTAAAATAGTTCAAGGGTAGTGCCAGAATAGGCGCCAAGCTATTCTGGCACCACCATTGAACTAAAGCCATTGGTCTATATCTTTATCTGTAAGTAATATAATGTAGCTTGCATATGGCAGTGTACAAATTTGAAGCTTTTAGCCTCAGTATAAACATAAACTTCGCTTATAACAAAAGACGGATATAACGGCGCAGTTTTCAGAGGTCTCTACAGAAATCTTTCTATGTCAAATATTTCACTTATAACAAACTTCATATATATCAACATAGATAATTTACTGTAGTTGGAATTTCTGACAATATTGTTCAGGTTTCTTTTGCACGAACGGTTCCAATCAACGAACGACAGCAAACTCACGCCCGATAACCAGCTTGTACCACAAGCATATAAAAATACTCCAAACATCTCCAAGAGGCACAGATCCTCAAGAGCGCGGATGGCCATTAAGATTCTGTGCCTCTTGGAGATGTTTGGAGTGTTGTCTGCGTTTATGGTACATGCTGTTTGTGTTTTGGCTTTCAATGCGCTCGCGTCCGTTGTTGGGAGTCGTTCGTTCAAACTAACCTCACTGACAACCGGTGTGTGAGACCAGATGCGGGGATGGTTCGACAATACTTGTTGCTAATTAACTTAATGCCCGACCTTGCCTTGTTACACTCCATTAACACATTCAGATCTGAGGTCTATACCGTTAATTTTGAAGTTGTCATTCGATGACTACATAACAGTTCACGAGGCTTATATAAGCGCCAAGATATTCTAATACTACTCATGAACCCTCATGGCCGGTCATTATCTTGCTGTAGTGTGTCAGGGATGACTGAGCTATGAATTAATCCCTTTACCACTACTGACGATACCATTTGGCGGAAAGACGCGAAAATACGCGTCTATGAAACGTAAGTACCCGTCTTTTCCGCCGAATGGTCAAGCAGCGGTCAAGGGGTTACTTATTGCCACCGTTTCGACACAGGTGGAGAAGACGAGGACAAGCCAAGGAGGACATCCAAGTCATGTTCGCCGTGTATCCAGTGACAGCAGAGACAGACTCTGTGTGCCCTAACCTAACCTCTTCATCACGCAAACCCGTCGACCCCGGTTACAGTGAAATCGACCTGGTAGACGACGGAAAAACTGGAAAGGACCACTTCAGGTCCACCAAAGATTGTCTCCAGGACGGTCAGAGTACTTCTGTGATTGAAGAGACGACCCGTGCACGCACGAATGATAGGTCGCCAAACGCAGGTCAGACAATTCCGATGTCAACGATTCAACAGCAGCAAAATGCTCAGATCAATGACGGATCAGCTGCTCCACAGTGCGCAAAGGCCACGGAGCCGACGTGGGCCGTCATTGGTCCGCGCACGACCGTGCAAGGGCCAACGACGGCCCACAGCGGCTCGATGGCTTTTCGCGCATTGGGTCCAGAGCGTCCTAGGCAAAATGATGCTGACAATAAAAACCTGTACTTCGTTCTAGAGCCAGAACATAAAACTACAAATGATTCGACAAGTGTGAAGCAGACTTCAGATGCAGTGGAAAAGAAAAGGGCCGAAGATTTTGCTGATGAAAGTTTTCATTACTATTCCGTGATCAAGGACAACGGAGAAGCACCGACGACTGGAATCCCCACAGCCTCAAAGGCAGCGTCGGCAACCAGAACAGAGGTGACACCATACGGCGTAGGAGAGTACGAAGTGATCGACCTCATCTCAGACGAAGATGCGAAAAATGACGTCAAGGGAAAAAGTGGACCGCAGTCTTCAGGACCCCACAGAAGTGGTTCTGGACCCCACAATACTGTGAGGTCCAGGAGACAATGGTTCACGTTTTTGCGGACGTCTAAGCCATGTCCCAAGGACGTGGGCAATGACTGTAATGACGATGGTGATGATGATGATTTGGTCATGATTGACAATGTAGCATATGTATGTACTCAACCAGGTCCCACGGACGTAGGCAATGACATATATGATGATAATGACGATGGTGACGATAATGAATTGGTCATGACTGATAATGTAGCATATGTATCTGCTGAGCCAGGTCCCAAGGACGTGGGCAATGATGATAATGACGATGGTAATAATGAATTGGTCATGATTGACAATGTAGCATATGTATCTGCTGAGCCTCCAAATGCACGTATTCGTCATGAAAGTCCAGACCATGGCGAAGGTGAGAACATTGAGCAGGATAGTGTAAAAAATGTCGACGATGAATGCATCATGGTGGATAATGTAGCTTATGTGTCTGCCGGCCCTCGCAATGATCTTTATGAAACAACTTAGAAAGTACAAATGACAAAGGTTATGTCGATAATGACGGACAATATGGCTTACGTATTTACTGGCCCTCCTGGATCGGATCACAAAAATGGGCGACATTTCTACTATTACTGCTACTGCTGCTTCTGCGAATATGATGATGATGATGGTCAGGACGCACAGCCTACTTAGCGCCTTTGCTTAGACTTTTCTGTAATGATATTAATCTTAACTTATCACTTTTTGTAGTTATTTTTGTATGAAATTGGCACCAACGTATCACATAACACCCGCAAACAGCTCTTTGTTGTGTAACCCATTAAATTGATTATCTATTAGCATTTTTGTAAAGATTAGGGTGTGTTTGTACTGAGAAATGTCATTGGCTAAAGACATATTTGGGAAAAAATCGTTTTGCCCAGTAAGTACGTTGTCATCGTAACATGTGAGACTACTTATCACATGTTTCTTTGGTAACGTGAGATAACTAACTTCGCGTAGTCTTGAGAACGGGCGAGCAGGGGAAAAAAGCGAACAGAGCTAGGCCAATGAGAAAACAATGTTAAGAATCTAAAAGTAGGCAACACACTTTGTGTCATACCTTTGGCACATTTTTTCTATTAAGTGATATTATTAGTTGTATTAGGAGTTAGGCTTTGCCAGATGATTTTGTCGCCTCGAGAGTCTGTCAGGAGGGTTAATGTCGGAAGTAAGAGTCGAAGGCTTTAGTCCGAGACTCTTACCTCCGACATTGACTCCCATGACCGGACCCGACAGGCCTAGAGAACCCCTGGCAAAGCCTAAAACTCGTAATACAACGATTTTGTCTTCTACTGTAAAAGGTATAAGCGTGAAGTATACCCTCCGTGTTACGTAGAACTTCAGGGGACTCAAATCTCAATACTTTCGACTGTCGAGTAAAACCTCGGGCGGGCTGCATTCGCATGGAAATTCTCTCTAAGACATTTTTTAAGTTAACACTTTTTAGTTATTCTTTTGTATGAATATGGTACCATGGGCCAAACAAAACGCCTGCATGTAGTTACTGTGCTGCATAAACCCCTCAGTTTTTATTTATCCAACTTTTTTGTGTGTTTTTTCGCCGTTTCGACTACGTTCAGTACTTAGACCTTCACATAGCACCTACCTTTGTTGTGTAACCCCCCAAATTGTTTATTTGTTAACTTGCTTCTTCTTAATCTTTTTTTTTTTTTTTCCTTTTTTTTTTCTTTTTCTTTTTTTTTTTTTTTTTTTTTTTTCTTTGTTTTGTTGTTATTGTTGTTGTTTTGTTGTTTTTTGCTTAGATGTTTGACTGAACGAAGGTTAGAGTATATTTGTACTGAGAATTGTGATTGATTGGCCGAAGACGTATTTGGGGGACAAATATATTGCTCAGCGAATACGATGTCATCGTGACCGTGTTAACATGTGCTAAGAAGTCTCCAGTTGCTTTGGGAACGGGCGACCAAGGAAAAAAAGTGGCATAGAGCCAGGCCAATGAAAAAGAAAAGTGTAGAGCGTCTGAAAAAGGGCAACTAATATTATACAAGAAAATCATTATGATCTTATTCTATTTGATTGCCAACCCCCTGACTGCTGGACGCACCAAACAGCTTACAGCTGCAAGAGACATAGATCATCATGACCTCCTGCACTTGCGGGGTCTCATGATGATCTGTGTGTCGTGTTAGTCTCATAAATCTCCACGGTCCCAAAGCAGCTGAACCATCTGACTATCTGGCGTCAGAGGTCTCCGGCTTACAATGTAACTAACAAATGAATGGGTGATGCATATAGCTTCTGCAAATAAGATGCTCATGAGCCCCCCGCGACTGCTTGGGGCTCATGAGGTTCTATGCCTCTTGCTGAGACCACTTTGTATCCACGTTTCCTCAGTGT
>BTPG01000006.1:155575344-155650344 GCA_036245525.1 Semisulcospira habei
GCTGCCTAGGTAACAGAACAAAACGCTGCTGGTCAATCTCAGGACTTTGAGAAAGACCATGCGACATTGGCCAGTTCAGGGCTCTGAGCACGCTGCAAATGTCAACTTGACAGAACAGAACGCTCTGAGCACGCTGCCTAGTTAACAGAATAAAACGCTACTGGTCAGACTCAGGGCTCTGAGAAAGACCAATCTACAAAAGGCCAGCTCACGGCTCTGTCCACGCTGCCATCTTAACAGAGCACAACGCTACTGGTCAGACTCGGGGCTCTGAGAAGGACCAGGCTACAAAGGCCAGCTCGGGGCTCTGAGCACGCTGCCTAGGTAACAAAACAAAACACTACTGGTCAGACTCAGGACTCTGAGAAAAAACAAGTGACATTTGCCAGCTCAGGGCTCTGAGCACGCTGCCATGTTAACAGAGCAGAACGCTGCTGCTCAGTCTCAGGGCTCTGAGAAAGACCATGCTATAAAGGCCAGCTCAGGGCTCTGAGCACGCTGCCTAGGTAACAGCATAAACGCTACTGGTCAGACTCAGAGCTCTGAGAAAGACCAAGTGAAATTGGCCAGCTCAGGGTTCTGAGCACGCTGCTTAGGTAACAGAATAAAACGCTACTGGTCAGACTCAGGGCTCTGAGAAAAACCAAGCTAAATATGCCAGTTCAGGGCTCTGAGCGCGCTGCCTAAATAGCAGGATGGACGCTACTGGTCAATCTCAGGGCTCTGAGAAAGACCAAGCCGCTACGTGGGCCGACTCAGGGCTCTGAGCACGCTGCCTAGGTAACAGAAGAAAACGCTACTGGTCAGACTCATGGTTCTTAGAAAGACCAAGCTACAAAAGGCCAGCTCAGGGCTCTGAGCACGCTGCCATGTTAACAGAAGAGAACGCTACTGGTCAGACTCAGGGCTCTGAGAAAGACCAAGGAAAAAGGCCAGCTCAGGGCTCTGAGCACGCTGCCTAGGAACAAAAAATGGACGGCACAAGTCAGACTCAAGGCTCTGAGAAAAACCAAGATTAAGGCCAGCTCAGGACTCTGAGCAAGCTGCCAAGTTAACAGATCAGAAGAGAACGCTCCTGGTCAAGGCTCTGAGAAAGACTCGACACACTGTACTGTAATCTGACGTTATTACAAATATTATACTGCATTTGCAATAAATGTACATTTCAGTATAGTTATCAACAAATACCGTAATATCACAAAACACATTATCAAGTTAAACAGGATAAAGGCTCCCGGTCAGACTCAGGGCTCTGAGAAAGACCAAGCTACAAAGGAAAGCTCACGGCTCTAAACACGCTGCCTAGGTAACAGAACAAAACGCTACTGGTCAAACTCAGGGCTCTGAGAAAGACCAAGCTAAAAGGCCAGCTCAGAGCTCTGAGCATCCTGCCTAGGTAACAGGCACATGAAAACATTAAAGTATAAGGCATTCAACAAGAATAACAATGAAGAAAATTTATCTAAATAATATTCAAGTGAGATTTTCAAGCCAAACAAAATATTGTACAGTAACAAGAAAACAGATATAAAGTGCTCCCGCTAGTGTGTGTGCATGAGTGGGTACAACAAAGGTCGGATAAAGCAATTCACAAAGTTCGCGTACACATGCTGTAGTGCCTGTAATACACTGGAACATTCGAATACACGTAGTGACGCACGGTTACACAACGATGGTGTGGTGGTGGGGAAGCGGTGGATTGCAAAGTGTTGCATTATTGTATAGCTTGACCGCGGGACAGCCATTCCAGGATCTGCGTGCTTCTGTGGACAGAGTAGCGCGTGTGCATCAAGCATCTGACATATTCCTGAATACCAAGACTTAAAACCGCTGCTCAGCAGCATCCGACCCTATGCGCATGCACCCGGCTACCCGATCGTAATCAAGGACGGTTTCTGTAAGAATTGTCGACCCCGTTTGCCATACATGCAAGCCGGCCGGCCCGACCAAGTGTTGCGTAACGTTTAGTTGTACCCTAATGCCCACCACGTGGGCTTGTGTATTGCAGGCGGTCCCCCCCCCCCTACCCCCCCCCTCCCCTACCCCCCCCCCCCACGCCGGCTGTGTGTATTGCAGGTGGTCAAGTGGGGTGCGCTAACACTATTCACTCATTGATCATCCTACTCGAGTATACGATATATACATAAATGGTTCGTTCTTTGTGCTGTATAAACAGCAGTTGTATGTGTATCTGTCGATAAAATTTTAATCAATGAGCAGCTCTAGGGCTATTGGCAAAATGAGGCGAAGAGTCAGTAAGCAAGTAAATCTACTCTATCTCGCATGATATTGGATGTGTTCATTCTTTTTTGCCAATGATTGACATGATATTTTACAATATTTTGTCTCTTTTAGAACTCTTTGCTTATTATTATTTGCTTATGCGGGCCATTTTTCTTAGATCATGACGTCCGTTCGGTGCTGTCTGATTCTGCTCTTCCTGATCCTGACGATTTTCAAGATAGCGACATCAGAAAATAGCAAGAGTGAGTAAGAAATTGTAATATTAATATAATCATCTTTTCCTACTTCCTCTTGTATACCCCTTCTACACGCAGTGTACATACCGGTGTATGCATGCACAAAAGGGGCTTGGGAGGGGGGGGGAGGGGGGACAAATCATCCATCCATCCATCCACCTATCCGGGGTTGTATCTATCCATCCATCATCTATCGATCCATCCATCCATCCATCCGTCCGTCCGTCCGTCCGTCCATCCGTCCATACATCCATCCATCCAAAATTTAACATGGTGACGATTTTCGAATAGTTTGAAAAACAAAACAAACCATAAAAAAATGTACATTTGCATTGATGTCAAAGTAGCTGTAAATTGTCCCATCTGAAACACATTTTAACAAATTAACTCATACACCCATAAATATACTGTTCCAAAGACTTCAGTGAACACTGTTGCAGTAGTACTTAAACTGTGCAGGTCCATTACTAACAATGTGGACATGTTGTATTCTTGTCAGCGTCAACAGTTAACCCCTTCACTGCCGAGAAAAAGTGAACACAATACAACTGCAAGAAGTATAGATCTTAATGAGCCCCCGCTGTCGGGAGTAGAGGGGGGTGGGGCTCATGAGGGTCTATGCCTCTTGCTGAGGCCAATTTGTATCCATGTTCCTCGGACGGATGTATAGTCCTTAGTCGTTGATTTAACCAAGATTTCGTTAACACAATATGCGTCCATTGGCAGGTAAGGGGTTAATCAACTTTAAACTGATGTAAGTTTGTTAGAAATGAACCAACATTGAAACAAAACAAGCCTCAGTAAAATAATGTTGAAAGTCAAAACAGTTTAACCCATTACCTATTCACTGCCAGAGGACGCAGACAGAGTATTTGAATTCGTAAATTCAACGTCAGAGATCAAATGCGGTCAGAGGAATATGCACTGGATACAAAGAGGTTTCGGCAAGAAGCATAGATCCGCATGAGCCCCTGCAACTGCGGGGGCTCATAAGGATCTATGCCTCTTGTAGTTGGGTGGTGTTCAATTTTTAATAATAATAATTATTATTATTATTATTATTATTATTATTATTATTATTATTATTATTATTATTATTATTATTTGTGTTAAATTTTTCTCGGCAGCGAAAGCGTTCAACTGCTTGGTCCTTGCTGTTTCCAGGCGTGCTTCTTTCGTTGCTGGTTATTTCCTGATTACTGGTTACACGCTGATTTCCGACAAACTGTAAGCGATATCGCATGTGTGTTCGGACTTTGAATTTACTGTTTTCGTCGAAACACGTGCAGTTCTGAACTACTTCTGATTCCCGAACAACTTCTATTGCCTAATCACAAAACAACGTCTATACTTTTTTCAGAGAATGAGGTGAGTGATCCAAACTTTAAAGCCTCCTCCATCATAGATGATTCTGCAAGTTGTGAGAAAGGTACGCAGCACATCGCTTCAGTGACATCGAACATTACGGGGGTGAATTTATCCATACAGTTTCCGTGCAATAGCACACAGCCGCCTCGAATATGGTGTTATTTCGTGACGGTGCCAGATAACATCAACTCGGAAAATCCAGCAAACATTTCTTTCTCGTACGAATGCCTTCCAGGTAAGACAAAGAAAATTAGGAACATTTATTTTACAGTCGCGAAATGATCAGCGCAATTTTCATTGCAGACTGGGGAAAGGGTGGAGGGAAGGGGGAGGATCGAAAAACCGACAACGCTTTACGACACTTTTGCAACTATTGATGCAGACAACCTTAAATTATTTAACCATCTTATGCGCGCAGACGCCATTAATCTACACAGTACCGGCGTGTACATCACAAGGGATTAGTTAATTAAACCCTGGCACAATTCAAAAGGACATGGATCGATCATGATAGTTCAAGGGTGGTGCCAGAATAGCTTGGCGCCTGTTGGCGCCAAGCTATTCTGGCACCACCCTTGAACTATCGTGGTCGACCAGTCTCATGAACGGCAAGGTGATGTTCTTCCATCGCGTGCTCTGTGGTGACCATGGTTTTAGAGGCCAAGAAAATGTAGCTCCCTCTTCTAAGGACACCTCCCGCTTTTGTGAAAGTAGACTTTTCGGACTGGATTGAAAGCCAGGACAAACATGCGGTGTCGCATGTTTGCCCTGACTATTAATCTATTATTTTCGGCGAAACTCGAGCAATTTTAAACTACTTCTTATTTCCGAACATCGTCTCTTGCGTTAATTACGATTTCATGTTTCAGCGAACCGGCAAGAGCTAAATCTCTGTGAAGACAATTCGACCACAGCCGACAGGCTGTACCTCGCCTCGCCGCAGTTCTTTACACGACAAACTCCTAATACCACCAACGACTGCCACTGCCGTATCACCACCAGCTCACGTGCAAATATTCGCCCTCTCTACGTCTCAGACGCAAATGGACTGAAAGTCACTGCAGGGGCGTCGATGGTCCCACTTTCCACAAACAATTCTACGGTTTGTGTAGAAGGCACCGTCGGCATCGTCGTCAATAAAAGTAACCCTGTATGGCTGGAGGTGACAGGTAGGAAGTACGAATATAGACTCGAAGGGTCAGGTGCACAATACGCTGGTAACTCTTTTTTTTTAATATAAGTTAAAATTGTTATCGTTTTAATCGCTTTAGATGCGATGCGAGGACGATTTAAAATCATTTCAGAGAAGATTTTTTTTCTTTTAACTTTAGAAGTGCTGGGAGCTGTTCTAAATGCGCTATAATTGTTCTAAAAATTGGCCAGCATTGTGCGGTCAGTCGCAACATCAGCGAAGAAAAGAGACATCCTATTATTGACAGAAATCAACGATGAACAACACCGGTTCCAGCGTTTTAGATTTACTGAGAAGAGCAGACATAGTCAGCCTTCAGATTCCGTTGTTGGAGAGATCGGAGTTTTTAGTTCAAGGGTGGTGCCAGAATAGCTTGGCGCCTGAGGCGCCAAGCTATTCTGGCACCACCCTTGAACTACCAAGGCCAATCTATCACCTGCTGTAGGGCGTCGGGGTTAAGTGGGTTAAGTAGGCTACATGCAGTACGTCACCTAGTCAACCCTTCACTAGCGATGGACACAGATTGTGTTTGTGAATAATTGTAAACGCAGCGTCAAAGATTCCCAGCCGGCGAAGTAACATTGATATAAAGTGGTTTCGTCAAGAGGCAGGTTTCAGTTGGTGTTTGCGCAAAGGCAGTCTGACTCTAACAAGTGTGTTTTGAGAAAAAAAAAACATTCACAATTACGAAAAGAATCCATTCTCAGACATTAAATCATCACTTCAATTAAAAGCGATTTTAGTCGATGAGCGTTAACAATAACGTGATTTGTGTCTAACTATAATAAGCTCAATTTCCTTCTATGTCTCGGTAGTGAGGTAGGTATAAAGCACGCTGCCTAATCCATGTGTTTTGGTATCGTTACCGTCGTGGGTTCAGCCCCACGGGTCTTTTTTGTGCTACTGGGTTGTTTTTTTTTTTTTTTATATAGAATGTCTGGCTATCTTATTCCTTCATATGTAGGTCTGACAGTTTCTGAAAAATCAAAATTAATTCTCCCGTGGAAGGACACATTTGCAGTGTATATTTTCTTTAGCACTGGCACGTACACATAATTTCAAGACCAGAGGAAAGTCAGCGTTATCAAATTTTGTCATACTTTTAATAGAAATGCTTCATTGCAAAATAAACTATTCAGGGAACCCCTCTCCATCTATACTATTGATAAATCAATGACGTAGAGCGGTAGAAGAGTGTCGTGCAACACTTTTAAAACTATTATCAAACCTCTTTTAACCCATTCAGCCCTGACGCACTACAGCAGGAGATAGGTCGACCATGGTAATGCAAGGGTAGTGCCAGATTAACTTGGCGCCTGTCGGCGCCAAGTTAATCCGGCACTGCCCTTGATTTATCATGGTCGATCCATTTCCTGCAACAGGTGCATAGTCGTTAGATGACTCCTCCAATATTTGGAAAATACGTGCGCTGGGCTGAATGAGTTAATTAAATCGTTTTTAGCGTTACAGTGTGTTGTTCACCTAGACCCAGAAACGCTTCATTTCAGATGTCTCATTGGAATTGCGTCGTATGCATTTCACCCTTTTACTGCCAGCGGACGCGCGCAGATTGTGTTTCTGAATTTTTTGTAAATTCAGCGCCAAAGAATCCTGACCGTCCGTGGAACACGGATACAAAATGGCGTCATGGTGAGGCACAGATCCTCCTGAGTCCCCGCAACTGCCGGTGCGCATGAAGATCGATGTCTCTTGCAGCTGCATCGTGCTCACACGTTTTCTCGCGCTGGAAAACTTCGGGTTAACCCTTTGGCTGTCAGTAACGCTGAACCCCTTCGCTGCCGAGAAAAACGAACGCGATCCAACTGCAAGAGGCATAGATCCTCATGAGCCCCCGCTCATGAGGATCTTTGCCTCTTTGCTGGGACCACTTTGTATCCATGTTCTTTGTGGTCGTTCAGTGAACACAGATTTCAGAAAATAATATATTCGTCCGTTGGCAGGGAGCTGGAAGGAGTTAACGTCGATATGACTCCTCCTGGCCTATGTAAAATCGCTGTTATAATATTATTGGGCTTTTGTATAACTACGTACTGAAGCAGGTCGACTGTACTTCGTATCTGGTCTGTGCAATACCCTAGCTTCGTCTCAAGATTCAAAAGACGGAGCTGCACTGATCTCTGAAGTGGTTGGTTGGTTAGTTCGGATTTAACGTCCACAGCACCGAGGTGATCATGGACGGCCCTGACGGGCGGGTTATGGGAGACAGGGAAATCTATTGCCTATGAAGTACGACCTGAACACTGATCAATTCAGGCGCACTCCAACTGTGCCACTTTGATTCCAGGACCTTTCAACGGACATGCTATTGAACAAATCCGTTTTTTTTTTCTCCTGGATTGTGAGTCCAGCTACCGGGGCCTGGACGGGATTCGAACCCACGACCCTGCGATTCCCTTCGCGCTCCTGCTCCGACGTTTAACCGCCTGAGCTATTTCGGACTCTATCTCTGAAGTGTCAGCACTCGGTGAATAATAAGGGAGACTTGATAGACACGGGAAACAACTCCTACTCATAACATGCCAGACAAGAGTTCTCTCACTTGGTATAACGTCCAGCAAAATCAACAGTAAAGGCGGGACTGACAATGTGTCAGTACTCAGCAAGAGGCATAGATTCTCATGAGCCCCTGCATCCGCAGGGGCTCATGACAATCTATGCCGCTTGCACATCGTTGCAAGGGCTCATAAGAATCTGTGATTTTCGCAGACGGAATGTGGAGGCTGACTTAGTGACTAGCTTATGATGATAATCGTTTTCTGTGCTACAGGTCAGAACCTCTCGCTGAAGTGCAACAAAGAGATGACAACTATCAACACATCAGAGACAAAATCCGGTTTGTGTTCAGATTTCACAACAACACCCGGGCCGATGGAGAATGGAAAAAGTATTCCCGAGAAAAAGAGTAATAGACTACTGTCATTCCTTCTTTGTCGCCTTTGTCTTTAAGTTTGTTTGTTTGTTTGTTTGTTTGTTTGTTTGTTTGTTTGTTTGTTTGTTTGTTTGTTTGTTTGTTTGTTGGGATGGGTTGGGTTGGGTTCGGTTTGGGTTGGGGTGGGGTGGGGTGGGGTGGGGTGGGGTAGGGTGGGGTGGAGTTGGTTGTTTGGTTGGTTTGTAAATATCCGGCCGGCTTGAAACCCGAAACCGGGGAAACAAAAATTGTGTTTAGGTAAGGTTTTTTCGTTTTCTTCTTCTTTTTTTCTTTTCTTTTCTTTTTTTTTTTTTCTTCTTTTTTTTTTCTAATTTGTTTTCTCTTTTTTTCATGAGTGACTATACTGATTATGATTTCAAAACATACTTCTAACTCATCATACCGTTTTCAGATACCGTCGTTTACATTATTAGTGTGGTTGGAGGGGTCGTCGTGCTGGTGTGTGGCTTAGTCATCGCCGTTATCATTCGCAGGTAAAAGACTGATTAACGGATGGGTCGATAGGTGGATTTATAGATGGGTTAGTGCTTGGGTTGGCTGGTCGGATAAATCAGTGAAGCAATGGGCGGACTGTCTTTGCTGACTGGTTGATCGATTAGTTAAATGATTGATTGAATTTTTATTGACGGATTTCTTCATTCTTTGTTAGATTTTTTTAAAGTGTACCATTTCATCCGCCTTATCAGTTGTGTTTTCATTATAAACACGGACCCAGTAAGTAAAGGCCATCGGGCAGACGTCGGCCCCTGTGGGCCCGCACACGCCTGTGTGCCGACTTCGGCCCAGCAGCCTGTTGCGTCAGTAGTTCTCGGAAATGCTAAGCTTAACGCAGCAGGTAACCATGTTTCCCTTAAACATTCCACTTTCCTTATAACAAAAGACGGATGTAACGGCGCAGTTTTCAGAGGTCCCTGCAGAAATCTTCCTATTTCAAATATTTCGCTTATAACAAACTTCGGATATAACAATGTGGACACTTTACTGTAGCAAGAATGTCTGACAATATGATTGAGGTTTATTGAGGCTTCGTTTGCACGAACGGCTCTCAACAACGAACGACAGAAAACACAAAAGAAAAACAGAAGATAATGGTAGAAAACCCTTTAAAATAGAAACAAGGAACGACGTTTCGGATCAGAGATCCTTCTTCAGGTGACATGGAAACAAACGCAGAACAGAAAAGAACGCGACAGAAAAAAAGACGTCATCCTGTATAGAGAGAATTTAGAATGACGTAAAAAATAAAAAATAAAAATTAAAAAAAATATAAACACACACACACACACACACACACACACACACACACACACACACACACACACACACACACACACACACACACATAATGACGCAAATACACATGCACAAAACACGTAGCACAAAACTTACGTCGACATACATACACGTCACTGCATACATTCGCATTCACTCGTGCCTGCTGCCGCTCACGTACATGCACACACACACACACACACACACACACACACACACACACATACACACACACACACACACTCACACACACACACACACACACACACACACACACACACACTCAACGGTAGCATCTAGTATCAACAGTGAGGTCAAGTCTGGCACCAACTACCCATCAGGCCGAGCATACATCCCTAGGGGCGAATGTTCAAGCCGCGCGGATGGTAAGTGCCAAGCGTGTCCGCGAAAAAGGATTCTGTCATTTTGCGGCGGATGAAGTGGGATGTATTTTGCCAAATGATGCGTATGCTGAAATGTGTGAGGCTATGAGGAGGTTCGTTGAAATGACGTCCAACCTGGTTGTTGTATCCGAGGCGGATCGAACGAACATGCTCCTCGCAGTGTTTAGGGAGTGTACGGTATGTCTCCCCCACATACAATATCTTTGGGCAGTGAGAACATGACATGACAGACAATATTCGATGACTGGCATGTGAATGATCGGTGGACAGTGAAAGATGACCGGGGTCTGGTGATGACGGGGAATGTGTTGGTGTTCAGATATGCTTTGCAGTGTGGTTGCTGACAAGGGTGTGTGCCAGGTGGTAAGGTGCTAGATGCGCGAAGTGAACTGTGAACAAGATGATCGCGTAGGTTAGTGTCACTTTTGTAAGCGACCAGCGGAGGCTCAGGAAATATGTCTTTCAATACTGTGTCATTCTGAATGATGTGGAAGTTTCTGATGAGAATGTTTTTGATGGGGATGTTGTGAGGAGGATATGTGATACACAGGACCGGCCGGTCCTCTGCAGCACTGTGAGTTTTCTCCCGCAAAGCTTCACTTCTGCTTTTGGCCTCAGCTTTAGAACGAGCGGTGTTGACGATGTCTTGGGGGTATGTATCCCTGGTGTGAGAAGAAAGTGACCATGGTTTGGATCTGTTTGGTGAGGTAGTCGTAGTCGCTGCTGCAGATCCGACGGATTCGCAGAAATTGGGAGAATGGGATACCGTTTTCGGTGGCGGCAGGATGGCTTGATGAAAACTGCAGATAAGTGTGGGCGTCGGTAGGCTTGTTATGGACGGTAGTGTGGAGTTTGTCAGAGTCGGCTTTGGTGGATATTTGGATGTCGAGGAAGGGCACAGACTCCTCGGAAATCTCATGCGTGAATCGGAGGGACAGATGAAAAGATGAGATGAAGTTGATGAAGTATGGTGTTTAAAACCCATATAAGCCTGGCGTCCCATTTTTGGGACGCTACAATTTCAACCCCTTCAGACCTAAACATGAAGACTACTGTCATCAATGCATGCTACAATAGATACAGGGACACTACCGCATTCCATTCAACCTGAAATGAGGATCATCTCACTTGATTACCACGCACAGCAGCCATTTGTAATCACAGGTTGACTGCTTTTGAGGTTCAGCATGGCATCAAGTATAAGGTGAGTGAATAATTTTTCCTGTGATCAACTTTTTGATGAGGTCACTGAAGATAAAATGGTCCTCTACATGTAATCTGAAAATGTGTCTCTCAGTTTTTAATAGAAGTTCGAAATATTTATATTAGAAGGTGCTGAAGTGGCGTCCCAAAAATGGGACGCTAGGACTGAGAGGGTAGGGGTTTTTTCACATGAAGAATTTGTTGTTATTGATATTTTTCAGGACTTACACTGTCCATGATGTGATCAGCATGTTAGAGGAAGACGGGACTTTTGAAACAGCCAATATTTACATCGATCCTCCCCCACTTGATGAATTGACGGATGAAGATAGTGCCGAGGAGGACGATGGAGGGACGGTTGACAATCTAAATGGCCGCCAGCTCTCTGCTGCAGCAGAAGTCACGGTTTTGAGACAAGGGATTCGGACGCACTATGCTGCAGAGCTCAACACACAGGAGAATGTAAGTTCTGATCTACAGGTGGTCTAAACTGAATCTTTACGCACCCCCATCCTCCTCCCCATCACTTAGCACAGATGATGAGAAGCAACAGTGTTCAAAGTAGGCAAACATTACATCAAAATGCTCTCTTCTTTTGCGTTGTCATACTGATTTGAAATTACATTGAGATTTTGACCATTCTTTTTCCCAGGCGTTATTACCATTCCGTTTGCCATTCTGTTATCTCAGGTTCATTCCCCCGCTGGAGATGCCCATGCTGTTGCTGAAGACCAGGAACCTGGGACTTCTCAGCCTTCAGCACCAACTCCATCTACTTCAGATGGCAGGACTGGGAAGAGGAAAACCCCACCCAAAGCTGCCTCAGCATCCAGCAAGACCAGCAGAACGGCTACTGGATCAAAGGCAAAGCAGAAGACTGTTCGTGAATGGAGAAGAGTGGACCTCAGTGGCAGGATGAAGGATCGTTTCAAGTGGAATAGTCAACCTTATGATGCTGTTCTCTTACGAAGTGATCCACATGAACTGTTTGAACTCTTTTTTGATGACGACGT
The DNA here is from genome assembly GCA_036245525.1 of Semisulcospira habei. NCBI lineage: Eukaryota > Metazoa > Mollusca > Gastropoda > Semisulcospiridae > Semisulcospira > Semisulcospira habei. Next base: position 155,587,227 of record BTPG01000006.1, read on the forward strand.
TGTTGAAATGATTGTCCAGTTCAGTATCACTTATGCGAGGTCAAAAGGAAATCATTCATTCTCGGTCAATTCTGGGGAGATGAGGACATTTTTGGCCATCCTTCTGCTTTCAGGGTACAACACTGTGCCTCGGCGCAGAATGTATTGGTCTCAGGATGATGATGTCAGGAATGTAGCTGTTGTGTCAGCAATGACCCGAGACCGATTTGATGACATAATGCGCTACCTGCACCTCTCCGACAATGCCCGCCTGGATGCAGAAGACAAGATGGCAAAAGTTCGCCCTCTGATGTCCATGCTGAATGAGAGGTTCCTCAAATACTTCATCAAGACTCAAAACTTGAGCATTGATGAGAGCATGGTGCCCTACTATGGGAGACATGGTTCTAAACAATCCATTCGTGGCAAACCCATCCGCTTTGGTTTCAAAGTCTGGGTCCTCACAACCCCACTGGGATATGCGCTCCAGTTTGACCCCTACCAGGGAATCAATGAATCAATGAATCAATGAAACTTTATTTTACAACGGTTTAGGCATTGACATCGTCATCGACACAGCCATTTTACAAACCTGCCGTTGCTAACAACTACAAGACTAACTACAAATATACATACATATAAGTAAACATAATACTTGCAAAGCGATGACAACACTATTCACATAGACAGACATACTCATAGACTCACAGACACCCCCCACCCCACCCACCCCCCTTCACACATAGACAGAGCTAAGTAGTCCAAATGATAATTGAAAAGGATAACAGACTTAATTGGGAATAAATTGGACCCAGCATAAAAAGAAACATATAATACAAGTGGTTGAGTCATCCCTACGAGTGATCCACAAAATATTTGAAGAGACCCTTTTTAAAACAGGCTAGCGAGGAGGCGGATTTTACATGGTCTGGAAGGGCATTCCAGATAAGTGCCCCTGAGAAGGATAAGCTAGTTTTATATAGATCGATCCTTGGTTTTGGGACTATGAAAAGCTTTCTGATGTTTCCAAGCTTGGACTCAGACTTACGGAACAAAGTGGAGATGTACTCAGGTGTTTTGCGTTTCCACACTTTGAACATAAAGATTGCTTTGTTATATTTAAAATGATCTTGAAGTGGCAGGAGACCTGCTTTTGAGAGCTTTTCTTCAGTGCTAAGGTGTTGATCAGGGCAGATTATTTTGGCCGCTCGTCTGTGTAGGGAATTGAGTCTCTTTAAATGGACCTCACTACACCCATCCCATACCGATGACGCGTAATCGATATAAGAACGTATGTGAGCAAGAGGGAGACAGACAGAGGTACCAGGTCTTGGAATGGGGGGGTTCCGTGGTCGTTGACCTGATCAGTGAACTTCAACAAGACGACTCATATCACCTAACGTTCGACAACCTCTTCACGTCTCTGCCCCTTGTCGACTATCTCACAAAGAAAGGTATCGGTTGTACCGGAACCATCCGCACCGAAGACTGCCCTCTGATGCCAGTGAATGAGATGGGGAAGACGAAAAGGGGGACATATGACTATATGCAGGATACCAGAAATGGTCTTGTCGTGGTCAGATGGAACGACAACAGTGTTGTGAATACTGTGTCCAACATGGTTGGCGTGGAGCCTGTTCAAACAGCCAAACGCTGGTCAAGAGCTGAGAGGAAGAGGATCGAGATAGTCCAGCCCTTTGTGATCAAGCACTACAACAGCACTATGGGCGGAGTTGATCGAATGGATCAAAATGTCGACAAGTACAGAACCAGCATCAGGTCAAAGAAGTGGTGGTGGGCCCTGTTCGCATACTGCCTCGACCTCTGCGTGCAACAGGCCTGGCACCTGTACAGGGCGACGCCTACAGGCAATGAAGCACCACTAGACCTCTTGGGCATCCGTCGGGCCATAGTCCGTACTTATTTGGCCAAAACCCCCAAGACCAAGGGAGCTGGACGACCCTGCGGCAGGACTCCCACCCTGGACAAGCGGGTTTCCCCTGCTGTGAGGTTTGATGGAAAGGACCACATGGTTCAGCCGTGGCCGACCCAGCTGCGCTGTGCCTCATGTGGGAAGAAGACGATGAGACGGTGCTCCAAGTGCATTGATTGTGACCATTATTTTGCTAGTCTTTGTGCTGTTAAGGTTTAAAACTTAAAACTAATTATTTTATCAATTAATGTTCATGTCCAGATTTTTGTTTTGTTGTTTGAAACACTTTGTTGCCAAGTAAAGTTACAAAGAGAACGCTTCTTGTCATGTTATCTTCATGAAAGTGAATGCAAAAACCCCTACCCTCTCAGTCCTAGCGTCCCATTATTGGGACGGTACTATGTCATGTCCTACATATAAAAATCGGACAGCTATCAAACAATCTCTGCTGGATATGCTCAAAATGCACCAAAAACAACATTGTTACACTACTTTCTCACAAAATAAAAATTCAGGCTTATATGGGTTAAACAGAAATCTCACGTCCGATAACCAGCTTGTACCACAAGCATAGACAACACTCCAAACATCTACAAGAGGCACAGATCATCAGGGGCCCGGAGGGTTAGGGTTAGGGCCCGGAGGGCTCTTGAGTATCTGTACCACTTGGAGATGTTTGGAGTGTTGTCTACGTTTATGGTACATACTGTTTGTTTTGGCTGTCAATGCGCTCGCGTCCGTTGTTGGGAGTCGTTCGTTCAAACTAACCTCACTGACAACCGGTGTGTGAGACCAGATGCGGGGATGGTTCGACTATACTTGTTGCTAATTAACTTAATGCCCGATCTTTGCATTGTTACACTCCATTAACACATTCAGATCAGAGGTCTAAACCGTTAATTTTGAAGTTGTCATTCGATGACTACATAACAGTTCACGAGGCTTATATAAGCGCCAAGATATTCTAATACTACTGATGAACCCTCATGGCCGATCATTATCTTGCTGTAGTGTGTCAGGGATGGCTGAGTTATGGATTAACCCCTTTGATACCGTTTGGCGGAAAGACGCGAAAATACGGGTCTATGAAGCGTAAGTACCCGTCTTTTCCGCCGAATGGTCAAGTAGCGGCCAAGGGGTTACTTATTGCCACCGTTTCGACACAGGTGGAGAAGAAGAGGACAGGCCAAGGAGGACATCCAAGTCATGTTTGCCGTATCTCCAGTGACAGCAGAGACAGACTCAGTGTGCCCTAACCTAACCTCTTCATCACGCAAACCCGTCGACCCCGGTTACAGTGAAATCGACCTGGGAGACGACGGGAAAACTGGAAAGGACCGCTTCAGGTCCACTAAAGATTGTCCCCAGGACGGTCAGAGTACGTCTGTGATTGAAAAGACGACCCGTGCACGCACGAATGGTAGGTCGTCACACGCAGGTCAGACAATTCCGATGTCAACGATTCAACAGCAGCAAAACGCTCAGATCAATGACGGATCAGCTGCTCCACAGTGCGCAAAGGCCACGGGGCTGACGTCGGCCGTCGTTGGCCCGCGCACGGTCGTGCGCGGGCCATCGACGTCCCACGGCAGCTCAATGGCCTTTTGCGCATTAGGCCCAGAGCGTCCTAGGCAAAATGATGCTGACAATAAAAACCTGTACTTCGTTCTAGAACCAGAACATACAACTACAGATGATTCGACAAGTGTCAAGCAAACTTTAGATGCAGTGGAAAAGAAAAGGGCCGAACATTTTGCTGATGAAAGTTTTCATTACTATTCCGAGATCAAGGACAACGGAGACGCACCGACGACTGGAATAACCTCAGCCTCAAAGGCAGCGTCGGCAACCAGAACAGAGGTGACACCATACGGCGTAGGAGAGTACGAAGTGATCGATCTCAACTCAGACGATGATGCGAAAAATGACGTCAAGGGAAAAAGTGGACCGCAGTCTTCAGGACCCCACAGAAGTGGCTCTGGACACCACAATACTGTGAGGTCCAGAAGACAACGGTTTTTGCGGACGCCTAAGCCATGTCCCAAGGACATGGGCAATGAATGTAATGACGATGGTGATGATGATGCTTTGGTCACGATTGACAATGTTGCATGTGTATGTGCTCAACCAGGTCCCACGGACTTAGGCAATGACATATATGATGATAATGACGATGGTGACGATGATGAATTGGTCATGTTTGACAATGTAGCATATGTATCTGCCGAGCCAGCTCCCAATGGCGTGGGCAATGATGATAATGACGATGGTAATGATGAATTGGTCATGATTGACAATGTAGCATATGTATCTGCTGAGCCTCCAAATGCAATTATTCGTCATGAAAGTCCAGACCATGGCGAACGTGAGAACATTGAGCAGGATAGTGTACAAAATGACGACGATGAATGCATCATGGTGGACAATGTAGCTTACGTGTCTGTCGGCCCTCGCAATGATCCTTATGAAACAACTTAGAAAGTACAAATGTCAAAGGTTATGTCGATAATGACGGACAATATGGCTTACGTATTTGCTGGCCCTCCTCGATCGGATCACAAAGATGGGCCACATTTCTACTATTACTGCTGCTGCTGCTTCTGCTACTCATAATATGATGATGATAATGATGATGATGATGATGATGATGATGATGATGATGATGATGATGATGATGATGATGATGATGATGGTCAGGACGCACAACCTACTTAGCGCCTTCGCTTAGACTTTTCTGTAGTGATATTAATCTTAACTTATCACTTTTTGTATTTATTTTTGTATGAAATTGTCACCAACGTATCACATAATACCCTCAAACGGCTCTTTTTGTTGTGTAACCCATTAATATGATTATCTATCAGCATTTTTGTAAAGATTAGGGTGTGTTTGTACCGAGAAATGTCATTGGCTAAAGACATATTTGGGAAAAAATCGTTTTGCTCAGTAAGTACGTTGTCATCGTAACATGAGAGACTACTTATCACATATGTTAAGACTACTTATCACATGTTTCTTTGGTAACGTGAGATAACTAACTTCGCTTTGTCTTGAGAACGGGCGAGCAGGGGAAAAAAGCGAATAGAGCTAGGCCAATGTTAAGAATCTAAAAGTAAGAAATAGACTTTGTTTCATACCTTTGGCACATTTTTTTCTATTAAGTGATATTATTACTTGTATTACGAGCTAGGCTTTGCCAGTGAATTTTGTCGCCTCGAGGGTCTGGTCATGGGGGATCCATGTCTGAAGTAAAAGTCGAGGGCTTTAGCCCGAGACGCTTACCTCCGACATTGACTCCCTGACCGGACCAGACAGGCCTCAGGAATCTCTGGCAAAGCCTAAAACTCGTAATACGATTTCGTCTTCTACTGTAAAAGGTATAAGCGTGAAGTATACCCTCCGTGTTACGTAGAAATTCAGGGGACGCAAATCTCAATACTTTCGACTGTCAAGTAAAACCTCGCACGGGCTGCATTCGCATGGAAATTCTCTCTAAGGCATTTTCTAAGTTAACACTTTTTAGTTATTCTTTTGTATGAATATGGTACCATGAGCCGAACAAAACGCCTGCATGTAGTTACTGTGCTGCATAAACCCCTCAGTTTTTATTTATCCAGCCTTTTTTTTTTTTTTTTTTTTTTTTTTTTTTTTTTTTTTTTTTTTTTTTTTTTTCGACGTTTCAACTACGTTCAGTATTTAGACCTTCACATAGCACCTACCTTTGTTGTGTAACCCCCAAATTGTTTATTTGTTAACTTGCTTCTTCTTTTCTTTCTTTCTTTTTTTTTCCTTTTTTTTTTTTTCTTTGTTTTGTTGTTGTTGTTGTTTTGTTGTTTTTTTACTTAGATGTTTGACTGAACGAAGGTTAGAGTATATTTGTACTGAAAATTGTGATTGGCCAAAGACGTATCTGGGGGACAAATATTTTGCTCGGCGAATACGATGTCATCGTGACCGTGTTAACATGTGATAAGATTGGGAACGGGCGACCAAGGAAAAAAGTCGCATAGAGCCAGGCCAATGAGAAAGGAAAGTGTAGAGCGTCTGAAGAAAGGGCGACTAATATTATACAAGAAAATCATTATGATCTTATTCTATTTGATTGCCAACCCCCTGACTGCTGGACGCACCAAACAGCTTACAGCTGCAAGAGACATAGATCATCATGACCTCCCGCACCTGCGGGGTCTCGTGATGATCTGTGTGTCGTGTTAGTCTCATAAATCTGTACGGTCCCTAAGCTGCTGAACCATCTGTCTATCTGGCGTCAGACATCTCCGGCTTCCAGTGTAGCTGGCATATGAATGGGTGACATAACATAGCTTCTGCAAATTAGATGCGCATGAGCCCCACCGCGACTGCTTGGGGCTCATGAGGATCTATGCCTCTTGCTGAGACCCCTTTGTATCCGTTTCTTGTACGGTTTTGGCTTTTGGTCTTTGAAGGAACAAAGATTTAACCCATTCAGCCCTCACGCACTACTGCAGGAGATGGGTCGACCATGATAATTCAAGGGTAGTGCCAGATTAGCTTGGCGCCTGTCGGCGCCAAGCTGATCTGGCACTGCCCTTGAATTATCATGGTCGATCCACCTCCTGCAACAGGTGCCTATAGTCGTTAGATGATGCCTCCAAAATTTGGGAAATACGGCCGTCGGGCTGAATGAGTTAAGAAGCAAAAATGTAGGTACAGTGGCAGGGAAAGGGTTAAAAGTGACGCGACTGGGAATGTCGGATTTCATTTGTCAGTAAATCGAGTGATCAGTTTTGCACCAGAAGTATAACCCTTGACGCTGTATGAAGTCAGAAAGAAAATCCAGAAAAAAACGCCCTGAATTTACCCTTTCACTGCCAGTGAATGTAGACTGTGTTTTTAAGTCTTTGTAGCTTCAGCTTCGAAGATCCGACCCCAAAGGAGCATGTATATATACTGAGAAGCAAAGAAAATGCGACGTTTTTTTAATCATCGGAAACACTTAAGTGTTTCCAGTAATTCCAAAAGTGTCGCATTTCTTTTACTCCTCAGNATAGGTTGATATCAGCAAGAGGTATGGACTCTCGAGACTCCCCGCAATTGCGGGAGCTCATGAGGATCATGCGTCTTTTGGTTAGGTGGTGGTCGATTTTTTTCTCGACACTGAAGGGGTTTAGCTGGAGCTTGAACCTTATCCGCAAAAAAGCCTGGATTCTCATGAGGTTCGTGCGATAGCAAGGGCTCGTGTCAGTCAGTGTCTTGTGCAGATGGAATGGGCTTTTACAAGGGTTATTTCCTCTCTGTGTGTGTGTGTGTGTGTGTGTGTGTGTGTGTGTGTGTGTGTGTGTGTGTGTGTGTGCGTGCGTGCGTGCGTGCGTGTGTGTGTGTGTGTGTGTGTGTGTGTGTGTGTGTGTGTGTGTGTTGTTGTTGTTGTTGTTGTTGTTGTTGTTGTTGTTGTTGCGTATTGTACTGCCAAAGTCGCTGTAAATTATTACAAATAAAACATCAGCTTATATTCCTCTCCACAGTTCTTCAGGTTTTCATTTTAATGCTTTCGAATGTGTGTACGCCGCATGATATGTGGATTTTCTCCCTTTAGCTATTGTCCCACGATGTTGGTACAAGGACTTGTTTTGAGTGTTTAGTTTCTCTTTCTGCGTTCGTGCGCGCATGCGTGTGTTGTGTATGTGTGTGTATGCGCGCGCATGCGCGTGTGTTTGCGTGTGCGTGCGTGCGTGCGTACATATGTGTGTGTGTGTGTGTGTGTGTGTGTGTGTGTGTGTGTGTGTGCGTGCGTGCGTGCGTGTGTGTGTGTGTGTGAATTGTACACACAGTACACGCCGTTGACTGTGTGTATGTACATGTTTGTGTGATCAATGGTCAACACGGACCTTCTATGTGATTGTCAGTTTAGCTTCATTGTCAGTTCCCATTGTCAGGAAGTTCTATATTGGCATGATTAAAAATAAAATGTCCCGCTGATGAAACCGTTACCTGATTGCGATATTGTACTCTTGAACAGGATCTTCCTTTTAACCCGTTGCGTGTCGGTAGCGGTTTTAGTCGCGATGATTCCTCTTGGAATCATCGCGACTAAAACCTCTACCGACACGAAAAGGGTTAAGTCCGTTTGTGCTTTACAAAACATCACTGTGATGAGTATCATTACGATCACCCGCCATGATAGCGCTCTGCAACCACGTGATGGATTTGAACACTGGATTAATCGTAAATGAATCAAGGACGTACTAAATTAGGCTGTTTTATTTCTGCTCCTCTTATTTCAGTCAAGGGGCAACACCGTCACCCGAACAGCTGCGAAAGTTAGTGTCGTAACGCTATACGGCACTTCCGCAGCTATTGATGGGGGGGACGCTCTCACACACAAACACACACATACACGTACGCACACACACACACACACACACACACACACACACACAAACTCTCACACCCACAAACACACACATATACATACACATTAACACACACACACGCTCACACACACACGCACACACACACACACACACACACACACACACACACACACACACACACACACAAAGCACACACACAGTTTACTATATGGTGATACTGAAACTATAATTTAGTCATTCCACTTAATGACAAATTTTGGACTTTTCTATTAAAGAGACCTACTCATGGCAAAATAGGGTTAACAAAATCCAGACCCAAAAAGAGACTTCCGAATAAATGGTTTAACCCGAAATATTATTAAATTATGTTGTAAATGTCATTTCTAACTGCGTTTCTTTCTTCGTTAGGATGTTCTCTCAATTTAGGGTTAACAGTTTGGAATATCTTTCTGTTCTCAGAATGTCTTTCAATAATCTAGGACAAAAAGACTATATTAACTTTTAAAAGTTGAATATCGCAAAATGAAAGACTTTAATCATCTTCTGCTCCTTTGTAGGTACAACAGTGCTTCAATTTCAGACAAGGAGCAGTACAAACCTGTGTTACGTGCACCAAATTACACGGATTGTGAAAAGAAGGGCAGAAAACCAGTGGTCCAGGCATATTTTAACAATGGATTTCCGCCATGGAGCGGATCTCTTTAAAGCGCGGAGTGTCAAGTCCTTAGTGCGGTTACGTTTACGCCGACCGACTCCCAAAACCGACCGACAGCAAAATCACGGCGGACAGACGACATTAAAACATCTCCAAGATTCACAGATCCTCATGAGCCCCGTGGGTGCATGAGGATCTATGCTTCTTGGCGATGTTTGGAGTGGTGTCTGTGCTCATGGGACAAGTTGGTTATCCGCAGGTCATTTCGCTCTCTTTGGTTGTTGTTAGTCGTTCGTCGCAAACAGAACCTCACCCTCGTCTCATGGTTGCCCACGACTGCGGATATGAGTAATTCAGTTATTGCAATTGGACATTTGACGATGTGTGCTGTGGTAACTAGCAACAACAACGGATCTATCCGTGCGTGACATTTTCACCTACTAAGCCTGATGAAATGCACGTTCAAGAAAACAATTTCGGTCAGCACGCAAAAAGAAATGGGGCCGATGTCGACCGCAGTAGGCCCGCACCGCGGGCCTACTGCGGTCGACATCGGCCCTAGGGTTTTTGTGCCTAACGGTCGTTTTGCGTCATACGGAAAGATATTCTCGGTTGAAGGACTCATCTGGAATTTTTATGACGTTTTGTCTTCAGGTTTGTTAATTGTTTCAGTCAGTTGTTACCGCCTTGGACGCAAGCGACAGAGTCTTTTCCTGAATCAACAAATCTGGTGAGTAACAGTTTTGAAAATGTGAAATAGTCTTACATTATAAATTGTATCATTTCAGATGTATGTAAACCATATCATAGGATGCATGCGTCTGCTGTACAGAATTCAATAAATGAAATCATCACAGGTGCTATAACGTGTAGGGTGCAGTATTCGGCTATGTACTCACTCCATAAAGTTTTTCCTTCTTTCACACATGTATTGATATATTGTATAACAAGCAAATTAATATTCATGAAATTGTTTGATATACTTCCTTTCCCAAAATCCCTTGCACGCCAAGATTCGATCTTGATGATACGTGCATTTGTCAAAACGGAAAAACGAAATATTTTCATACGGCAACATTAACAAGCTTCTTATATGTAGTAGTAATGAAATACATTTTAGTATGTACGAACGCTCGAAATTTACATCATATACACAAACACGAACGAAACGTGCCAGAAACGTGCGAGTCGGTGGACTGATTAATGAAAAATTGAGGAGATGTCAGCTGGCGATATCGACAACGTGAGAAAAGAACTAAATAAACAAACCTGCTGGCATTTTCCGCAAATATGCCTGATCTAGTAACAAGTAAAATTTACTCAGTAACACACACAGTTATACAAAGCACTGGATGTGCTCATAGTCAGACGAAATCTACGCGCTAAATCGACACTGATATGCAGTCGTCTGCCATTCATGTGTTTTGTCTGAACACGCAAAATGAATGATTTGTTTTTTTATTGGACTGGGTACATAAATTAAATCGAGCAACATTTTGCTTCATATAGCGCCGATAACCGACAGATGTGATTACTTGACCCGAATAAATTAAATATCTTACGACTCGGACATTTTGATTCGGGTCTCGTAATCATATCTGCCTTTATCCGCACTTTATCAAGCAAAATGTTGCTCAATATAATATACAAGAGAACGGAAATTTAACATAGCTTTGTAGAGTAAAACTTTCACATGTTCAAACAGATCAAATATCAGTTTCATTTTATTCAATCTCGATCTTTGGGCATGAGAGAATGACACACCGAATGACACACCTAATGTTTAGTTTTATTGATGAGTGTATAAGGCGGCCATTAACCCCTTCGCTGTCACTGTACGTACATTTTTGTTTATGAACTCTCCGTTCACTCAACGATCAAAAGTCAAAACCCTCCAAGAACTATGGAAACGGAGTGGTCTCAGCAATATGCATAGGTCCGGAGTCGCGGGGGCACATCAGGATCTGCCCCTCTTGCACTTGGATCGTGTTCATTGTTTCTCGGCAGCGAAGGGATTAAACAGCACGCTTCACACTGTCAATAAATAGGTCTTTTAGCAGATTAATGGCTAGTAAATTTGATGTATCCATCCAGCATGTTGCTTGGTGTTTTCTTAACTCTATTGTCAATAAGGGACATCGTATTTAACTCATTCAGACCCGACACACCGCAGCAAGACATGGATCGAGCATGATAGTTCAAGGGTGGTGCCAGAATAGCTTGGCGCCCATAGGCGCCAAGCTATTCTGACACCACCCTTAAACTATTATGCTCGATCTGTCTCTAGAATTGTAATACAGTCTTTCAGAGGGCAACTTCAACATTTGGGGATTTCGGTCCTGGGGTAGAATGTGTTAACAATATTTTGGGCTCTCTTGGAGTCGCTCTGCGGATTTATTTTGACTGCTTTTGTGTTAGTGTTGCTTGTTGATAACTTTGAACAGTGCGTTATTTGTAGCGACAAGAACGTGATTGTCGATAGTGTAGCAACAGCACTGAACCCATTGAGACATGCGAAGGAGATTCCCACATTTACTAATTATACCGTGTCTGAAGTGTGCAGTTCGATTCAGGCGACGTGTCGACCGTGATAGTTCAAGGGTGTTGCCTGAATAGCAAAATAGTATAATGTTATGTCCCAGACGAGCTCGAACAACGGAATGCGCGTTTACGTTTAGGTTAACTCTTTCAACTCCGACACGCCACGGCAAGACACGGATCGAGGGCGATAGTTCAATTGTTGTGCCAGAATAGCTTGGTGCCCATAGGCGCCAAGCTATTCTGGCACAACACTTGAACTGTCACGCTCGATCTGTTTCCAGAAGTTTAATACAGTCTTCAGGGGACAACTTCAACATTTGCGGATTTTGGTCCTGGAGCAGAATGTACTAACACTTTGGCTGGGGTTAGCGCTGTTTGTCAGGGTGACTCCTACAGGTATCACCTTGACATAATGCACTACCGACAGCCAAAAGCTTACAGTGTAAAGATAATAACTGTTTTAATTTAAAATAATGAATATGAAGTTATATACCAGTCAGAAAAGTTATAATTATTAAGTTGATTGTTTATGCCGGAGCGACTGGCTTATAGCCGGCGCTGTTCTAATGGCGATGGGCCCCTAGGTAGCAACTTTAAAAGCGTGAAGTTAGTCAATGTTTGTTTAAATTGTTGTTTATGCATATTTCTTCGTTTGAGCCAAGCAGAAAGTTGAAAAACATTAGTTTGCTTGTTTACGAGTGTCACGACCATGCTTCCGCGAACTATGAGCGCTACCACTCAAGTACAACCATCCCATACTAACACAAACACCAGAGGAACTATTACGACAACATTTATTACATATAAAAATAATAATCCAAAATATCCTCAATTAATCCTAACCACGCACTCACACATCACATTCACACACACACACACACACACACACACACACACACACACACACACACACACACACACACACACGCACGCACGCACGCACACACACACACACACACACACCCACACTCCCAAACGCAAATATCCAGTATTCACAATAACAACAAATATATAATAAAACAAATACCCTTAGCAAAATACTAGTGAAAATTGAGAAAAAAAAAATATAATTCACAAGTTACTGGATCTCCTTGGCGGGAGCACAAATGACAAGCTCAAATTAAATTAATGCTTTTGCTTCTGCGATAAAGTCCTTTATAGCACATGGATCCTTTTGAATAAGTAGAATACACAATATTTCTGTCACTGCGACAAAGCTCCTCTCGCCAGAAACTTTCCCAGCTCCCTCCCTCTCCACCTTCAACTCGACAGCACCCCCATCTCCCTCTCTGACTCGGCCAAAAACCTCGACGTTATCCTCGATTCCTCTCTTTCCATGACCAGCTTCGTCTCCGCCACGGCCCAGGCATGCTACTTCCACCTCCGCCGCATCAGTCAGATCAGAAAATACCTCACTACCGAAGCTGCCACCAAACTTGCTGTCTCTCTCATCCTATCTCGCATCGACTGCTGCAACTCTCTCCTTTCCGGCCTCCCTCACTCCACCACTTTCACTCTCCAGCGCGTCCAGAACAATGCTGCCAGCCTCGTCCTCAGAAAGAAAAAATCCGACCACATCACTCCCCTGCTCAAACTCCCTCACTGGCTTTCCATCCCCCAACGCATCCAATACAAGATTCTGTCTCTCTGTTACAAATCCCTAAACAACTGCGCTCCTGCCTATCTCTCAAACTTACTTCACCCCTACACTCCTCCCCGCTCCCTCCGCTCCGCCTCCGACCCTCTCCACCTCCACATCCCCCGCACTAAACTCAGCACTTTCGGTCCCCGCTCCTTCGCAGTATACGGTCCATCCACCTGGAACACTCTCCCACTCTCTCTCCGTCAGAAACACTCTCTCCCCTCCTTCCAGTCCGTCCTCAAAACTCACCTCTTTCAACAGTTCTAGCACTATACCACCACACTCCCCACCCCAAGCTGACTATCGTAATGTATTTCACTATCTGTGGTACGTGAGTCGTTGTCTAAAGCGTGCGCATGCGTGCGCGAGTTGTGAGTGCGCGCTTAGAGTTATAATCATTATAAGATAAGCGCATTATAAATACCGTAATTATTATTATTATTTATCCTCTCATAATATTGTCACCACAAGAAAACATAATTAGTCTCACAACGTTCTTTTATAAGTTTACAAATGGACAATTGACGGGGAAGTGGCGCAGTGGTTAAGGCGTCTGCCTCCAATGCCAAAGGTGCGAGGTTCGATACCGGGTTCCGGCGTTGGATTTTTCTCCTCTGGTAAGGATCACCGTCTGGGCAGTGGGCAGATGTTCACATCTGCACGGGACATAGACGACCCCGGCCCCCACGAGTCCCCTGCTGCCTTGCAGGCTTGGCCGCTTGGCTGCGGAAAGGCTAAGGGAGGAAACCCCTGACATCAAAGCCCCCGTGTCTCCGGGGAAGGCTTTTGAGCCAGAGACTAAGACAAGGACAGTCTTATATAAAACCTACGACCCGAGGACCTCGATGCCACCGTCCCAGCTTGCTAGGCCATGGCAAACGAACCAAGGGTTTAAAGGGTGGGGCCAGTACTGCGCACACTGCACTCCACCAAAAAGCTCCACCGCGCAGGCTTTAGGAAACGCCCACGGACTATGACACTGAACTTTCCAAGTCCTGTAGCGATGGGCAAGGGGCAAAACGGCAGGTGAAAGATGGACAAGACTTTACTTATTGCAATATTAGTAAACACTAAATGGGACGACCCGACCTGGGCTAAACGCGGGGTCTGCACCGTACGCCGTCGTAATCCCACGAGGAATGACACAGCCAGTCTCCACTCTCACAATCGACCACCCAGCCCTTCCGCACAGTAACGGCGGTGGACTAATCCACTCAGATCTTTAGATGCACTATAACACAATGGTGCCAAAATACACATATGAATAACTAACAACAGAAGAAAGGTAATCACCTCACCCTTTTCAACAACTTTAATTGCCGTCTTTAATATTCCTTCACCTCTCTCCCACTGGAAGCCGCAGTCTCAAACCTGCATGCAGGCGGTTCAGGATATTGGTCGCCTGATGTTGTCCTGGGGATGACAACGTCACTCGGCACACCCTGAACGACCAAGCAGCCTTCTCTAGGGACAGCACTGCTTGCTCCACACGGAGAGGGGCCTAGAAAAGGTGGCCTAACCAAAGCTCATCCCCTCGTAACCCAGTTGGCTAGCCGCGGTCAACGGGCATCTTCTCATGCGGTCAGAAAACAAGAAAAAACAAAGGATCCACTCTCATGACGACCACGACTGGACTCAACGTAGCATGCTGGAACATCCGAACCATGCTCGACACAGCAGACAGCGGACGCCCTGAACGTCGCTCCGCCCTCATTGCCCATGAATTGCGGAGGTTAAACATCGACATCGCCGCGCTCAGCGAAGTACGCCTCCCAGAGGAAGGCAGCCTCCAAGAACTTGGCGCTGGCTACACCCTCTACTGGTCAGGCAGGCCTGCATCAGAAAGACGGCTCTCAGGCGTGGGCTTCATGGTGAAGACCCACATTGCGACTAAGTTGGAAAACCTACCAACGGGTCACTCCGACCGCATCATGTCCATGCGCCTCCCACTGAGACACCAGCAATACGTCACCCTTCTCAGTGTGTACTCCCCAACCCTCCTGGCAGAGCCTGCAGAAAAAGACAAGTTCTACTCTGACCTGCGCAGCCTACTGCAGAGCACCCCTGCAGACGACAAAGTCATCATCCTTGGCGACTTCAACGCCAGAGTGGGCCAAGACTCTGAAGCCTGGAAAGGAGTCCTCGGCAAGCATGGCGTTGGGAACTGCAATGACAATGGTCGCCTACTGTTGGAGCTCTGTGCAGAGCAGCAACTTGTCATCACCAACACTACTTTCCAGCAAAAGAACAGTCGAAAGACCACCTGGATGCATCCTCGCTCCAAGCACTGGCACCTTATCGACTATGTCCTAGTGCGTCAGAGGGACCGCAGTGACGTCCTCCTCACCAGAGTGATGCCCAGCGCAGAGTGCCACACTGACCACCGCCTTGTCCGCTGCAAACTCAGGCTCCGCCTCAAGCTGAAACCCAAGAAAGGGGCCCCCCCCCCCCCCCCAAGAAAAAGCTTGATGTTGCCAGCCTTCAGCGTGACGACAAGAAAGCTGCCCTTCAGGCCGATTTACAGCGCATGCTCAAAGACACAGTTGATCCAGCAGACTCCTCCCCTGAAACACTCTGGGAACAACTGAAAACTGCTATTGTAAAATCTTCTGTGGAAGTCTTGGGCTTTGCTAGAAAGAGGAACAAAGACTGGTTTGACGAAAACGACGTAGAGATCCAGGAACTTCTAGCAAAAAAAAAAGAGCCGCCCACCAGGCCCACCTAGACCAGCCTTCCTGCCCTGTGAAGAAGTCTGCCTTCCGCCTCATCTGCAGCAGTCTCCAGCTCAAGCTTAGAGAGCTCCAGAACGAGTGGTGGTCCAGACTCGCACAGAGGACCCAGCTCTGCGCTGACAACGGTGACTACAGGGGCTTCTACGAAGCACTGAAAGCAGTGTATGGCCCTAGGCACCTGGTACAAAGTCCCCTGCGAAGCGCTGATGGACAGGCACTCCTCACAGATAATACCTCCATCTTGAACCGCTGGTCGGAATACTTTCAGGACCTCTTCGGCGCTGAGCGCACTGTTCAAGAAACAGTCATCCTCCAAATCCCACACCTTCCACTAAAGGTTGAATTGGACGAACCGCCCACCGCCGAAGAGACCCTCACAGCCATCCACCAGCTCAAGAGTGGCAAAGCAGCAGGCATCGACGGAATCCCGCCAGAGATCTGGAAACATGGAGGCCCAGCACTGCACAACAAGCTCCACGACCTCTTTCTCTGCTGCTGGGAAAAAGGAACACTACCAAAGGATCTCCGTGATGCAGTCATCATCACCCTGTACAAGAACAAAGGAGAGAAGTCTGCCTGCTCTAATTATCGTGGAATTACCCTGCTGTCCATTGCCTGGAAAATTCTCGCAAGGTTGCTCCTGAATCGGCTGGTACCTGCCATCGCTGAAGACCACCTCCCAGAGGGCCAGTGTGGCTTCAGAGCCAACAGGAGTACCACCGACATGGTCTTTGTGCTGAGACAGCTTCAGGAGAAGGGCCGCGAGCAGAACAAAGGGCTGTACGTAACGTTTGTCGACCTAACAAAAGCGTTTGACACTGTGAGCAGGCAAGGTATGTGGCAGATCCTGGAGCGACTAGGCTGTCCCCCAAAGTTCCTCAACATGATCGTCCAGCTCCACGAGGACCAGCAAGGCCAGGTCAGACTAAACAGTGACCTCTCAGAACCATTCCCCATTCGCAACGGCGTGAAGCAAGGCTGCGTGCTGGCACCGACCCTCTTCACCATCTTCTTCAGCATGATGTTGAAGCAGGCCACAGTGGACCTCGACGATGACGACGCAGTGTACATCAGGTATCGTCTCGATGGCAGCCTGTTCAACCTCAGACGACTGCAGGCCCACACGAAAACCCTAGACCAACTGATTCGTGAGCTGCTCTTTGCTGATGACGCTGCCCTCGTTGCACACACAGAGAGAGCCTTGCAGCGCATTACGTCCTGCTTCGCAGATGCCGCCCAGCTCTTTGGACTTGAGGTCAGTCTGAAAAAGACAGAGGTCCTTCATCCGCCGGCACCCAAGGAAGAGCATCGCCCTCCCCACATCACCATCGGCGAGTCCGAACTGAAGTCTGTACACCAGTTTACCTACCTTGGCTGCATCATCACGTCAGACGCCAAGCTGGACAAGGAGCAGGACAACAGGCTGGCAAAAGCGAACAGTGCTTTCGGGCGACTATTCAAGCGGGTGTGGCACAATCAACAGCTGAAAAACGGCACCAAGATCAGCGTGTACAGAGCTGTCGTCCTCACCACCCTGCTGTACGGTTCCGAGTCCTGGGCCCTCTACCGCAGCCAACTACGACTCCTCGAACGCTTTCACCAGCGCTGCCTGCGTACCATCCTCAGCATTCACTGGAGTGACTATGTCACCAACGTCGAGGTCCTTGAACAGGCGGAAACTGTGAGCATCGAGGCTTTGCTGCTGCGGACACAGCTTCGCTGGGCGGGGCACGTCTCCAGGATGGAGGATCATCGCCTACCCAAGATCACTCTGTTCGGCGAGCTCGCCACTGGACACCGAGACAGAGGGGCACCAAAGAAGAGATACAAAGACGGTCTCAAGAAGTCACTTAGTGCCTGCCAAATCGACCACCGCCAGTGGTCTTCGCTTGCTGCGGACCGTGACACCTGTCGCTCCACCATTCACAAGGCAGCCGTCTCCTTTGAGGACTCTCGCAGAGCTAACCTTAAGGACAAGCGGCTCAGAAGAAAAAACAGAGCTGTCGTAACCCAGAACCCTGACCAGACCTTCCCCTGCATCCACTGCGGTCGAACCTGCCTGTCCCGGATTGGCCTTCGCAGCCACGAAAATGCCTGCAGACGACGTGGGCAAGCCCTATAGAATCTTCGTTCGCGAAGTCAAGCCAAGAGAGACCTCTCTCCCACAACAATAATAATTTTCAAACTCAACGGAATGCATATTTACACATTACCATATAACTCACGCCCGAATTTACCCTCCAACACTAAAATGATACTAAATAAAATAAATGACATTTCTACATTCTTACTATTAGCCCCCCCCCCCCCCCCCCCCCGCTCACTAACCAAAATAATAAAACAAGCAAACACAGACAACCCCCCTCCCCCCCCCTCCCTGAGAATATGGCCACTAAAGATTTGTTGGACGCACTTACTGTCATCCGTGAAGACGCCCCGGCTGGGACGGAGACGAACAAACAAGACAAGCCAGGGGTTCAGTCGTAGCATTTTTTTTTTCTTCCCAGGACACCGGCTCCGGAGCCACCAGGACCATATGGCAGGGCCGTTACAGAAGAACGACACAGCTGCTTGAGGACTGTAGCAAATGGCAAACCACGCCTTCAAGCCCTCCCTCAGAGACTGCTGCTACTTTCGCTGCTAGGGAGCGACTAACTAACAATTTGGATATAGTACGGTATAGCAAAACCTTGCTCTCAGGAAAAAAAAGTGTGGTGTCCGATCACGCGGAGCAGTAGCCACCCGATCGCGCAGAGCAATCACGTGCGTCACACGCCGACCTCCACATCTCGCATGGCACCAATTCTCCGTGTAAAGGCCTAACAACTCACCTGTGCTATCCTGTTTCCCGGTGACTTACCAATCTCTGTCACCCCTCTAGATTTAACTCCCCTAGAAAAATAGGGAAAGAAAAAACCGTGTCGTGACAACGAGCTACTATGATAGGGTTTGTGTTAGGGAGGTTCAGGTAGGGCTGGGGCCGTTGGCGCCGGCCATTTGACGCCTTAGAAACGATATTCACCAGTCCAGAGCTATTGCCCATGTGTTGTTTGTACATTGCTTTGTGAGTAATTGTGAGTTCCACCTGAGGTGGAGAGACAAATTTTCATGTACGTGGCAAAATGTGTTTGGAACAATAAAACTTTTCGATCGATCCATCCCTCGATCCATCGATTCATCGATCGGTCGGTCGGTCGATCGATCGATCGATCGATCGATCGATCGATCGATTGATTGATTGATTGATTGATTGATTGATTGATTGATTGATTGATTGATTGATTGATTGATTGATTGATTGATTATATTCGGACCTTTTTTTTCTCAGATCATGATGTCTGTGCGCTACTGTCTGATTCTGTCATTTCTGGCCCAGACGACTTTCAAGATAGCGACAACAAAGGAAAGTCAGTGTAAAATGTTAAAAAAAAAATCCATATTAATATTACTTTTTCCCTTATTTTAAATCCCTAATGTACGCTGTGTCTACAGTACCAGTCGCTGCATGCACAAATATACCATCCACCCACCTGTCCGTCTGTCCGTCCATAAGTCCATCCAGCCATCCAGCCGTCTGTCCGTCCATCCATCCCTCCAAATTTGACATGATGATTTTCACTTGTTTGAAAAACATAACTAACTGTAAATAATGCACGATTACATCGCTGTCACAGTTTTCATTTCTGAAACACATAGTAACAAATTATTTCATGCACCCCATAATGATAATGTGCCAAAGATCCCAACGATGTTCTAAACCCACAAAGTAAAGGTCCTCGGGTCCACGCCGGCCGCAGTGGGCCCGCGCACAGATATGCGCGGGCCCACTGCGGCCGGCGTGGACCCGAAGATGTTGTGCTGCCGGGGAAACGGGTTGGGGATATTCTGTAACACTGTGGATATTCTGTATTCTTGTCAACATCAACAGTTAATCATAATAATAATAATAATAATAATAATAATAATAATAATAATAATAATACCATTATTATATAGGCGTTTTTTCTCAATTTTTGGGCAAATCGACTCAAAGCGCCGCGAACTGAAACCCAACGCGCACACTCACGTAACAGACACGGATTTACGCCATTTAAGACAAACACAGTACAGGACAGACGAAGGGCCAGTTCAGCTACTGAAGTTACAGAGATTTTGGATCGCTTGTATTTGAAATTTGTAAAGTGGCCTGAAACCGGTACCAAAGTGTGGGGTGGGGGTGGAGGGGTGGGTGGGGGGGGGGGTGGAAGAACCGGAGTACCCGAAAAAGAACCCCCCCCGACGGTCCGCCCGAATTAATGGTGAAATTACCACAGGAGAAAAGTCCGACGCCGGAACCCGGTATCGAACCTCTCACCTTTGGCATTGGTGGCAGGCGCCTTAACCACTGCGCCACGGACCGCCCCAATCAGCTTTAAACCGTTCAGCGGCGATAAAATTGAACACCAACCAACTGCAAGAGGCATAGATCCTCATGGGCCCCCCGCAGTTGCCAGGGCTTATGAGAATCTAGACCTCTTGCCGAGAGCAATTCGAATCCATGTTCCTGGGACAGCTAGCTCTTTTTGGTGTCAAATCAGCGAAGATTGCAGAAACACAATGTGCGTTAGCTGGCACTGAACGGGTTAACCCATTCAGCCCTGACGCAGTACAGCAGGAGATGGATCGACCATGATAATTCAAGGGTAGTGCCAGATTAGCTTGGCGCCTGTCGGCGCCAAGCTAATCTGGCACTAACCTTGAATTATCATGGTCGATCCATCACCTGCAACAGGTGCATAGTCGTTAGATGACGCCTCCAACATTTGGGAAATACGTGCGTCGGGCTGAATGAGTTAAATGAATGTGTTTGTTAGGAAACAATCAGCAAAGAAAGACACTCGCTTCGAACAAAAATCTAAAGACAAAACAGTTTAACCCCTTCACTGCCAGTGGACTTGGTTGTTTTTGTTTTTTTATAATCATCGTAAATTCAAAGTCAACCATCACCAGCCTCTAAGGAACATGCATACAAAGTGATTTCAGCAAGAGGCATGGCGCCTGCCGCCAATGCTAAGGGTGCGAGGTTCGATACCGGGTAACCGGGTCGGACTTTTTCTCCTCTAGTAAGTGTCACCGTTAATTAGGGCGGACCGTCGGGGGGGGTTTTCACCGGGCACTCCGGCTCTTTCTCCCCCTCCACTTTGGTACCGGTTGCGTGACACTTTACAAATTTGAAATACAAGCGATAAAAATTACCGAAACCTCAGTAGCTGAGCTGACCCTTCTCACCACGTGAATGTCCTGAGTTTGTCTTGTACTGTGTTTGTCTTCAGAGTGTGTGTCATGTGAGCGTGCGTGTTAGGTTCATTTCCCGGCGCTTTGAGCCGATTCGCAGAATTGGGTAAAGCTCCTATATCATAACGGGTATTGTTATTATCATCCTGAGCCCCATATCTATTCCTCTTGCCGTTGAGAGGTGTTCAAATTTTCTCGACAGCGAACGGTTTAAACTGTATCGTCGTTGTTGTTTCGAAGCGTGTTTCTTTTGTTCCTTTGCTGGTTATTTCCATAAGTTTTACCCCTTCCCTGCCACTGTGAGTACATTTTTTCCCCCTGAAATCTTTGTTCGTTCAACGACCAAAATTTTTTTTTAAAAAGTGCAAATAACGTGAATACAAGCTGGTCTCAGCAAGACGCATAGATCTTCATGAGCCCCTGTAGTCGCGGAGGCTCATGAGGATCTATGTCTCTTGCAGAGGTTTTCATGTTTGATAGCGAGAAACAGGGCCTACATCCTACAGATTCTGTTGTAGCCTGTCACCGATTTTAGATTCCACAGAAACATTACCACCTGAAGCATTAACTCATCCGAGACGTGCCGCCTCCGGATACGTGGCATAAGCCGCGTATCCGGAGGCAGCACGTCTCGAATGAGTTACGCCTCCGGAATGGAGTCGAAAGCTCGTGACAACCTTGCAACGGATGCTGAAGTGAGCAATGTTTCTCTCTTGCTACTAAGCAATTGATGATTTTTATACGACAGAAGTGGGTTTAAAAAAGAAAATGTCCGTCTTTCACGCAACAACAGTGGATTATAATCCCGGATTAACTCATTCAGCCCCGACACACCACAGCATGACATGGATCGAGCATGATAGTTCAAGGGTGGTGCCAGAATAGCTTGGCGCCCATAGATCTGTCCCTGTAATTTTCAAAATTTAAGGATTTCGGTCAAGGGGTAGAATGTGTTAACTCATTCAGCCCGACAGCCGTATTTCCTAAATTTTGGAGGCGTCATCTAATGACTATGCACCAGTTGCAGGAGATGGATCGACCATGATAATTCAAGGGCAGTGCCAGATTAGCTTGGCGCCGATAGGCGCCAAGCTAATCTGGCACTACCCATGAATTATCATGGTCGACCCATCTCCTGCTGTAGTGCGTCAGGGTTGAATGAGTTAATATGAGATACCGTATGTTTTGTACGGGTTTTGAATGCATTGTGTTCATCGAAACACGTGTAATTTTGGCCTACTTATGATATCGGAACAAAGTCGATTGCATAATCAGGGAACAATGTCTACGCTTTCTGATTTTTCTGTTTCAGATGTATGTGACTACCGCGTTAGCGCCTCCTACGTTGTAGGTAACACATGTTCCCCCGGAGCATACGTCGTTTCAAGGACTCCGAACCTTACAGTAGTTAATGTATCTATGCAGTTTCCGTGTAATAATACAGAGCCATGGTGTTATTTCGTGACGGCGATAACATGGGAAATTCCAGTAAACATTTGCTTATCGATCGAGTGCCTTCCAGGTAAGACAAAGAAAACATCCAGGCAATTAACATGAATTTCCCCAAAACGGCGGCAAATTTATACACTGATTACTTAAATGTATCTCCTTTTATGCGAGAACTGTTATTTTCACATTTTACCCACATTTGTTGACCAGTCAATACGCCTTGACCTTTCAGGGGGGGGGGGGAGGGGGGGCAGTCAAATTAGTATGCCTAAGAAGATCCTGTCATCAAGTATCTCTGTACTAAGTTTGACTTGAAATTGAAAATAGTGTTTGTGAAAACAGGACTTCTTTCAAAATATGGTTGGTTCGTTGGTTAGCAGGGGCGGATCAGTTAAAGATTTTTTTTCCGGAGGGGCTGCGGGTGGAGAAATGGGTGGATAATTTAATTTAGCTTTTAACATACACGGCACTGGAATGATAATGGAAGGCCCTAATGGGCGGGTTATGGGGTACAGGGACTGCTGTTACCTTTGCAGTACGACCTGAATACTGATCAGTTCGGGGGCACTGCTACTTTGATGTACTAGGCCCTTGGAACAAACCCTTCGTTTGACCTGTCTTCAATATATGGCACTTTTACTCCCTACAATTTACTGTGTAGAAAATTTAAAAGATTTCCTGATTTCAATGACTGACTGTATGGACAAGACCTCTGAAATTTGTAAAACGATATGTTTAACCCATTCAACCCTGACTTACTACAGCAGGGGATGGGTCGACCATGGTAATTCAAGGGTAGTGCCTGATTAGCTTGGCGCCTGTCGGCGCCAAGCTAATCTGGCACTGCCCTTGAATTATCATGGTCGATCCATCTCCTGCAACTGGTGCATAGTCATTAGATGAGGCCTCCAAAATTTGGGAAATACGGCCGTCGGGCTGAATGAGTCAATGTTCTTAGTGTGTTGGCTTAGATGATGCTTCACAGAAGGGTTAACTTTTGTTTCAAGTGACCCTTTCCATGGCTCCATACCCGATACAACGGGTTATCAATGTTTTCTGGGCTCAAATAAGACTTTTGTTTCCCTTCTGTTAACAGTGTTCAGGTGAGGAGCAGGAGCAGTTCGCTTTTATGTCTGACTATTGTTGTTTTTAAAAAAGCTTTATTAAGGGAATAATTTATCTGATAATCTGATACCCTTAGAGTCACACGTGGGTTAAAATGTCTTGCATAACAGAAGCTGTGTTTTAAAAAAAATCCTTGTATAAAATTGCCGCCATTCTTAGGAAATTCATGAAATTCCTGGATATTTTAGTCATTTCATATAATGACTAGGGTCACGGCAATTCATGTATTTCCTGAATAGAGAGAGAGAGAGAGAGAGAGAGAGAGAGAGAGAGAGAGAGAGAGAGAGAGAGAGAGAGAGAGAGAGAGAGAGAGAGAGAGAGAGAGAGAGAGAGAGGCCTCTTGATGTCCTTATTCATTATGGCGTGCTTCAAGCGGTGACTGTGATGTTTTTTTAGTTATGCGTTTTAACCCCTGACACATAGGGAGTTCAATAACCCATTTAGCTCCAACGCCCTATAGGAGGTGACGGATCAATTCATAATTCATTATTCAAGGGTAGTGTCACTGAGCGTAGATTGGCGCCAGTACTGAGGCGCCAAGCTAATCTGGCACTACCCTTGAATTATCATGGTCCTTCCATCTCTTTGGAATTGGTACACTGATGTAAGTGACACCTCTAAAATTTGAACACCACCCAACTGCAAGAGGTATAGGTCCTCTTGAGCCCACGCAATTGCAGTGGCCGCTCATGAGAATCTAGACCACTTGCCTAGAGCACTTCGAATACTCCATGTTCCTGGGACAGCTAGGGCATGTTGGTGGTGAAATTGCGAAGATTGCAGAAACACGATCTGCGTCAGCTGGCATTGCCGAATGGGTTAAACAAATGTGTGTTTGTTTGGAAAAATAATCAGCAATGAAGTTGCGGCCTTGGGGTTAGTGGGTTGAGCAGACCAACCCGTTGCACGCCGACCACTATGGTTGCAACTAGTATTCTGTACTATTTTCTTCGCTGATTTGTCTTATAACGGGGAAGTTTAAAGCCGTGTAAACAGTGAGTCATAAGGTACTGGAGTCAGTACATGCAGGAACAGATTTCCGTATCCATTTCAAATTGACCGCCGGATAATTAACGCACATCCGCGCCAGGGCGTGTGAACTAGTACCTAATGCGCACAAGGTCATCGGGTCCACGTCGGCCGCCGTTGGCCTGCGCACAGAAGTGCGCGGGCCAACTGCGGCCGACGTGGACCCGATGGCCTTGTGCGCATTGGGACGGTGATTGACGCACCACAAAGCTGAGTACAACACGCGATACTCATCTTGAACGTGTCATTATCTCGTTCGCAATCATCGACCCATATTGTGTTTCTGACATCTTTGTTCATTGAAAGATCAAAAGTCACAAAGGTCCATTATCTTGACGTCCCTGATGTCTTATTATTGCGATAAAAAAATAAATAAATAAATAAATAAAATAAAAACCTCGCTATGACATTCTTTATGAAAAAGCTAGCACAAATATTTCATGAAACGCCGATGTAAATCAACGAATTATCGTGAAATAAACTCATCCCAGTACAGTTTCAAGATACATATAGTAGGAATGTTTACTACATTTAGAACAGGCTAGCTGAAAACGCAGAGCTTGGCTGTTCAATTATGGGTGCAGAAAGCATTAGCAGAACGATGACAATACTAAAGACAATGTCATTTGGCCCCCTTGATGTTGTTGTTGGTTTGTTGTTTGTTTGTTTGTTTGTTTGTTTGTTTGTTTGTTTGTTTGTTTGTTTGTTGTTGGGTTTTTTTTTTATCTCAGTGCTAATGACTGTAAAATATTTTTTAGAACAAATTTAATGGCATGAGGCTGCGTTTTGTGTGACGATGTATAATCAAAAGCCGCGAGTCCAGATCAGTTTCAGTTTGACTGTTCTATTTAAAATGGCGGGCCTTTCCTAATTCGTGTCTGCTTGTAACCCAGCACACACGCACTTGGTTTTAAGGATGCAGACAAGACAGACTATCTTGTCCATAGATAAAAATACAAATGAATACTTACCTGATTTAGACGATAATAACGAATGTTATGAGAGCTTGTGCAGGGTAGGCATTGTGTCTAGTGAGTGAAGGGCTGGGACCCGAGGGAACGTAAAGAAGTCATTTCTAAAGCATTTTCATGGATTTGAAAACACAGTGAATGTTAATGCTTCCACCTTAATCTGTGATCTGATGTTTCAGCGAACAGACAAGAGCTAAATCTCTGTGAGGTCTATTCGAACACAGTCGAAGACACCGTGTACCTCGCCTCGCCGCAGTTCTTTAAACCTCTTAATTCCAAAACCACCAAAAACTGCCGCTGCCGTATCACCACCAGCTTAAATGCAAAGATTCGTCTTCTCTACGTCTCAGACGCAGATGGACTGAACGTCACTGCTGGGGAGTCGAGGGTCAAACTCTCCACAAATGACAACTCTACGGCTTGTGTAGAAGGCACCGTCGACATCGACGTCGATGAAAATAACCCTGTGTGGCTGGAGGTGACAGGTAGGGAGGAAGCATATGGACTAGAAGATAAGAACGTTGCATTTCAAATCTAATCGAATTGCGTCGTGTGCAGTTAACCCTTAGACTGTTAGAGGACCCTCGCCCGCAATTTCTGATTGTGTGTGTGTGTGCGCGTGTAATAATAATAATAATAATAATAATAATAATAATAATAATAATAATAATAATAATAATAATAAATTTATTTCAGTTTTTGCAGGCCATCAGGCCCATAAGAACACAAAATACAATTTACAACCAGAAAATACAGGAAGGTGGTTGTAAAACACACTCATATAGCATTACATCAGCGCACATAAATAAACAAAAACAAGAAAAGTTCAAAGCAAATCCCTCTAATTCCTTAATTTAAGGCAACCTGAAATATACATAGCAACTTTAAAGACCAGTTTATCATGTAGGTTTCCACACAGCAGCTGAACTTTAAGATCGGATGGGAATCTGTAGTAAAACAGTGGAATGTACTTTTTACGTAACGGGGCATATTTTGGACACTCGAACAGAAAATGACACAAATCTTCAGCCTTATGCCAATCACATGAATTACATTCTGGATTAGTGATGGGTTTTCCAAATCTGGATACTCCGTTTAAAGGTAAACGGTTACATCTAAGTAAACATATTGCCCGCCTGAGTTCACAAGAGTTCAGCTGCCCTATGTAACTGGCTCTAAGTATTTCTGGGTGGTAATGGCAGTATTCTGTGTTTGAGGTAAGGGATGCATGCCAGTCCTGTCGGAAACAATCCATCAGCCGATCTTTGAATATCTGAATGAACAGAGGAGTGTTTCCAACTGACTGCATTTCCCATACATACCCAAACCCGTGCATACACAATAGAGTCTTTATTTGCGTAGCCCAGTTCGATCTACCTGAAGCATCATGCATACATAACATCGTGTAACACTGTCTTGGGTATCTGTTTTCTGACATGGTAAGAAGTCTGCACCAGTACTTCACCATTCGAGCATAGGCATCAATATACATAGGGAATCTTCCACACTCACCCAGCGCAATATTGTTTTTTACATCTCTTCCAACACCAAGGACCATTTTACAAACCTTTATATGAACCTGCTCAATTACATCATGTCTCTGGAAACCCCAGACCTCTGACCCGTACAGCACAATGGGTTTAATCTTGACATCAAAAATGTGAAAAACAGTGTCAGCTGGCAAGTTTTGTAATTTGAAGTATAGTCTTTTGATGCCTGCAACTGCTCTCCTGGCTTTTCCAGCTAAGTTTTCTACACATCTAGCCCAGTTCAGAGTAGAGGAAAATATCACACCAAGGTAAGTATAACTGGACTCGACTTGGATCTGCTTGTCAGCATAAAACCATTTTTCACAATTTTTCACAAAACCTCCATTTTTGAAGACCACCACTTTTGTCTTGTCCATGTTCACAGTGAGACCCCATTTTTTACAGTATTTTTCTAAACAATTAATTTTCTTTTGGAGATCTGCTACAGAGTCAGACACAATGGCTATATCATCAGCATACATAAGAAGGAAAATACCCAGTGGGTCTGCAAAAATATCAATGCCACGTGCACCGCACGATGATATTTCTGTCTCAAATTCTGAAAGAAAGATAGAAAACAGCAGTGGGCTCAACACACAACCTTGTCGCACCCCTGACATGCAATCAAAGTAGTCGGTAACTTTGGTTCCAACCCTTACAGCAGCTTTTACATGTTTGTACATACTCTCAAGTGTCTGAAGCAACTTTCCATGAACTCCTTTACGTAGCAAGAGATACAACAGTTTTGTCCTGTGCACACTGTCGTAAGCTTTAGAAAAATCTACGTACATGGTGTAAAAACGGCCACCCTGCTTGCTAAGATACTTTTGCACTAGTGCCTGTAAGCAAAAAATGTTGTCTATAGTACTGTATCCTTTACGGAAGCCAGCTTGGGCCTCAGGAATACAATCATTCTCTTCACAAAAACAAACCAACCTGTTGTTAATGACAAAACTGTACAACTTACTGATAACGTTCAGAAGAGAAATTCCTCTGTAGTTGTCAACATTTCTAGGGTTACCCTTTTTGTGTAGTGGAAATATCACAGCCATGGTCCAGCTTTCAGGGTATTCCGCATTTTGAAACACACGATTAAACAAAGGATGCAGAAATTTCACAAGGATCTCACCTGCATGATGAAAAAGGTCAGTGGGCAAGCCATCAGGGCCTGATGCTTTCCCTTTCTTCATGTTATTAATAGCACTGCGAATTTCATCCTGCGTGATTTCCTCGTCAAATTTTGCATTATGACAACCATCACAATCATCAGATATATGGTCATTCAAAACACCCTCGGCCTGTCTGCTGAAACCTGAATCATCAACATTCTGATCCACATTTAGCAAATTACGAAAATAATCATACCACACGCGTGGTGAAATGACATCAGAACACAACTTTTTAACGCCAGTCAGAGACTTTATTTTTTGCCAAAATGTTCTTGAGTTTGCATCATTACATGCATCGTTGAGCTCATTCAAAACCCGTGCGTTGTACTCTACTTGTTTTGTTTTACACAACTTCTTAAATTCTTTCTTCATGTCAAGATACTTCCCTAAGTCGTCATGTGTGTTTGTGTGTCTGAACTGCTTCAACTGTAGGTACTTGTTTTGTTTTGCTAACTCGCAGTCCGAGTCCCACCACGGCGGCTGTGCACGGGATTCACCTACCTTCTTACCTGACCTCATTTTGTCAGCCGCCTTCTGAATGAATGCTACAAAACAGGCCGACCCTTCTTCTACACTCGAGTCAAGCGCTGACGAAAAGTGTTGAAACTGAGTCTCCTGATTATCTTCAATGTATGCCCAAAAGGATTCAGCGTAGTTTTCTTTCCAAACAAATTTAACCCCTTCCTCTAGTATTATATCATCATTTAAATCATCATCATCACATGAATAAACAGACTGAATAGAAGTAAACGTGGTTACAATGGGGAAATGGTCTGACTCGCACCTGTCTGCAACAAACATATCGGTCACTAGGTCAAACACGGATTTAGAGCAAATACAGTAGTCCACCACACTTTTGCCTCTGTTGGCCACGCACGTAATTTCTCCCTCACTGTCACCTTTCGTTCTGCCATTCGGACAATAAACAAACAGTACTCTTGACATAGTTCTATCAGTTTCCGACCAAAACTGTTTCCAATATCTTTTGACCTCCGTGGGCTTTGTGGTACATCCTCTAGCAGATCTGTTAATTCCTGTAAAGGCTGCACGTGTGAATTGCCATCAATAAAATCAGTATCAGACAGACCGGCAGTGCGGGCGTTAAAATCGCCACATAATAGCCAAGGCAGCTCAGGGTGAGCACGTAACACTTGAGACATGTAGTTTTCTAACACTTCAAAACCATCAACGTTATCTTCACCATATACAACAGAACGCTCTGGAGCCACATACACAAATGCTGCCAGAACATCAGATGCAGAGTTCAAAACAGACTTACCGATCTTTAGAAACACAATATCCTCAGCTGCCTGCATTAAACGCAACACATGACAGGCTATAGATTTATGTACACACACGGCCACGCCCCCTTTTAACTTTTGTGTACGTGGTGAAAAAAACACCTGATACTCTGGAAAGGTATCCTCTATAACATTTTGCTTACACGACCAGATCTCTGAAAATGCAAAAATTTGACACTTTTCACAGAACTGCCTAAAAGAAACACTTTTCAGCTTATTTACAAGACCTTGGATATTCCATGCCATGATGCGAAACACAGAGCTACCACTTTCATCACTACCACTTTCATCAACACAGTGTGCGGGTGTGGGTTTGAGTTTGGGCACTTGAGCGTGTGTGTGTGCAGGTAAGTCGTCCTTTGAAGACACATGGTGGGGGCCCTGGGGGTCTGAATGAGGGACGGGCTGTCTTCTCCTGGTTGCTGGGTCAACATGCCGGCCTGCCCCTCATTTCTGCCCCCTGCGCTCCACTGGCCTCTGGGTAGCAGCGTCGTATGCGTGGGTCTTTCCCTCAACAACGAGGGAGTCGAAGCGGAGGAAGGCCTTCTTCCCCGCCTGCTTGGCCTCCTTGAGGAAGGGTAGCAGCTTGCGGCGCACGTCCCTCACCCGAGGGGTGAAGTCCTCAGAGATGTAGACCCGGGACTTGTTCTCCTTCAGCGTTCTTCGCTCAAACAGGATCCGCTCCTTGTCTTTGTACTTGTTGAAGCACACGATGATGGGGTGGGGCGCCTTGCCCCCCTTCAGACGATGGGCACGCTCCACCTCGATCTCCTCCTCTATGCCCATCTCGTCCTTCAACATTGACTTGACAGCTTTTTCACAGTCCGCCCAAGTCTCTGAGCGCCCCTGGGGGTGGGGGATTCCGTGAAAGATCAGATTCTTGCGTCTGCTCCGCCCCTCCAAATCATCCAGCTTATCCTCCAGCTGCGTAACTTTCTCCTTCAACTCTCTGTTTTCTTTCATCACCGCAGTAAAGTCACTCTGAATTTTGTCCATCTGCTCCTGCATTGTAGCTTTCATACTGTCCATCTTTTTGTCCATCACATTCAACATTTTAAACACATCAGCAATGGTCGGCTCAGACACTGCGTTTGCCTCACCCCCGGGCGACTGGTTGTCTTGGTTCCCCTGGCATGTCAAAAGAGTCTGTCGTTTCGGTGGGCCTGGGTTCGCTTCGACATCGCCACACCGGAGCAGAAAGCCGACCAAAAACACGAGAATGACTGCCACCGGTCCGCTGACACTGACAGTGCGGTAACGTAGGGCTGCCTTCCTCTGTGCTTTGCGAGCCATGAAGTTTTGAAAAGTCCAGTAAAAGGTACCGCAAATGGCACGAAAAGCTACCGAACTGCTTGGCATGATGAGCTGAATCACCCTGTCGTTGTTCTAAAGTCACTCATTAAGTAATTATGTTGCAAAATGCTAAAAATGTGCGGAGCCGCTCTTCAACTGTGTGACGTCGATCGTGAGCACAACTCACCTCTGTGTGCGTGTGTGTGTGTGTGTGTGTGTGTGTGTGTGTGTGTGTGTGTGCGTGTGTGCGTGTGTGTGTGTGTGTGTGTGTGTGTGTGCGTGTGTGCGTGTGTGTGTGTGTGCGTGCGTGTGTGTGTGTGTGTGTGTGTGCGTGCGTGCGTGCGTGCGTGGGTGTGTGGGTGCGTATGTGTGTGCGTGCGTGAGTGTGTGTGTGTGCGCACGTGAGTGTGTGTCTGTATATGACTGTGTGTCTGTGTGTCTGTGTGTGTCTGTGTGCGTGTGTGTGTGTGCGTGTGTGTGTGAGTATTTCTGTGTGTGTGTGTGTGTGTGTGTGTGTGTGTGTGTGTGTGTGTGTGTGTGTGTGTGTGTGTGTGTGTGTGTGTGTGTGTGTGTGTGTGTGTGTGTGTGCGTTATTTCAGCGCCATAGAACCCTGACCGTCCAAGGAACATGGATACAAAATAGTTTCAACAAATGAGAGGCATAGATCCTCATGAGCCCCCGCAAATGCGGGGGCTCATGAAGATCTATGTCTCTTGCATTTGGATTGTGTTCATTTTTTACCTTGCAGGGAAAAGGTTAACTCTTCAGCTTTCAGTAGAGCCTAATGTTGAGTCAATTCCTGGTGACTGACCTATGAAAAATTGTTGTTATAATGGACTTGTGTATAAATATAAGTGAGTCGACTGTATTTCCTATCTTGCTTGAGCATTCGTCTGAAGATGCAAAAGACCTAACTGATCTGACCACTGTCGCCTCTAGGCGCCAAGCTATTCCGACACCACCCTTGAAATACCATGGTCGATCCGTCACCAGAACCCTTCCGAAGACTCAGAGGAAATCTCCAAAATGTGATATTCTCGTCAGTCCGGCTCAGAATGTAATGAGTTCTACAGCAAGAAAAAGCTCGACTAACACGGGAAGCAACTCCTACTGGAACGAGTCAGACAAGGGTCCTGTCCCATGGTTCATTGTCAAGCACGCTTAGCAGGCTTCAATACAAGACTGACTTGTCAGCAAGAGGCTTAGATTCTCATGAGCCCCTGCGGATGCAGGGGCTCATGAGAATCTGTGCCTCTTGCGTGTTGTTGTTGCAGGGGCTCATAAGACGTTACGCTTTCGAGGACGCAAAGAAGAGAGTGAGTTAGGGCCTAACTCGTTCTAACCATCGAGTTTTCTGTTCTTCAGGTCAGAATCTCTCGCTGAAGTGCAACAGAGAGATTCGCGATATGATTGCATCAGAGAAGAAATCCGGTTTGTGTTCAAACATTGCCGGACCAATCGACCCGTCTGATGGCCCCGGCCAGCCTGATGGAGCAGTCCTACAGGGTGAGTACTCTTTATCCTTCTTGGTCTCCCTAGAAAATTAATTAATACCACGAAAATATGTGTACGGTAAACTGTTTAGGTGGTCTCGAAAGAAGTCGCTCTCTCAAGACTTGTCTTGAAGGGCAGTAAGTAGCACCCGTCGTTAAAGACTATCATTTTGTGGCTACAGCCACACAGCTACAGCGACATAAATGATGGTCTTTAGCGACAGATGATCTCTGATTACACTGGTCGCTGAAAACAGGTTCTGGTATCACTTATTTTGTCCTTTTTATGCTTTCTTTCCGTTTCCACCCACCCACCGCTCACCCTCCTATACCCTCCCCCACGCACTCCCCTCCCCCACCCCCCCCCCCCCCACCCCCACCCCACCCCACCCACCCCCACCCCTTATTTTTTTCGGCGAAGGAACTTCGCGCACCACACCTCTCATAGATATAAATGACATAAGTACAGAAGTACACATACGAGTGAGTACAACGTATAAGCACTAAGCACTGGAGGTGGATCGACCACGAAAGTGTAGTGCCTGATCGGTCGGGCGAGGGTCTCGGAAGCGCCTAGCTCCCCATCCGGCACAAACCTTGAACTCAGAGACAGGTCTCAATTGCCCCTTACCCCTCCCTCGTATTATCAACTCTTCCAGCCCTCTTTGACTGTGGGTAGCAGATAATTTGGCTTTTTGTTTTTTAATTCTAGTAGCCCTCATCTTGAATCTTGACTGCAACACGCCTTTAAACTCATAACTGCCGGGGCAAGGCAAAATCTACCCATCTGCAAGAAACATATATCCTCATGAGCCCCCGCATTCGCGGGGGCTCATGAGGATTTATGTCTCTTGTTAGTCCTGTGTTCTTTGTGCCCACGTTTGGTCCCATTTCATTTATGTTCTTCACGCGGATGTCGGTCAGTGTGCAGTGGTTTCTGACGCGAAATCCGCGTCCTCTGACAGTCAAAGGAGCATAAAGGAGTGCGTGTTCCAGTTCAGATTTAAAATATAAGATACTGTGTTATTTTGTGTGGCAAATTGCATGCTCACGACGACAGGGTCTCTTGGGTGTGTGTGTTTTTTTTATTCACAGGTGCTTTTGTGTATATTGTCCCGGTCATCGCGGTGATCACCGCCGCAGCGGGCGCTGCGCTTGGTGTAACTCTGTGGTAAGCACTTGTGCCGATCGGTCTCCATCTACAGGCATTAACCCATTCCCTTCCAACGGACACAAATCCTTGTTCATTCACCTATCCCAGAAATCCAGACCATCGTTTTGACCGCCAAGCGTGTTAAATGAAGATTGAAGGAACGAAGACAGAAGAACGCTTAGAAAAGACAGTTAGAACACAATTTATTAGTAACCCACTAAGCCCTGACTCACTACAGCTGGAGATGGGTCGACCATGATAATTCAAGGGTAGTGCTAGATTAGCTTGGCGCATGTCGGCGCCAAGTTAATCTGGCACTGCCCTTGAATTATCATGGTCGATCCATCTCCTGCAACTGGTGCATAGTCGTTAGATGACGCCTCCAAAATTTGGGAAATACGGCCGTCGGGCTGAATGAGTTAAAAAAAATTCACAAGAGACAAACAAACAACTCTACAGTTCGCAACTTATTTTGTCAGTGCGTGGAGAAAGTAAGTCTATTGTGTTGCAAATGTCGTTTCTGAACGTGCTTCTTTCTTCTTTTGGCTATTCTCTGCATTCAACGTCGAGAAGCCAATGTATATGGAACCTTTGAACTTTCGTTAACTCCCTGGTGATGGGCGGGAAGGGGGGAGGGGGGTTTAAAGGTTAGATAGGTAGTCGGACGTGAGGGTGGGTAAGGGGTATTGTCAATACAGAAAGCTGTTTTTGTTGCGGGAGATCAGATAACAATTGTTGTTTATTTTACTGCGGTTAAAAGCTTCAAATTTTTACACTGCCATTATGCAAGCTACATTATAGTACTTACAGATAAGGATACAGACCAATGGCTTTAGTTCAAGGGTGGTGCCAGAATAGCTTGGCGCCTAGAGGCGCCAAGCTATTCTGGCACTACCCTTGAACTATTTTAGTCACACTTCTTTCACACACTGGTGTATTCCGAATGATAAGGGTTAAAGGAGTCATATTAGCTTGGAGCCTAGACGATCTACTTTTCGTTGTGGCAGTACGTCAAGACCAAACGAGTTCAGCTATCCAGGCAGTATTTCATGGTTGATCCTCGTCTCAATGGCCTCTCTTAAAAGCGTATGTGTTAGATTACTAGCAGGTGATTCAGTCAGTTATTAATCTTAAATTGTTCTGTGTGTTTTGCTCGGTGGTCGCGTACTGGGCAGCCTCAGTTTATCGCGGTACCCAGGAGTCATAATAGTTAGTCCGTCGTGCTCGTGATCGCGTTATTGTGGTGCTGAATTATATAAAACTTATGAAGAAAATCCATTTGGTAAACAAAAGGTCCTCGGGCTAAAGCTAAAGCTGACGTCGGCCCGAGGACCTTTTGCTTACCTGGCATCCCCGTGTGAGCCAGAGACCATACCGCGGTATAAAAGAGAGCGCTATATATAGGCTGACCTGTACATTTTTTCCAGGAGAAAACTGTCAAAGAGGGACGACCGTCAATTCGCCATCCCAGACAACGAGGAGAAAGAGAAAGACACAAGCGCGCAGCCTCAGCCTCGCATCGTCAACCTTACTGAATACATCGACAACGGACAGCCTAAAGAGAACATGAAACGCAAGCACGCACGCAAAAGCTGGTTTCAGAAGGAACGCTGGTCCTTAAAAGTTAGGAAGAACGAAGCTACAACCAACAAAGAGGAGATGAAAATAACATGCTGCCCGAAAGCTGAAGAGGAAGAGGTCCCGTCTGAAAGAGAACAGAAACGAGCAAGGCGTCAACGGTTCCAAGATAAAGAACACTGGTCGATAAGAGACCTCAAACAAGAAGCCCCGACGATGGACAGTAATCATGTACATTCGAAGGGCAACGACACAATTCATCTTCACTGCACTCCAGAACTCGAGAGCAGTTCAGCTGATAAGAAGGAACAGTTCTTGTCAATAGCTCGACAACGAGAATGCATCTCACAAAGTTCCTCTCCAACCTGAAAACTGCAAAGACAAAGAATATGGCCTACCTCATGCCTGCTAGAAAGAACGTCAATGACACTAAAATGCCGCCGCATTGTTTCATACTATACTGACGAGCAAAAGAAATACGACATTTTTGGAACCATCCGAAAATGTCGCATTTCTTTTGCTTGTCATTAAAGAACCGAAGTGACAAGGTAGCGGGTATACGGCCGGTACACAAGTGCTTCACATATTACGGCCGCGGTCAACGCAGGGGACATTACTGCAGTGTGCCGCGCCTTGTTGGAAATAAAGAGAGAAAACTGACATAAGAAGGCAATAGACAATAAGTCCATGTTTGTGAAAAGCGAGATTTTCTTTGTAGGTCACGGACTACAGTGCCGTTTCCGTACTGTCTAGTCTCTTAGCCTTAGTCAGTCCCAGTCATCCCCTAAGTTTTCAGTTCCCCAATAAACACTACCGCCTCCCAGCTGCATATTTGCCATGCACAAAATTAAAAAAAACAGCACATCACCTGTCTCATTTCTTGGCTATGAAACTGGTTCCTTACCAACCCCACACCCAAGCACAGCTGAAATCAGCGTGCTCCTCAAGTCACTACGTCAACGGCAATTCAACATAGGCCCACAATTCTCCACTGGATAAGCTCAGGATGGTATGAATCAAAGCACCAAACATGTCTCCTCTCAGCTAACCGGACATTTCCAGCAAATTCCAACATTCAGCCCTACTACAAAATTTTAAACAAGGCAAAAATTATTTTTAAAAACATCGGTCCTACATTTCCAGCAAATTCCAACATTCAGCCCTACTACAAATTTTTAAACAAGGCAAAAATTATTTTTAAAAACATCGGTCCTCTTACTGCCTGAACTGCCCAGATTTGAATATGTAACATGGCCTACATGTAATACAATGAAAATCTCTCTTTTCACAAAATGAACTTACTGTCTTTTGATTTCACAAGGCAGAGAGGGTAAGACAGATGACAGAGGGTCAAGATAGCAAATGCAACACATGCGCGACAGAGAAACACGTTCGCTGTCGCAGTAAAGAGGTTACGTTTACACTGAACACCTCCCAACAACGAGCGAGGTCGAAGTCATGACGGATACCCAGCTTGTACTGTAACCCATTTAGCCCGACAGTAAGTAAGAAGAGAGATTCAGTCCTGCTTCTCTGAAACAAATGGACTTGACTCATTCTACCCCAACACCAAAATCCTTAGATGCCCCTGTCCTCTCAAGACTGCATTGCAGTGCAGGACACAGATCGACCATGATAGTTCAAGGGTGATGCCAAAATAGCTTGGCGCCCGTAGGCGCCAAGCTATTCTGGCATCACCCTTGAACTATCATGGTGGATCCTTATCCTGCTGTGGTGTGTCTGGGGTAGAATGAGTTAACTTATTCAGCCCGACGCACGTATTTCCCAAATTTTGGAGGCGTCATCTAACGACTATGCACCTGTTGCAGGAGATGCCGGATCGACAATGATAATTCAAGGGTAGGTCCAGATTAGCTTGGCGCCGACAGGCGCGAAGCTAATCTGGCACTACCCTTGAATTATTATGGTCGACCCACCTCCTGCTGTAGTGCGTCAGGGCTGAATGGGTTAAAGTCTTTAGTCCGCACAGGGCAGTGTACTTCTAGATTTTTTGCTGCTCGCCATTCCTAAATCAAATGCACCTGTCAGAACGAGTTTTGCTTCATCTTTTTTTTTTTTTTTTTTTTTTTGTCGAGTGCAATATGTGTAATATATAATTTACGTAGAAGTGTAATGTTATTTCTGCAATGTTATAAGTGTAATGTATTCATGTCAGAGTTAAAGTAATGTAAGTTGAAAAAGAAAGTCCAAATGAAGAGAAATTATATCTTCCAAAATAAATCGACTTCATAGAAGACTCAGTTTTTGTGAAACGTGAGTGAACGTGCTTGATGCGCGTGCGCGCGCGCTCGTGTATGTCACATTGTGTGTGTGTTGGGGGTGGGGGGGGGGGCACGGGGGGTGCGTACGAGCGTGCTTGCGTGCCAGTGCGTTCTCACATGAGTGCGTGCGTGCATGTGTATGTACATAATATTCAACCCAATCTAATCAAACCTTCCATCTTCAGCTCACTATGAGTTAGTGGTTGCAAGCCAATATACTGATTATGCATTGATACAATGTGCATTTAAGTCTGCACGTCTGTGTGAGACACAAACTCACGCATGCACACACAAATTTTGAATTTCCAATAACTTCAGTAGCTCGCTTGAGCTTGCCCTTAGCACGACGCGAATGTACTGTGTTTATGTACAGTGTGTGAATGAAAGCGCGTGATTCACGTGAGCGTGCTTGTTGGGTTCAGTTCGCGGCGCCGGCGACGCTTTGAGCCGACATTCAGTTGGGTAAAGCGCCTATTTAATGCGCTGATTTATTTATTATTTATTTAAACACACACACACACACACACATACACACACACACACATATACACACGTACACACACACACACACACACACACACACACACACACACACACACACACACACACACACACACACACACACAAGCGCACGTACTCCCATATCAAACTAAAGAAGAAGAAAAGATCGCGTGCTGTATACAGGTAAGCCTGCCAGTGCATATCCAAGCAACCTTGGAATGTGTTTGTTTTCCACTACGTCAAATATGTTGATAGATAGGGGGTTGTAACTGTATGTGTTTAACCCTTTTAGTCTTGACATTCCATGGCAGAAATTGGCCGGCCATAATAGTTCAAGGGAAGTGCTGGATTAGCTTGGCGCTGTTACCGTCGCCAAGCTAATCTTGCGCTACCCTTATACGATCGTGGTTTGATCTGAATAGTCACCAGATGACTGATGTTTTAAAGGGACCTGCTTGGGGCAAAGAAGGGTTGTTAGTTTGCACTATCTCCTTTATCAATGCTCTTCAAAGGTCTTAACTCATTGTGCCCGAGGTACGAAATACCCACATTTTGGAGTTCTCCTCTGAGGACTGCATTACTATCATGGTCGAGCCATATTTTGCTGTGGTGCGTAGCGGACATAATGAGTTAAAATAATTGCCCAAGCAAAGACGGGTTTGATCTATATAACACGTTCGTTGAAATGCCCAAGTGGCATAGTTGCAGTGCACGTGAATTTATCAGTGTTCAGGGCATACTCCCCCGGCCATAGGCAATAGCTGTCCCTGTCCTCCATAACCCGACTTTTAGGGCCGTTCATTACCACTCAGGTACCGAACTAATCAGCCAATCAATAATCTTGCAATGCTGCTGGGCATTTACTAATGAAGTTTGAATGTCCTAAAATGAATGCTGTCATTTTGAAAGGAAAACAGGAAATAGAGGTTGAAAACCCTTTAAATTAGAAAACATGAAACACGACGTTTCGGATCATATGGAAACAACGTAGAACAGGAAAGAACACACGATAGAGAGAAAAGACGTCATCCTATATAGAGAAAATTTAAAATGACGTAAACAAATTTAAAAAAATAAAATAAAAAAAGCAAAGTTCACGAGAAAGAGAGAAAGAGAACAGAGAAAGAACTGTCATTTTGTTCCGGTTCTTTATAGCAATAAAGTGTCCTTTGCAATGTAACTTTGTCTCGGGGTTTTGCTGCGGGGAGTATGCCTGGAAGTTTGGTGTGAGCGGGTGCCAGAAAGTTTGGTGTGAGCGGGTGCCAGAAAGGGTGCTGGGTCGTATGCATTGTTGTGTCGGTCTTTTTTCCCATGAGGGCCAGTTTTCCAGCTGTCCACTCAGCCGAGATAGCGAGACAAATTCTGTAGCGAGCCAGTTTCATCCGATTCTTCAGACAAGCTGAGCCCCTGCAAAGTCTGTCTCGCATAGCTCGCCTCCTTGCTCGGTTACTTTTCTCCAAGGGCCAGTTGCATGAGCGAGCCTAGTGGTGCACCAGCCACTGAGCAAGGTGTGCCGCTATAGCGGCGCACTTTGCTTAGTGGCTGGTGCAGGACTACTGACGCTCGCTTATGCAACTGGTTATGGATTATAAAGGGAAGGGTATAAACGTCCCAGTTTGGGCAACATCGGCGGCAAATTTTGAGCAATCAAAGCCTGTCTTAAAGCAGTCCGCGGCGGCGTAATTTAGTAAACTCGTGATCTATTCTGGGTTTAAAAGTGTTAAGCTCAGTTTCGGCTGTCCGGTAGCGGTTTTTGTTACGATCATTCCAGCAGGGATCATCGCGACAAAAACCGCTGCCGGCAGCCAAAGGGTTAATTAAAAAAGTTTGCACGAACTGAGGAACACAGCAATTCGCCTAGTGTTTACCTCAGAAGAGAGACTGAGAGAGGAGCGTTGTGTCTGTATCTGCTATTAGACTGTTTCAGTGCATGCGTTACACGAGCTTTCAGCCCAGGAGAATCAACATGTCTGTGTTTATGGTGGTAGTGGCGGCAATCCTACTAACAGTGGGTGCTTCCGGAACGACAACGCCGAACGGTAGGTGACCAGTGTATTTCAAGGAATACTTGAACAAGATCAACATCATCTGCGGTTTACCTCATTCGCGGCCAGCCGCTTGAGTTAACCCTTCGGCTGTCGGTAGCGACTTTTGTCGAGTGGATAACCTCGGCAAAAGTAGCTGCCGACAGCCAAAGATAAAAGTTGTTGGACAATATGGAAATTGGTTTTAGTCGGATACGCCTCTCAGCAAAGCCCTGTTTTCCCCCCTCAGTGCTGAGAAGGGGTTCCTTAACTTTGCTACCTACGCTCCGTTATCAGCAGAGTAAAATGCGGAGGTGGAGCCAGTTGAAATTAAGCGAGCTTAGTCTTGCACCAGCCACTAAACAAGGTGCGCCGCTATAGCGGCGCACCTTGCTTAGTGGCTGGTGCAGGACTAAGCTCGCTCGTGCAACTGGCCCCTGGTGCGTATTGGTGTTGTTAGTTAGGTTTTGTGTGCAACCAACGTCCCCCAAAACGAACGACAGAGAAATCCATCTTCTATCATAAGCATAGATAACACGCCAAACATGTCGAAGACTGACATAGATCCTCATGTGTCCGGTGTTCTCATGAGAATCTATGCCTCATGGAGGTGTTTGGGGTGTTGTCTATGCTTATGGTACAATATGATCATCCGCAGTTCGTTGTTGGGAGTCGTCCGACGTAAACGTAATACCAAGTGCAATGGCCAATTGAAGTAAAAGGAGTTGCTCATCAGACGTACACTCAGTGAAGGACGATAATCATAGTAACCTCACTACTACCAAGTGCAATGGTATTGAAGTGAAAGGAGTTGCTCATCAGACGTACACTCAGTGAAGGACGATAATCATGGGTAGCTCATAATAGACGGTTATACATGACTAGTATGATGGCGTGTGTGTGTGTGTGTGTGTGTGTGTGTGTGTGTGTGTGTGTGTGTGTGTGTGTGTGTGCCGGTGTGTGTGTGTGTTTGTGTGTGTGTGTGTGTGTGTGTGTGCGTGTGTGTGTGTGTGTGTGTAAGTGTATGTGTTTCTAATTCAGTTTGCAGCGAAAATTGTGAAGGTGAGTGCTGCAAGAATTGCGGGCCGACCAGTGGACGAGGTAAAGAGACTCGTGTCAACGTGGTTTATTTTGTTTTGTATTGGTTTTTTTTTTTTGTTTTTTTTTTTGTTTTTGTTTTTTTTTTTGTTTTGTTTTGTTTTGGGTTTGTTTGTTTGTTTGTTTTTTGGTTTTTGTTTTCTTTTGTTTTGTTTTGTTTATAAGATATTCCCAAAATCGCCGGAACAAGACGATCGCTACCACGCTGCAAGAGACATCTAACCCCACATAAGCCCCGCAGACGCGTTGACCCATGACGATTTATAGTGTCTTGTTTGTGCTTTCTTCTTTATGCCTATTTTGGTCATGTTTAAATATGTGTTCTTCGTGCAAATCAGTTTCTGTCAGTTTGCTGGGTTTACTTCACTTGCAGTAGGGTAGCGTTCACCTCGAACCGGAAGTTAAGTTGTTAAGAAATACTTATGCACACACACACGAGAAAACAATGTCAGTAGATCAGTTCAACCTATCAACATAATTATTATGTGTAATCTGCGTAGTCGCATCGTCGAGCACCCACCCACGCCTTGCAAACTGCAAAACGTTTCATTCTTACACACTTGTGCGTGGTATGTACTACATAGTATTCGTTATTAACACAAATCTGGCTCCTCCTTTGAACAAGAAGAGAAAAATATCACGATCCTACCCTGCAGGCTTTACACACGGTGGTTATAACTCAGCAGACGATGCATTCTGCATAAACATAACAAACATGGAAGTTACTCGAGTCAACGACAGATACAGATTTG
The DNA here is from genome assembly GCA_036245525.1 of Semisulcospira habei. Lineage (NCBI taxonomy): Eukaryota > Metazoa > Mollusca > Gastropoda > Semisulcospiridae > Semisulcospira > Semisulcospira habei. Next base: position 155,629,081 of record BTPG01000006.1, read on the forward strand.
TTATGAGACCCCGCACTCCGGGACTCATGAGAATCTATGTCTATCGCAGATGTTGAGGGTTTGCCCATGCTTTTGGTAAAAGGGTTGTGCACCGTGACTCAGTAGGCAAACAGATTCTCATAACCCCAAACTTCTTTAAGGTCACATTATACAGTCAAATTTGGCCAGTTGAGGCAGTAAGAGGACCGTGTTTTTAAAAATAATTTTTGCCTTGTTTAAAAATTTGTAGTAGGGCTGAATGTTGGAATTTGCTGGAAATGTCCGGTTAGCTGAGAAGAGACATGTTTGGTGCTTTGATTCATACCATCCTGAGCTTATCCAATGGAGAACTGTGGGCCTATGTTGAGTTGCCGTTGACGTAGTGATTTGAGGAGCACGATGATTTCAGCTGTGCTTGGGTGTGGGGTTGGTAAGGAACCAGTTTCATAGCCAAGAAATGAGACGGGTGATGTGCTGTTTTGTTTTGTTTTTTTGTATTTTGTGCATGGCAAATGTGCAGCTGGTGGGCGGTAGTGTTTTTTAGGGAATTGAACAATTAGGGGATGACTGGGACTGACTAAGGCTATGAGACCGGACAGTACGGAAATGGCACTGTGGTCCGTGGCCTTAATAAGCAAAGATTCTCGGGCCCTCGATGGCTGCAGTGGGCCTGCGCACGGCTGTGCGCGGGCCCACTGCAGCCATCGTGGGCCCGAGGACGTTTCGCTACTGGGGTTATTGACTATCAGGGCGTATGTGCTGGTCGTTATCTTCTTTTCTTAAAGACATTACGGCTTTTCTTTAAGCGCAGACCACCACACATTTAAAAAGTGATTCATGTCTAGCATTTAGTATGACGTTAATCAGCTGACTTAACTCCTGTTTTGCAGAGTTCTCGTTGCTGATCGGAGGATTTGTAGGCGGCGCTAGCGGTACTTTGGTTGCTGCATTCGTTTTCTTCGTCGTTCCGAGGTAAACTGTCTTTTTCGTCAGATACTGCATACATCGACACTGTTCGATTACAGACAACAATGTTAACAATTACGCTAGTAATTAACATACCCAGCACTGGACATACAAACGGTTAGGTCCCCGCTATGGGCATGTTGCTATTTCTGCCAGCGAAATCACCTCTGATCTGGTTTGCGACTATTCTGTAACAGTTATGAGCGACCTCGTTTCATTTGTATCACAGTCAGGCAAACCCTTATGAGTGGTCACCCTTTGACCGCCGAGAAAAGGTGAGCACCATACAACTGCAAGAGGTATAGATCCTCATAAGCCCCCGCAATTGCGGGGGCTCATGAGGAACTATGCCTCTTGCTGAGACCAACTTGTATCCGCATGTTTCTTGAACGGTTGTGGTTTTTGGGCGTTGAAAAGCAAAGATTTCAAGATTCAAGATTCAAAGATCGGGTATGTAGGAAATATATGATTACATCAGAAACAGGATGTGCGTCCACTGGCAGCGAACGGGATAATAGGTGAGGCAAGCGCTGTTAGAAACGATGCAGTAACGACACAGGGGAAACTACTACCGCTGGACTGACATTGACAAATAGATGTAGAGTTACATATAACAAGATGAGGATTCCATCCCAAAGTCTACCGTATTGTTTGGAGCTCACACGCGTTTTTCTTTTAGGAACATTCGGAGTTGTTCATATTTTGGGGCTTGTTATGCTGATTCATTTCCCTCCTCTCTAAGCCAACGTCTGATCAACACACACGTCGCCGCACACAAATAAAGACGGACACATGGCGCTTCCAGCCATTAGTACGCTCTGTGGGATCGTGTAAAGGCAGGAATCCATCTCCTTCTACTTTAACCCACCCTCTGATCCAAACACACTGGCACACAGAAATAAAGACGGACACACGGCGACTCAGTCCCGCCATTCGTAAGTTATGTGGTCTGGCGTAGCATAGCTATTCTGAAGAAGAATGATAGTACGATCAGCGAAATGACGTCACTTCAAATTTCACGTAATGGCATCATTAGTCCCACGACGCCGTGTTCATAGTGACGACTCGATGTTATACGTCATCATCGCAGTACTATCATTTGACGTATTAGAGGATCAAATTTTCTTGCTGATTTTCACGCCTAGGGCTTACAGGTCATAATTGTGACCTAATCCTACCCCAGGGCCAGGACAAAAAGCAGGCTTATGCAAACACTGGTTTTTTTTTTTTTTTAAATCATGTGGGTATTAAAAAAAAGATAACTTTTTTCGTAAAAGACAAGATAAAAATGACGTCACCCTCTGATCCACACACACTGGCACACATAAATAAAGACGGACACACGGCGATTCCCGCCATTCGTATGCTCTGTAGTCTGGCGTAGCATAGCTATTCTGAAGAATAATAGCACGAGCAGCGAAAAGATGTCACTTTAAGCTTCACGTCATGGCATCATTAGCCCCACGACGGCGTGTTCATAGTGACGACTCGATGTTTTACGTCATCATCGCAGTACTAACATTTGACGTATCAAAAGATCAACTTTGCAATTTTCTTGCTGATTTTCATGCATAGAGCTTACAGGTCACAATTTGACCTAATCCTACCCCAGGGCCGGGACAAATAGCAGGCTTATGAAAACACTGTTTATGAAAAATCATGCGGGTATTAATGAGACGATAGCTTTTTTCGTAAAAGAAAAATTAAAGTTATGTTAGCTGTTTTACAAATGACTCCGAAAAAATGGTGCACAAAATTGTCTGATTTTCACACCTAGGGTATACAGGACACAATTGACCTAATAGTACTCGACAACCGAGACAAACGGTAGGCTTATGTAAATACCGTATACAAAAAATCATGCGATTATTAATGAGGAATTTTTTTTCGTAAAAAATATTAAATTGTTTTAAGATTAACCCATATAATTCGTGAAATTAACCCCAAAAAGGGAAAATAATTTTTTTTTAAATTAATTATCACTCAAAACGTTCATGAGGTACAATGCTGGTCAACGAACTCATTCAATATCTCGTTTTTTATCTAGCTATATGCTAAATATATATTAAAAATAAGAAAAATTACAGACTGTAGATCAACCGGTTTTTGTAAAACGGCCATTTTCTTGCCAATGAGCATCTTAATCAAAACATCGAAAAGAAGGTGTCGAGAAAATTCTTTTAGGGACAATATCCTAAAATTGCAAGCTTGTACATCCTCAAACGCGGGCTCTAGTCGCTGTCACATACACACACACACACACACACACACACACACACACACACACACACACACACACACACACACACACACACACACACACACACACACACGGCGTTGGCGCCAAAAAGACGTTATCTAGCAAGGTTTGCGTAGCTAGACGTACGTCATTTTTATCTTGTTACTTTTTTGCCAGAATATCTGGCCTGCATGCCATAAACGCCATGTGCATGCTCCGGAAGGCGCTCAGACCAGCCCCATTTCAAAGTCTACCGTATTTTTTTTTAATACAGTAGACAAAAAAAAAATAAAGTTATACTATCTGTTTTACAAATGACTCCGAAAAAGTGGTGCAGAAAATTGTCTGATTTTCACACCTAGGGCATACAGGTCACAATTGAATGAATCGTACCCGACATCCCAGACAAACTGTAGGTTTATGTAAATACCGTATACCAAAAATCATGCGATTATTAATGAGAAGAATGTTTTTTTCGTAAAAAAAAAATATTAAATTGTTTTAAGATTAACCCATATAATTCGTGAAATTAATCCCCAAAACGTAAAACAAAATAATATTTAATTATTACTCAAAAAGTTTCATAGCTACAAAGCTTTTTAACGCACTCATTTAATATCTAAAATAATGACTTTTATCTAGCTATATGCACCATATCTAGTTAAAAAAAAAAAAAAAAAGAAGAAGAAGAAATACGGACTCCAGTGTCGATCAACCGGTTTTTGTGAAACGGTCATTATCTTGCCAATGAGCATCTTAATCAAAGCAATCGAAAAAAAGGTTTTGATATAATTCTTTTAAGGACAATATCCTAAAAATTTCAAGCTTGTCCGTCTTCAAACGCGGGCTCTAGTCGCTGTCACACACACACACACACACACACACACACACACACACACACACACACACACACACACACACACACACGGCGCTTTCAGTTGGCGCCAAAAAGACGTTATCTATCACGGTTTGCGTAGCTAGACGTGACATCATTTTTATCTTGTTACTTCTTTGCCAGTATTTATGTCCCGAAAACACACACACACACACACACACACACACACACACACACACACACACACACACACACACACACACACATCAACACAAAACCCTCAGACTGGGTGACCTACCATTTTATGTGAAAATGGGTTCCCATATTTCTATTTATTCTAGGGCTCTGGAGTTGATGCCAATGTTTAGAACTCACCTTATAACTAAGCTCTACAACTTAAAATAAAATAGACATTTTCTAGAAACAGAGCCACTGGATGGAAAAAAAATGGGTGTTTACCCCAAAAGTGGGTGCCTCTCACACAAAACTGGGATTACAGTGAAAATACCTCACTAAAGATACCTTTGGTTGATTTTACTATTATGATTGTTTGAGTGGGGTTGTAAGGGGGTTGAGGGGGGGGGAGAAGTGTGTGTGTGTGGGGGGCGGGGCGGGGGGGGGAGGGTGGGGGGGGGGGAGAGGGGGTCATCACTTTTGGTTTATAGAGCTGCTCAATGCACTCTTATGAATGAAAGAGTTTCATTATCAGTGGAATCAGTAGGTCATTTCAGAGGCGCACACTGAGTTGCACGTCAAACCACTCACAAATACTCATTTGGAGTGCACCAGATGGATCCAGTTGGCAAAGTCCCACATTCCACACTATAGGACAGCTAAGACTGAAAAGCAATCGCGGCGTTTATGGCGCGGTACAAGGTTTAAAACTAAGAAAATGTTGTTTTTAGAAGCGTGTCGGGCAAAAGTTTTTATGAAAACTGTTTTAAAACCTCTTTTAACTCAACTTTTCTTAATGTTAAAAGTGTTTTATTGTACATTACTTAACGTCCCGACAGCAACAAGGCTTTCTCAGGACGTGCCTGCACTGCTTGTGAAAAAACAACAACTAAACAGAACATTGAATGTATATCGCCAGCCGGTCAAATACATTAAATAAACCTAACACATGGGGCCTACATAAAGCTAAGACCATTTAGCAACACACATCCAATATCAAGAGCTACAGGCAGTGCAGACAGTAGGGAGAGTTTTAAAAAGTCAAATACAGGTGAATGGACAAAGGGCCGACAGAGACACATGCCCCAGGATAGAGAGAAAAACCCACCCTGTGGGGCTGACCAGGGTGCCCCTGGGAAATAAAAAGTAGTTAACCCCACCCAAGTCCCCCAGGGCAGACCCGGGTGGGGTTAAAAGTGTTTTAATTTACAAGCATGTCGTAACTGATATGCATCTATTCCAACGTATAGTGCTGGATATTTTTCCCATCCTCGCCTTCTCTCGGGCTTCGCTCAACACTCGACTTTCCAGTCCTTCCCTGAAACACCCCCAACCGGTCTGCCCTCAACACTCGACTTTCCAGTCCTTCCTTCAAACACCCCCAACCGGGTCTGCCCTGGGGGACTTTTTAGTTCCCAGGGGCACCCTGGTCAGCCCCACAGGGTGGGTTTTTTCTCTATATTCCGGGGGCATGTGTTTCTGTCTACCCTTGGTCCATTCACCTGCATTTTCCTTTTTTAAACTCTCCCTACTGTCTGCGCTGCCTGTGGCTCTTGATATTCGATGTGTGTTGCTAAATGGTCTTAGCTTTATTTAGGCCCCATGTCGTAGGTTTTATTTAACGTATTGGACCGGCTGGCGACATACATTCAATATTCTGTTGAGTTTTTGTCACTAGCAGTGCAGGCACGTCCTGAGAAAGTCTTGTTGCTGTCGGGACGTTAAGCTATGTACAATCAATCAACCTTCCTTCAAACGGACAGCATTCACACAAATAATACTTTACTATTACATGAAATGGCCCATCCAAGCCTGCACTCTTTTAACTGCACTAAACGACTGACTGGTGCAGACGACGCATGAAACGACGCTGACTCTGTGACGTCATTTCCATTCAATCAGTTTGTGCATACAATCCAAAAGGAGATGCGGCATTGATAACATCGACAAACCTACAAAATAAAGCAACAGGTTCAACCAAAAGGTCGGGCAGGACAAAAGACAACAGCAGCCTCACCCAAAGTCTAAACGTCCTCTCTTACAATGCGCACTCATACAATCACTTCACTTCTTAGCAACCGGCGCACGAATATAATTATAGGCTAAGTCAAACTAAAACAGAAGATAGTGGCGAAAAACCCTTTAAAATAGAAACAAAGAACGACGTTTCAGATCAAATATTCTTCATCTGACATGGAAACAAACGTAGAAAACGTATAGGCTAAGTCCCTGGTGAACGTATACATGAATCTCAAATCTGCCACTAGACATGACCTTTCTCCACATCACCCCGGAAGTACATTACAACTCAACACTTTTTTTTAACAAAACAACCACACCCTCAAATAACAAACCTAATTCTGTAGAAACATAAACAATTTACTCCCTAAAACAACAAAATATCCCCCCTGACCCATATCAGCTATGAAGTTATTTATAGCTAGCTGAGAAGGGTGATGTAATACATACACGCTCATTTTCAGGGTTCTGTGTCACAACACACACACACACATTGCTGGGAGGGACAAGTTTTCAAACACACTACCGGCGTGTCTGTTAAACACAAAAGTGCATGTGTTAACGCCAAAATGAGAAAAACGGATTTTTTTACTTTTTATGAATCTTTACCGCAAGACAATGCAGAAACAACCCTCAGAAAAAATGGGTGTCTGACTTGGAAACCCAGAATTATACACATACCCAGTTTCCATAAGGATGGTAAAGACAGTCACCCGTTTTAGGTCTTTCGTCTACACACACACACACACACACACACACACACACACACACACACACACACACACACACACACACACACACACACACATACGGCGCCAAAAAGACGTTATCTAGCAAGGTTTGCGTAGCTAGACGTGACGTCATTTTGATCTTGTTACTTCTTTGCCAGAATGTCTGCCCTGCATGCCAAAAACGTCATGTGCATCCCCCGGAATGCGCTCCGACCAGCCCCATTTCAAAGTCTACCGTATTTTCAATAATGTAGACAATAAAATGGATGTATATGATCACCATTTACTTTATCTGTGTTTCCTTTTCTGTGGACTAGCTATAGGAAGGGGCAGGGAATCTAAGCCATGCGTTTGTCAATCCGTCGCTGATTAAACACCCCTTCCCGCCCCCGTCCCCGCCCAATCCCCACCCCTCTTGGTACGTGTACTGGAACATGGCTGTCAAGATACTGATACTGCTGAAACCGCAATCGTGTTCGGGTCCGATGTCTCGGTTCTAGATACTGCTGCCGCCGCTCCAGGCGTACAGACGAGCAACCTGGATCCGGCTTTGATACCCGACTTGCCAGCATAACACACCGCCTGACCCCTATGTTCCCTAACGACTACGAAATTGCAGGTATGTTGCTGCCGCTGCTGCTGTTACTGTTGCCTTATCTGTTCACTCAAACATTTGATTACTAACTACATGCATTTATTTTAGCAACACCCCAATGAGCAAAAAAACATCGGGCCGACGTCGGCCGCCCTTCGACCGCGCACAGCCGTGAGCGGTCCAACGGCAGTCGACGTCGGCCCGATGGCCATTTGCGCATTCGGACAAGCTTTTTCTTCACGAAAATTGTGACCTATCTTATGCGACGCAGGCGTGATTTAAGTATAATAATAATAATAACAATAATAATAATAATAATAATAATAATAATAATAATAATAATAATAATAATAATAATAATAATAATAACAATAAGAATAAGAATAAGAATAAGAATAAGAATAATAATAATAATAATAACATTGAGTACTTGTATTGCGCCTATCCTCGGAAATAGAGCTCTAGGCGCTTAACCCTTTCAGCCCTGACGCACTACAGCAGGAGATGGATCGACCATGATAATTGAAGGGTAGTGCCAGATTGGCTTCGCGCCTGTCGGCACAAAGCTAATCTGACACTGCCCTTGAATTATCATGGTCGATCCATCTCCTGCAACTGGTGCACAGTCATTAGATGACGCTCCAAAATTTGGGAAATACTCGGGCTGAATGAGTTAACAAAAGCTAATTATACGAAAATAACTAATTACAAAAATGCAATTTAAAGGGTTTTTTATTTTTAAAAGTATGATTATTTCATTCAACCGTTTTGTCCAATTCTTGAAAATGCGGGATTAAATCTCCCTGTTTGTCGAACATAAACTGCGCAACAGAGTACAAGTAGTCCGCGCATGCATCTTCCAGTTTTTTAAATAGCACTGGTATCATGTTTCAAAAGAAGACATGCAATCTAATTAACCATTTATACCTCAACTCTAGCCAAAGAAGTAACAATGGTGTGGATTTAACTGGTCGATGTACATGGTGGTACCTGCACACGCCAGTGATAGTCATATGCCTGGAGCCTCAAACAACATTACAGCCTGCCAAAAAGTGCAGCATTAGGGAGCCATCGGACGACAAAACTTGTTTTTTTAACCAATAATTCCAAACCTGTACATCTCACATAGGTAACGGTTCCTCACAATTCAGTCTATACGCGAACGGACAGAGAGGGAAAGGGCCCAGAATCCTGACGAGTGTGGGTGCGAGCCAGTTATCATCAAGCTGTCGTGAAAGATATATGGCACATATCAAATCCGGCGCGACCGAATTTCCTCCCCTCCTTTTTGCTCCTGCGGCTGACCAAAGGCTTTTCATATTTTTAGCTCACGGATAGTACAGGCTGACTGAAAATTATATGTCCACTTGTAAACCACGAGGCAATAAAAACGCAAGTTTTGTCACTGTAGTGTTTAACTTCGTAAATATGCTTTGTCCCGTTTTATTGTGTCACAGTTTATTAGAGAACTGAACTTCGCACAGTAACCTTTATTTTGTGCACGTAGTCAAGGAAAGGGGGACAAAAAGGGAAGGGACTAGCGGGATGGCTGGGTCTGCCGTCCACTGTAATATAAACAATTCCGGCGTTACCACGGGTGCTACTGGGCTCGTGGGGCCATGTGTCTTCGAGAGGTATCGGATTACCTCTGCACAGCGCAAGCTCTGAACGGTTCGAGAGAGAACTGAATTCCAATGAAGGTCCCTAAAACAGGCAGAGTTTTAGTCTACACTTGTAGACATTCAACGTGGCGACTAATGTAAAAAGATCTATGACAGTGTCAGATCGAAAGTTCCTAGATATGCCAAAGACAACTGGACTCATTGCAAATTCAAAGTTGGAACAGTTAGCACAATTGTCTCGTAACCATTGTCCCATGTCAGACCAGAACGTCTGTACACACCGGCAGTCCCAAAATAAGTGGGTGAGAGTTTTCTCCTCAGATTGACAAAAAGTACAGATTACAGACTCAGATAGTTTGTGCAGAAATAAAAAGCGTTTTGTAGGCAACAGTCTATGTAAAAACCTTAACCCATTCAGCCCTGACGCACTACAGCAGAAGATGGGTCGACCATGATAATTCAAGGGTAGTGCCAGATTAGCTTAGTGCCTGTCGGCGCCAAGCTAATCTGGCACTACCATTGAATTATCATGGTCGATCCATCTTCAACAACAGGTGCCTCCAAAATTTGGGAAATACGTGCGTCGGACTGAATGAGTTAACTGAAACCATCTCAGCTGCGAGTCAGGTGTGGTTTTGAAAGGTTTACGAAAAATACAGCTCCAGCTTGGTAAGTCCTCAAAGCTTTGAGACCACTTCTGAACACAAACAGGACAAGTTCTTGCTCTGACCAAGGTTGCATAGACGATTTTACAACCACCCTGTATGATAGTATTCCCCGCCTTGTTGCCTGTACTGGAACAGTCCTTAACTGGTTCTATTGTTAATGAGGTTGGGTAAGCCTTGACAGCATTGGCTATACCAGAGTACATAAAAAATGTGCAGACACATCTGGGTACAACAGTTGAAATGTTTCAAAAGACAACAACCAGTTTTATCAACAAGTTTTCAACAACCAATATCCCGTAGTCTTTCTACTCGGCAACATGGACCGTTTTCCTGTCTCTAATGATGTTTTTATTATAATGTATAGTCATTCACAGAGCACTTCGCATAAATTCTCTGGTACGCACTTGTTGTAAACAACTTTATAATGTTTGGCGACATCCACCCAAAAATAATTTGTACACTGTTGCATTAAAATATTTGCATATTCACCACCAAGTACATGTATGTTAGCAAACAAAGGATACAAACTCAGCAAGATCCTTTGTAGCAGTGAATCACCTGTCTCACTAAAGACCCTCCTAAGCCAACAGACCTTCAAAGATGTCGAAAAATGAGTGGATGAATAACATTCGCAGACCACCTTCATTGTATGCTGAGCAGACAACAGCTTTATTTATTTTTGCCCTTTTCCCATCCCACAAAAATGTAAACAACATTTTTTCAAGTTCAGTCAAAAAGTGTGCTGGAGGATCCGGCAGGTTCGTAAAAAGATATACAGTCTTTGACACTGCCAGTGTTTTAATAACTGTAATTTTACCAAGTGGTGTAAGCTGACGCTTTGACCAAACGTTCAAGACTCGCTGAATTTCAGTCATTTTACCCTCATAATTAACAGCAGTTACGATGTCAATGTTTGTCGAGAACTTTGTACCAAGCACCTTGAAAATCTCTGGGTCCCAGATGAAAATGAATTCAGGCATGAATCGAATGTAAGAATTACTCATTGGTCCCAGCCAGACCACTTGAGTTTTGTCCCTATTAATGTTAAGGCCAGAAATAGATGCGAAGTATTATAGACTGCGTATACTTTCTTCAAAAGACGTTTTGCTACCATCTAAGTACAACGAGGTGTCATCTGCAAACTGAGACAGAAGTAAGCATACGTCATTAACTTTTACACCATTAATATTTTTATTTTGACGTAAAATTGGCGCCAATATTTCAGCACATATTAAGTAAATGTACGGGGAGCTTAACGGCATCGCCCTGACGACAACCTCTTTGTCCTGGAAACCAACCAGAATAGCAGCCATTGACAGAGACACATGCTTTTATATTACGGTAAAATGTTCTGATCCTTCTCTTAATATCTGGGCCAAAGTTAAAAAAGTTGACACTTTTTCCAAAAAGGACCAGGTTAACGAGTCAAACGCTTTCTCAAAGTCTATGAGAATTAATTGACCAGGCACTTGGTTCACATGAGTATAAAAAGCGCATCATACAGAAGTCGTATGTTTCATCAACATATCTGCCTTTCAAAAATCCTTTTTTTATCTTGGTGTGTAATAGAAGGTAAACCCAGCTTCAGGCGCTCAGCTATACAAGCAGATGTTATTTTGTAACTAGTATTTAGAAGAGTAATGGGTCTCCAAATTTTCAAAAACTTCTTAACTTTCCCTCTTTGGGTATACAGGTGATCACGCCCTGACAACTGACGATGACAAAAACCATAGTTCACATAGTTACTGCTTGTAACTTAATATGTGTTCGAGTTTTGTGTGTGTATGGGGAGAGGGGGGTGGGGTCGGATCCATGTTTTACCCATATTTTTTAACTTTCCTGTGTAATGTGATATGTTTACGTTGATGCATTGTTTATGTTTCCACCCAAAATTATATAAAAAGAACATCAGCTGCACAAAAATGGTCGATAGAAATGCAACCGACCAAATAGTTCTGCCTTGTGAAAGCAAATTTCTGTGAAAAGCAATATTTTCACTGTGTTACAATGAGAATCTCACTTTTCACAAAAAGGACTTACTGTCTTTTGCCTTGAAATGGCAAAATTCTTCTGTTACTTCCTGTGCACTTCCTTTTCTTCTCACAGTTGACTTTCCCCGGTCTTCAAAGAGCGTTGGCAACGACAGTAACGAAGCTCCCCTCCCGGCCATTGACGGCGGTGATGGAGATTTTGACGCTGACGCTGACGACTACTCAACGCTGGCCCCACCCAGCGCGAGAGATGGGGATGTCGTGAGAGACGACTACACTGCTCTGGAGCAAACACAGCAACAGCAGCAACAGCAGGAAGAGTCCCAAGATGGAAAACTGGACAACGGCGCTGCTGATGACTATCTGACGCCCATGTAGGATTTCTCACTGTGGAGGGAAAAGATTCACTCAACAGCGTATCCTGTTTCGCTGTTTTCAAATTCGCTTGCAGTGTCAACATGCAGATTTTGCTCAGATATCTCTCAGTCCGCAAAAGTCCATCGGGCCGACGTCGGCCCGATGGACTTTTGCGCATTGAGATGCTTGGCTGTTGATGGAAAGGCTTTCCAAGCACTGTGTGTTTTGCTTACCATGATTACTGTCTTTAATATAATTATGTCAAAAGCAGCGCCATTTGATTGACACAAACACACCCCCTCCCCCCACCCCCACCTCCACCCCAAAAAAATGTAGTGCAATAGTGTACTTTGAATGAATTTAATACAAATTAAAGTGATGGTCGCGTTAACTTGTTACTATGGTATGTTTCAATCCAGACCAAAAAGGTGACTGCCAAGCGTGTAATATGCAAAGAAGTACCCAACGGAGAAAGAAACACGCTTAGAAAAGACGGGTACAACACAATTTATTAATATTTCGGGTAAATACCCTTTGTCAAAATAGACAAACAAACAAACAGAGAGATTAGCCGCTACTTATCTTCATTGGCAGAAAGAATGTGGCAACTGAAGGAGGTGACGTAAAAGAAAGAAAAGGAAGAACAAAAGTGCGGAAAAAGTAAAAATGACGTCAACGAAAAATCGTAAGAGAGAGACTCGGAAAGAACCTGAACACGAGAGACAAGAGTGTGTGCAAGCACGTGCAGGAGCGAGCGAAAGAAAAGGCGTGTAGATGAGGCCAGAGAAAGAGAGAGAGAGAGAGAGAGAGAGAGAGAGAGAGAGAGAGAGAGAGAGAGAGAGAGAGAGAGAGAGAGAGAGAGAGAGAGAGAGATGATGATGATGATGATGAAACTTTATTTTTCAACAGTAAAAAGTTTTGACAGAAAACAAATCGTCATTTTACAAACTTGCCGTTGCTAACATCTACAGGATAAAAAAAGAAGGGAAACTATAAAACATATATGTACATACAAAACCCAATAGCATCATTTTATACAGAAAAAATAATAATACTCATCACACACACATGCACAGACGCACGCACGCGCGCCGCTCACACATACATCCACACGCACAAACAAACACGAGCACACACACACACGCGCACACACATATAAAAACCATCTGTATGAAATACGTGAGGTACAGGAAATATTACAGTACCTGAGAAACGTACTAAGTCTGACTCATCAGGTAATCAAAAAGTTTTGTTTTAAAACTTCCTGTTGAGGTAATAGTTTTCAAATGTGCAGGGATGGAATTCCAAGCAAACGGACCAGAGAATGACATACTAGTTTTAAAAAGGTCAATTCTTGGCAGTGGTAGGGGTAAGGTATTGTTTCTTGAGGTCCGTTCACGTTCTTGGTGAGATATAAATTTAGTGGTTAGATACTGGGGTGTCATATTATTCAGTATCTTATGCATATAGACGCATTTGTTTAATGTAAGTTGCTGACGTAGACCGAGAATGTTTAAATATCTAAATTTGTCTGTGGTAGGGATGGGGCGTCTATCTATCATTTTTACAGCTCTTTTGTATATGGAGTTTAATCTCTTCATGTGGACATCACTGCAGCCGTCCCACACTGTGGAGACATAATCAACATGGGACTTTATATGAGCATGAAAAAACAATTTACGGGTATTTGTATCCGTTACATGTCTAAGCTGGGACAATAAGAAAGTGTTTTTAGCAATGGTCTTACAAACAGCATTTATATGGGTCTCCCAGCACAGTTGATCATCAACATGTATTCCTAAGAATTTACGCTCAGTGACTTGTTCAACAGGTTCAGCGTTTAATTGTAATTGTAATGGCTGTAGTCGGCGTTGATGTTTTTGCCGCGTGGCGATTAAGATACTCTTTGTTTTTGCTGGGTGAAGAACCATATGGTTCTGTCTACACCAGTCAGATACCTCATTGAGACTGCATTGTAAACTATGGCTAATGTCCGTAGTTTTTTTGCCAGAAACATGAAGACTCGTATCGTCAGCAAATAGATTACAATTAACGTCAGAATTTGTGATATGCAACGGTAGATCATTAATAAATAGTATGAATAGAAGAGGGCCCAAAATAGATCCCTGGGGGACGCCGTATTTTACATTTCCTTGCTTAGAGTATCTTCCATGGGCGTACACCATTTGTTTTCTGTCTTCGAGATATGATCGGAAGAATTCTATAGCGGTTGCGTCCAAGTGATAAACTGTTAGCTTATTTAGGAGAATGTCATGGTCCACAAGGTCAAACGCCTTTTTAAGGTCTAAGAAAACTGCTCCTGACATCAGGCTTTTATTGATTGATTCCAGCCAGCTGTCTACAATATGTGTCAGTGCTGACTGACAAGAATGTTTCGGTCTAAAACCAGACTGGTGAATATTAAGTAATTTACCTTTTTCCAGAAAATCAAGGAGATGTTTTTGAATGTGCTTTTCAAGGGGTTTTGACAAAGCTGACAGAAGGGAGATTGGACGATAGTTATTAATATCTTCAAGATCTTTTGATTTAGGGATTGGGATTACCTTTGCTTTTTTAAGAATGGTTGGAAATGTACTTTGCTTTATGCAGAGGTTGAAAATATATGTTAGTGATTCTACTGTATACGGTAATGAGATTTTTAGGGTTTCATTATCAATACCATCAATGCCAGCAGACTTTTTGTTGGGCATGCTAGAAATATATCTGCCGACTTCCGCAACTGTAATATCAGGGATGGTGAAAGTATTTGATATAGTTGTTTTTTTAAAGTGTTCTCTGAGAGAACTCGGCACTTCATACGGTTTACTGTTATTTGCAGCTGACAATGCCAATATTTCAGCTGTCGTTAAGAAATGGTTATTTAATATATCAGCTGACATATGAGATGGGATTTCGGGTGCTGATTTACCCTTTGTTATGACGTTCAGAGCTTTCCAAACAGATGCCGTGTCCTTTTTGTCTCGAATCATTTGTTGGAAAAAAAGACTTCTTAGACGCTCTAACTAAATATTTGACACGATTGCGTTGTGTTTTGTATTCTTCGTACTTTTGCTCTTTTTTCAGTTTGTCTCTAAATGACATGGCCTGCTTGATATCCGCTGTTAACCACGGTGGTATGGTGGAATGTTTAACTCGTTTTTCACGTATTGGCGCATGTTTATTGAGTACACTGAGAAACAGATCCATCCAGCACGACAAGGCACTGTCAGGAGATTGGTGATCATAAACCTCAGTAAACGAAGCATTGTGCAGGTCCCACAGAAATTCGTCTTTATTAAAGTGTTTAAAGGAGCGATATTTTATAGTTTTATGTCTTTTAGTTTTTTGCTTGTCTAGTTTCATGGAGACGTTACAACACACTGGGTTATGATCGCTAACAGCTAAGGAGGGAACATGCACATTTGATATTGTATCGTCATTTGTCACGTAAATGTGATCAATTAAGGTTGAGGATGTAGATGTGGTTCTAGTGGGGTTTTTAACTAATTGTTTTAAACCGAATAAGGCTGTTGTTGATGCCCATGCAGCATGGTGCCCTTTGGGCTTAAGTAGGTCAATGTTAAAGTCGCCCAGAAGAACAATGTTATCTTTACTTTGATTAACTTTATCCATCATTTCTACGAAGTCATCATACCAGTCCCAGTTGGCTGCTGGATTTCTATAGATAAAGCCAACCAGGACTGTGGGGGATTTAGATGTTTTCACCTCGACCCATAAACTTTCAACTTCGGCTGACTCTAAGTCCTGTCGTCGTTTAACGTTACTAATTATCGAATCATGTATATATATACTGCTAGTCCAGTGTGCTGGGGACTTGAGGCATCTCTGCGGAGTACTGAGAAGTTTGGAACTGAGATGGAGTTATCCCTGACAGTGCTTTTGAGCCTCGACTCGGATACACCAAAAACATGAAAATGTGTTGGCGTGTTTAAGAACACAGACAAATCTGGCACCTTATTAACTAAATGGTAAATGTTGAGGTGACCAATTCTCAACTCATCAGGTCGTTGTGGGGCAGTTTTTACATTATATTTTGGCATGTTGGTAACAGAACAAACGTAGCAATAATATTCCAAAAAAATAATAAAAAATAATGTCAATGTATAATGAATAAGAAAGCGACAAGAAAACGTAGGAAAAACAACAGCAACAACAATAAAGCAAAATTAAAATGTTTTTGACTCTCGTGGTCAGAGTCCGCTGCGAGTTCGAATTGCTTGGTAATGTCAGATACAAAATAAAAGGCTCGACAGCTATGTATAAAGAATCAGAAAATAAACAAAAACACTTCCAAGCGCACCTAGGCACGCTCGCCCGATGCTGCAGTTCCTAACTACTATTATAATAATAATCGCA
This sequence comes from Semisulcospira habei, assembly GCA_036245525.1. Classification (NCBI taxonomy): domain Eukaryota; kingdom Metazoa; phylum Mollusca; class Gastropoda; family Semisulcospiridae; genus Semisulcospira; species Semisulcospira habei. Next base: position 155,645,634 of record BTPG01000006.1, read on the forward strand.
CATCAAAATAAAATGGACTTCTATAATTTAAAGCAAAACAACAACAAAACAAAAAAAGTCACTGCGACTTTAAAATCAAGCACAGCTAACTACGGACAGAACAAAACCGCAGTCATTAAAGTCGAAAATGTAATTCTAGATAAAAAAAAAAAAAAAAGCTCAATTCAACTCGACTCGAGGATTAATGTCACAAAGAGATCCACGAAACACGCACAATAGAACTTTGGCAAGGCTGCGAGAAAACTACTAAAAAACAACAAAAACTGTCTGAAATACACGCTGTCAAATAAGAAGGGTGTGTCCTATGACTGTCTAACACAAGCTGTCAATCTAGAGACTCGTGTCCTAATGTCCGGCGCGTGGTCTAAATTTCTGCAGCAGAGAAAACAAGGCCGCGCAGTCACTTTCACTAAGCTGGGGCACTCCTGGGGGCGGGGGTAGTGGGGGATATGGAAATACGGAGGGATTAGAGTACGGGTACACCGGTCGGCCGTCTGCTACGAAGATGGGGGGGCCCATGGTTGGTGTGGAGTAACCGTAGGGTGGCCGCTGTGACTTCTGTTCCGGAGCAGTTCCGGCCTTTGATCCACCGCTATGTTGGGTGACTAGCGGCGTGCAGTCGGCTTGACTGCAGTCTTTTTCCACAGTATGCTCCTGTCGGAATCGGGGTGCAAGGCTGGAACTGACTGGGCGCTGAGAGCGTCGGTCTCTTTGAGGCTCTTTGTCTTTGGCACCAGACTTGCCGTGTGTGTCACCGTGCCCAGGTAGCTGTTCATGGTGGCGAGACTTTTCGTGATTTGGTTCTGGCCGGCCTGCGTTGTTGGAGGTGCGGCCAGAGTACGAACGCTTGATGTTGACAGCGAGAGCACTGGTGCCCCGCTTGTTGGGATGGATGGCGTCTCTGAACCAGCCGCTCTTTACCTCGCCGGTTCTTGTAGAGAAGGCGTAGTCATTGTCAACAAACTTGACCTTGAGGGATGCGCACATTTCCCTCAGGCAGAGGTTGGTGTCAGTGATACATGGGTCTGGCTGCTGACGCTGGTTGTTCGTGGGCAGGATGGAAGACATGGAGATTTCTGCCTTGGGGAAGACTCGTCTGGCAGCAGAAATCACATCCTTCCAGCCCTTCTTGCCGATGACGAACCCACGCTTACAGTCGTTGATGCCAACGTGTATGACGATTGTGCTGACTGTATTCGTGGGTTCGGCATCATGAAGGCGCTGTAGAATGCCGGCTCTGTCGAGGCCCGACACTGACACGACCTGTGCCTTGTCAGTGCCAGTGACGGACATCAGCTTTCCGTGCAGACCGCGTAGGACAGAGTCACCTAAAAGCAGCGTCTGGGTGACAGGCTTTAGCTCTGGAATCCCAGTACGGTCGGTGGGTTTGTCAGAGCCTGGAGAGGGTCGGGGTGTTGGTACCGGCTCCTTGTGCTCGGGCGTTTGTCGGATAGCAGTGTTGTCGTGAGCTGGACGCGGGGGTTCAGATGTGGTCGTGGTGGCAGGGGATTTGGAGGTGGCAGGCGATTTTTCCGGGGCTTGCTTTGCCTCGGTGTTGGAGGGAGGAGAAATGCCTTTCTTGCTGCCTTTCTTGCCGGTCCTCGATCCCTCCTTCTCCCCCTCCAGCTGGGTGATTCGTTGTCGGAGGTGTCTAATTTCAGTTTGCAGTGCATCCACCTCAATATTGTAGGCGTGGCGGATCTCTCCAACTGCTGACCGGAGAGCAGCTATCTCTGCCATTACGCGCTCCATGGCCAGGGGGTCTGGGTTGAGGACAACAGGGCAGACCGTCTGGCACGCAGACTCGATAACCATGACATCAGCAGGGGCAGGAGGCTGAGTGCCAATGCCGCCGACGTCAGATGTGATGGCAGCACAATCGCTGTCGATGCTGTCGTTGGTTATGGTGCCAGCGCCGCCGACGTCGGAGGTAGGGGCAGCACTAGCTTTGAGGTCGATGGGGGAGATAGTGGTAGCTCCAGTGCCGCCGTTGTCGGAGGTGAAGGCACTGTTGTTGCAGTTGTTGTAGGTGGTTGTGATGGTAGTGCCAGTGCCGCCGACGTCAGACGTAGGGGCAGCACTAGCTCTGTTGTCGCTGTCGTTGGTGGTGAAAGTGCCAGTGCCAGTGCCGCCGACGTCAGACGTAAGGGCAGCACTAGCTCTGTTGTCGCTGTCGTTGGTGGTGCCAGTGCCAGTGCCACCGACGACTGAGATAGGGGCAGCACAAGCTCTGTTGTCGCTGTCGTTGATGGTGCCAGTGCCGCCGACGTCTGACGTAGGGGCAGCACTAGCTCTGTTGTCGCTGTCGCTGGTGCCAGTGCCGCCGACGTCTGACGTAGGGGCAGCACTAGCTCTGTTGTCGCTGTCGCTGGTGGTGGCATGCGCCGAGTGCGTGGGCCACGTGCGCTGCGCTGATGTCAGTGGACGTAGGGGCAGCACTAGCTTTGTTGTCGCTGTCGTTGGTGGTGAAAGTGCCAGTGCCGCCGACTTCTGAGGTAGGGGCAGCACTAGCTCTGTTGTTGCTGACGGTGCCAGTGCCGCCGACGTCAGACGTAGGGGCAGCACTAGCTCTGTTGTCGCTGTCGCTGTTGGTGCCAGTGCCGCCGACGTCTGACGTAGGGGCAGCACTAGCTCTGTTGTCGCTGTCGGTGATGGTGCCAGTGCCGCCGACGTCAGAGAGAGAGAGAGAGAGAGAGAGAGAGAGAGAGAGAGAGAGAGAGAGAGAGAGAGAGAGAAAGAGAAAGAGAAAGAGATCTGGAAACATGGAGGCACAGCACTGCACAACAAGCTCCATGACCTCTTTCTCTGCTGCTGGGAGGAAGGAACACTACCAAAAGATCTCCGTGATGCAGTCGTTATCACCCTGTACAAGAACAAAGGCGAGAAGTCTGACTGTTCCAACTATCGGGGAATTACCCTGCTGTCCATTGCTGGGAAAATCCTTGCAAGGCTGCTCCTGAATCGGCTGGTACCTGCCATCGCTGAAGACCAACTCCCAGAGGGCCAGTGTGGCTTCAGAGCAAACAGGAGCACCACCGATATGGTCTTTGTGCTGAGACAGCTACAGGAGAAGTGCCGCGAGCAGAACAAAGGGCTGTACGTAACATTTGTCGACGTAACAAAAGCGTTCGACACTGTGAGCAGGCAAGGCATGTGGCAGATCCTGGAGCGACTTGGCTGTCCCCCAAAGTTCCTCAACATGATTGTCCAGCTACACGAGGACCAGCAAGGCCAGGTCAGACTCAACAATGACCTCTCAGAACCATTCCCTATTCTCAACGGCGTAAAGCAGGGCTGCGTGCTGGCACCAACACTCTTCACCATCTTTTTTAGCATGATGTTGAAGCAGGCCACAGTGGACCTCGATGATGACGATGCAGTGTACATCAGGTATCGTCTCGATGGCAGCCTGTTCAACCTCAGACGACTGCAGGCCCACACGAAAACCCTAGACCAACTGATTCGTGAGCTGCTTTTTGCTGATGATGCTGCCCTCGTTGCACACACAGAGAGAGCCCTGCAGCGCATCACATCTTGCTTCGCAGATGCTGCCCAGCTCTTTGGACTCGAGGTCAGTCTGAAAAAGACAGAGGTCCTCCATCAGCCGGCACCCAAGACAGTGTATCGCCCTCCTCACATCACCATTGGCGAGTCTGAACTAAAGTCAGTGCACCAGTTTACTTACCTTGGCTGCATTATCACGTCGGACGCCAAGCTGGACAAGGAGCTTGACAGCAGGCTGGCAAAAGCGAACAGCGCTTTCGGGCGACTTTTCAAGCGGGTGTGGCACAATCAACAGCTGAAAACAGGCACCAAGATCAGTGTGTACAGAGCTGTGGTCCTCACCACCCTGCTGTATGGTTCCGAGTCCTGGGCCCTCTACCGCAGCCAACTACGACTCCTCGAACGCTTCCACCAACGCTGCCTGCGTACCATCCTGGGCATTCACTGGAGTGACTATGTCACCAACGTCGAGGTCCTTGAACAGGCTGAAACTGTGAGCATCGAGGCTTTGCTGCTGCGGACACAGCTCCGCTGGGCGGGGCATGTCTCCAGGATGGAGGATCATCGCCTACCAAAGATCACCCTGTTCGGCGAGCTTGCTACTGGACACCGTAACAGAGGGGCACCAAAGAAGAGATACAAAGACTGTCTCAAGAAGTCACTTAGTGCCTGCCAAATCGACCACCACCAGTGGTCTTCGCTTGCTGCGGACCGTGACACCTGGCGCTCCACCATTTACAAGGCAGCTGTCTCCTTTGAGGACTCTCACAGAGCTAGCCTTAAGGACAAGCGGCTCAGGAGAAAAAACAGAGATGCCGCAGCTCAGAACCCTGGCCATACCTTCCCCTGCAGCCACTGCGGTCGAACCTGCCTGTCTCGGATTGGCCTCCGCAGCCACGAACAAGCCTGCAGACGTCGTGGGCAACTCCTATAAAATCTTCGTTTGCGAAGTCAAGCCAAGAGACCCTTGGGCACGAAGTAGGCGGAGTGTCTAATACACAAAGCCTGCTAAACACCAACCCGAAGGCAAACTTTATATCACCTTCAAGTTGAGGACTACCTCGGGGAAAAACGGGAGGACCTTCCTTCCTTTTCCTTCTCTTTCTCTCTCTCCGTCTCTCTCTCTCTCTCTCTCTCTCTCTCTCTCTCTCTCTCTCTCTCTCTCTCTCTCTCTCTCTCTCTCTCTCTCTCTCTCTCTCTCTCTCTC
>BTPG01000006.1:155652844-155666032 GCA_036245525.1 Semisulcospira habei
TGAGTGAGTGAGTGAGTGAGTGAGTGAGTGAGTGAGTGAGTGAGTGAGTGAGTGAGTGAAACTTGACATTAGCTGGCCCGAAGATTTTTACACTCGTTAAATCTGCTTTATATAACCGGTCACAGCGTTTTTCCACAATCGTATGTACATTAGATTCAAGAAAGAAACACGCCTGTAAAGCAAACCGGTTGTAAAGCTACGTTTCCATAAGCACGAATCCGATACGAATACCGGCGATCCGAACCCGATGCAATGATGCAATTTTCCTTCAAAAATTGCGTCATTTTCGTTCGAAGCCGGATGCGAATTCGTTTATCGGATCAGACATAATAATGGCAGCACACAAACATCAAAAGGACTTGCAAGATTTTTTCTGTTTCGGACCCGCTTCGGATTCGGATCGGTTTCATATCGGATTCGTGTTTATGGGTAGATCTGAGGACTGTATTACAGGAGACAGATCGACCATGGTAGTTCAAGGTTGGTAGCAGAATAGCTTGGCGCCTATAGGCGCCAAGCTATTCTGCCACCACCCTTGAACTATCATGGTCGAGCCGTATCTTGCTGTGGTGTGTCGTGGGCAGAATGAGTTAAGACACAGGTACACATCAAGTGTCACAGCAGGCGAATCATACGCCGCATGTGAAACTGATCTCTGTGTAAAGAGGGAGAGTGGAGGCGTGGGGATGGAGGGGGGGGGGAGGAGGGGGTTGGCAACGGGGTCCACACATCTGCACGTCTCCTCCTATGACCATGTCTCAGCTGCAGCGGGTTGGATCGACCATGACTTCAAGGTTTTAGAGTGCTTGATAGCAGCCTTTCCAGGCGCCAAGCCGATGAAAAAAACGACTGACCCGGCCTGAGCAATCAAATCCATTTCCTCCCACTATACTGTTTGTCAGCCAAGGCCGGCTGTAGAACGCACGACACTCTCCAGCATTACGAGTAAGCAAGATATCGAAGGGCCGACGTCCACTGACGTCGGCCCGACGATCTTTCGCGTACCGTGTAAAGTGCAGAACTCAGGCGTGACTGAAGCTGTACAAACGCCTTTTACCGTGTGGTGTGTATGTAACATACATGTTTTGTAGGCGAAAGAGCTGAATACAATGTACTCGTGATAGCCTGACCCGGATAACATCGGAATGCAAGGTTTAGTCAAATAAAAACCAGATAGCCTCCTCTGTCTGTGTATGTAAAGGCAGACACTTTCTTTCAGCGAGAGGCATAGATTCTCATGAGTCCTAGCGATCGCAGGGACTCGTGAGAATCTATGCCTTACGCAGATGATGGAAATCGACTAGAGAGGGACGGGGGACACTTTTCCCTTCTCATATTTCATTATCTATGGAGTAAAAGCACTCACGCGCTGTTTACACAACTGAGAAAGGGTCGCTCTATAAACCTACAGACTTCTTTTCTTTTCTTTCTGAATATCGACAGTTATGGAAGCAACGTAGTATTAACGCTAGATGGAGAAACTAACACGAACGTTATACTGACAACTAACACTCTGGCCGGTAAGTTTTGAAGTCATTGTTTTCTACGTGATATTGTAGGTTTATATTCGAATTATTTCACTACTCACTCACGATTGTGTAAGATGATAGATGTAATGTCGGTAATGCATTAGAATGATCAGGAAGCGTATGCTGGATTCTGTTGTTTGTGTTTGCGTCGAGACAAGCAAGGTAATGGTTGGTGAGAGGAGCGAGCAAGAAGGCATGAAAAAAAAATGAAATAGGTATGTGTGCGTTTCTGTAATGTATGACCTCATAACTATGCTTTTGATCGTCTTACATATACATTCTTAACTCACTCGAGACGTGCCGCCTCCGGATACGCGGCTTATACGCGAAGAATGAGTGAAGCGTATTCACTGCCAGTGGACGCACATTGTATTTCTTAAATTATTGTACATTCAACATAAGAAAAATCGTCAGACGTCGAAGGAACATGGATACCAAGTTGGTTTCTGCGGGTGCTCATGAAGATCTGTACCTCTCTCAGTTGGTTGGTGTTAAATTTTTTTCGGCATTGAAATGATCAAGCTGAAGCCGCGTATCCGGATGCCGTTCGTCTCGAATGAGTTAAGTGTACTTATTGTGTAACTGACAAATGTCCAGGTACAAATACCGGCTTTATATGGCATGTCCGTTGAAAGATCGAGGTACATCAAAAGTGGCAAAGCTGACTTTACTCAGTGCTCAGGTCTTAGTCAATAGACAACAGCTGCCCCTGCCCCCCAACCCGGCGGTAACGGCCGTCCATTATCACACCGGTGTCGTGCCATATTAAACGACGAACTAATGAATCAATCAACTGATAAAGTGTGTTCAATCTTTGTCCTCACACCAGATTTCGCTTACCGTCTGCTTTTGCTCAGTTGCAAACTAAACATTCTTTCAGTCTATCTGAACTACTGTGTGCATTGGCAGAGTATGTCACAATAGTAGTAAACTGACTAGTATCTTGCATCATGAAAAGAAATACAAAAAAAAGGAAACACGCTTGCAAACTGTTGTGTTGTACTAGTGTCTCTTTTAAGCGTATTGGAAACACTCTCTCAAAGGACTTTACTATACTCGTACTTGCCCTTTCTAAGCCTGTTTTTTCCCCAATGTTGGGTACTTTTTTTTTCATTAACCCTTTCACTGCCGAAGCAAGGTGAACGTTATACCCAGCTGCAAGAGACATAAACGCTCATGAGCCCCCGCAGTCGCGAGGGCTCATGAGGATTTATGTCTCTGGTTAGTCCTATGTTCTTTATACCTTATTTCGTCCCATTTACATATGTGTTCTGCACGCGAATGTCGACAAGTGTGCAGTCGTTTAAGACATGAAATTCGGAGGATATAAGTCGCTTGTTAGTCCTCTGCTCATTATGCCTTATGTTGTCATATTAACGTCTATGTTCTTCGCGCGAACGTCGATGAGTGTGCAGTCGTTTCTGATGCGAAATTCGTGATTACTGACAGGGAGGGAAGTAAAAGATGTTGCTGTTGGATTTTTTTGTGTGTTTGTTTGTTTGTTTGTTTGTTTGTTTGTTTGTTTGTTTGTTTGTTTGTTTGTTTGTGTTTTTCATTTGACGCGCTTGGCAGTCACCTTTTTGGTCTGGCGGATTTTTTTTTTTTTTTTTTTTTTTGGGGGGAGGGGTATCCAGGATGACGTCACAAACGTGTATGCTCCATCGCCATTTTTCAGTGAACAATGCACATCACCGCTCGACTCCTTATCGCTAGGAGAAATTTTCTTCCTTTGCTACAGGACTAGTAAACCTTCAGGAGTTTATAGGAATGTATGCTTTCCGATAAAGGTTGAAACGCGATTGAAAGAACAGTCTGACTAGACCCAAAACAGCTACATAGAGGTGTATTTCGGCAGAATGGCCAGAATATACTTGTAACTATTTGAATTAATAATGTCAGAAGGCTCTTTCTATCGTACGCGAATCAAATCTCATCACGGCAGGTCCACTGGTAGATGCAAGGGACGCGACTCGTACAGATTTCCTCGCCCTGTGACGGCCTTGTGACCGGCAGTGTATCTGAAGTTTATTTAACCCTTTTCATCCTGATACACCAGTTGATTAAAAATAAATTTGACTGATAGTTCAAGGGTGGTGCCAGAATAGCTTGGCGCCTGAGTCGCCAAGCTATTCTGGCACCACCTTTGAACTAAAACAGTTGCTCTATCTCCTAATCTGTAACTGGTGTAGCCTTCATAGGACGATAAGCAAATTTTACAAAATCAGCCTCAGGATGTAATGGGTTAAAGGCCTTTTATTAAGCCGGTAAAAAGCCATCCTTAGAAAGACTGCATGAGTCATTCAGTGTGACCCTTACTCGGGCCATATTAAATGCCTTTGAAAAGGTTAGAGACATCTCGAGGCAGAAAGACATGCGGCGTGTCTGCAAGAGGCATAGATTCTCACGAGCCCCTGCAAAGCACGGGCTCGTGAGAATCTATGCCTCTTGCTGTCCGAGATTAGCTGTAGGTTTTCTTCACCTCGAGGATGTTGTCTGGCGGTGACAAGTAAGGCTTCACCTCTTCAGCAGAAAGTCAGTCACTGAGGCAAGCAGATACCAGCAAGCAAACGGGGCACAACCTTGTTTATTAGGGGTGAGGCAAGGAAAACGCCCTTGAATTAGTCAAGTTAACTCTTGTAGCCCCAAGGTCCCATTTCTCAAATTGTGGATGTGTTGCCTAACGACTATGTACCAGTTGTAGGAGATGGCATGACCATGATAATTCAAGGGTAGTGCCAGATTAGCTTGGCGCCTGAAGGCGCCAAGCTAATCTGGCACTACCCTTGAATTAGCATGGTCATGCCATCTCCTGCTGTACGGATCCGGGGCTAAAAGGGTTACATGTTGTGCACTGAAGCTGGAGACAGATTTTTTCCTTGCCAGGCTTCAAGCTAGCCAGATGTCATGTTATGAATTTTCTCCTGCGACTTCTTCACGTTGGGTTGATGTCGCCTCCGAGACTATGAACTGAATTGAATTAAATTGAAAAAGTTTATTATCCATTAAATGTTGCACATAAAATGGAAATTTACCTTTGGCCAACATCACATAGATATTAACAGGTAAAACACATACTAAGATAACACGTATTTACGAATTATGTAATTATGAAGACGTTACCGTAGGTAATACACTTTCAAATTTGTCTTGGAGTTACAACAATTGCTTTAGAAGAGATATACAATAAGTTACTTATTGTAATTTATTTACTATGTCTATGTCGAAAATTTAATAACTAGTGTTGTGCATTCCTTTCTTAGCGTGTTTCCTAACTATGATGTACTTGTTTTGTTTTTCTTATGCGTGTTTCTTTCTTTTTTGAGAGAATTTCTTGAAAGTTGTAATATGATTTCTCTCTTTTACCTTTTATCGATCTTTTTACAATGATCACAGCGCAATAATTTCCTCTTCATTTTTGGATAATAAAGTTGTCTGAATCTGAATCTGAATTTACTTTCAACTTTGCTCAAATTTTATTTTTTTGAATTTTTGCTAACAAACACCAAATGCACGTAGAGCTAGTATGTTTGTACTGGTATACAGAGAAAATGCAACAAGATTGACTTAGCTCTGTGTCTGTTGCATGCTTTTAATGGTATCCACATCCATTTAGGCGGTCTGGTCAGCGAACGACATACTTCATGACTGCTGTCTGCACAAAGGGTTAACAAACACATTCGAGACGCGCCGAAGCTTAACCGCATAACTGCCGGGGCAAGGCGAACGCCACCCTGCTGCAAGAGACATAAACCCTCATGAACCCCCGCAGACGCGGGGGCTCATGAGGATTTATGTCTCTTGTTAGCGCTATGTTCTGAATGCCTATATTTTCCCCATTTACATTTGTGTTCTCCACGCGAAGGTCGGTCAGCGTGAAGTCGTTTTGTGATCTCTGACTTTGAGGGGTTTGTGCCACGTATCAGGATGCGGCGCGCCTCGTGTAACTTCTGAAATCGGGAACAAGGACTTTAGTCTGAATAGAGGAGATATAGGGCCAGCTGCATGTGTGAGCTTACTCCTGCACCAGCCACTAAGCAAGGTGCACCGCTGGCTGGTGCAGGACTAAGCTCGCTCATGCAACTGGTGCATGGTTTCGATTTCGCTTCTGTTATCAGGCGATGAATGGATGGCGACTCAGTATCGAAACTCAGTCAGCGCGATACCAACTTTTTCCTCCGTCGTTTGACTCTAGTGAAGACTCCGACCGTGTGCTCTCTTTGTTGAAAGCGTAATGTGATTTATAACTGATACTTTGACAACAGATACCGTGGTCACTGGTCGTGTCGAATTGGATCTGGGCCCATTACATCGCAGGACCTAATTTAGGTATATTCACGCGAGGTAGTAATCGATTTTTCTCTGCCACGTTTACAGACATGTGCATGTTGTCTTATTCAGTGACAGGCATTATATGTGTGTTGCCTTGCATGTGTTGTGTTATGTGTTCGGCCGGGGCGTTGGTATTTTTTTTTTTTTTTTAACAACGTGAATGATTAAAACAGCAATGCTATTAGTGTTCGGTTTAGTTTATTTGTTGAACTGAATTAAATCGCCACTACTGGCAATGGCTCAGTTATTTATCGCGAAACTCTCTGGCGGAAATCAGATCTTTTGCAGTGATTTCTGTATGCGTTCATACACGCTCGAGTTCTATTACGTAGTTACACCAGTTTTGCAGATTTGTTTTTAGGTGTTCAACATCCAAAAGCCCGAGATGTCACAGGGACAAGAATTCTAAGTGGTGTCAGTCAGCAAGAGGCATAGATCCTCATGAGCCCCCGCAACTGCGGGGGCTCATGAGGATCTATGCCTCTTGCGGTTGGGTGGTATTCAAATTTTCTCGGCACTAAACGGGTTAATACGTTATATACCCGTATAAATTGTCTCTTATGGGCAACCCGGCAGCGTGTTTTGATACAAATCAATGGGCGTAGATGTTGCTTTATTCAGAATGGTGCGCGTATGATGTTATTCTTAGGCAGACCTGGCTAATGAAATCAGTTATTTCAACACTTGCCTTGTTAAAACCCATGGACTGCTACTAACGATAATGTTCGGCGGAATAGGTAGTTACGCGTCTCTTTCACCGAACCGTGTCGTCAGTAATAGTCAAGGCGTATCGCTAGTAGTTGTTAACCCCTTGGCTGTCAGTAATGATTTTTCTCGGGATGGTTCCTACATTGCGACAAAAAATCGCTACCGACAGCCAAAGGTTTAAGGGTATCATATGATTATGTTTCCCTTTGCATGCTGCATCATGACAAGATTTGATTTTTACCACACAATAGTTTATTAGTATTCACCTTTTGAATACCTTTTCCTTTAAGCCATATTTTTCCTTCGGCCTAGCAACAATTTTCACTTGAAATGTGCACATTTTTGGTTTATTTCCCCGTGTTGTTTCAGCTGGACCCAGTGACGGCAAGCTGTGTCCGCAAGACCAGTAGCCCGCCTCAAGCAACCAGAAGTGCTATCATCGGTCACTGATTTAATATATTAAAGAACAGAGGAGACAGTCATCTTGGAGAAGAAGCATCTCGACAGCTTGATGGGTATCGCCTTATTTTTCTCTTTTTCCTTTCCAAAACACACGATTAGTCCTGTGACCACTCATTAACCCCCTTAACTGCCGGGGCAAGGCTAACGCTACCCATCTGCAAGAGACATAAATCCTCATGAGCCCCCGCAGTCGCGGGGGCTCATGAGGATTTGTCTTTTGTTAGTCCTAGTCAGGGATTTTTGTAGAATCCATGGTCCTTTGTATTGTGTGCCTATGTTTGATCCCATTTACATCTGTGTTCTTTTACGCGAATTCGGTCAAGGTGTAGTGGCTTAGGACGCGAAATTCGTGATCACTGACAGTGGAGGCGCTACTTTTGTAAGTGTTCCAGTAAGTAAAGGTTAGGTACTTGGGCCGATCTCATCCATACGGCCGTGCGCATGAGACTAAATAAACTGTAAGCCGCGTTTGTGTCGACGGTGTGACTTACATCAACCGCATGACAGTTTAACCCCTTGACTGCGCACGGCCCAACTGCCAGAGACATAGATCTTCGTGATCCCCTGCAGCAGTTGCGGGGCTCATGAGGATCAATGCCTCTTGCGTATACCACTATGTATCCATTTTTCTCGGACGGCTGGAGTTCTTTCGCTTTGAATGAACAACCATTTCAGAAAAACAACTTGTGGAAAAGGGGTCAGGCGTTAAGTTACTGCAAGATAAAGTGAAAGAATGACATTTTTTGGGCTGGAAAATGTATGAGTCTTTATTTACGAAAGTTACAACGAATATTAACCCCGTCTCTGCCACTGAACACATATTTTGTTTCTAAAGTCTTTGCTCCATCAACAGCGGCCAAAAGCAACAAGCGTCCAAGGAACATGGAGACACGTTGGTCTTAACACGAGGCATGGATCCTCATGAGCCTTCGCAGTCGCGGGGGCTCATGAGGATCTATGCCTCGTGCAGTTGGGTCGTGCTCACTTTTTCTCGGCAGTGAAGGGGTTTATGACCGAATTTGCTCTTTCTTCTGTTCAGATGTTGTGCACCTCTACGTCATTGGAGGAATTGAAGGGGCTTTGCTGCTGGCAGTTTTTGTAATAATCATCATTGTACTTATTACGTAAGTTTCCCTTTTTTTTTTTTCCTCGAACGTGCTTAGCTCAGTATTGAGAAAATGATAGTTGAGAACGGCATACAGTCTCATACGTGAGACCGACATTTCTTGTGAAATGGAAAGAGTCCGTTAAAAGGTCATGAAATTTATACCTGTCTGGTCAAGCCGCAAAAATGTATGACTCCTACTTTTCATGACCAGTTATATAATAAATGAGTGTTACGTGTTGTCGTAGTCGTAGTATGATAAACACACCAGAAGCACGCACGTAAGGTTCTTTTAAAGAAACTTCAGTCAGCTGCAACCCGTCACACTTGGCTTAAGGATGTAAACCACACTGGAGTAACAGTTCCAACAATATTTTTTTGCAGCGATGCGATCTCCAAACGATGCATCCACAAATGCACCAACACTGATACACTGCGTATCTATCTCACTGACAATGTACAACGATACCTTGCGTATCTCGCTCAATGTCAATGTGCCTACGATACACTGCAATTCTACAACTGTCAATGTACACACACGCTTCCTAGCATGGTCTTTTATAGTAGTATGCTTTCAAGAATAATCTAGCAAATTCATACAACACAACCAATCAGAAAAGAACACGTAACCGAAACTCATAAATATTGAGGAAAAAGAATTTTCTAGAATAAACTACCAGGTTCCACTGTTATTTTAAACGTCTTTTATACTATGTTGCAAAGTGTTGCCGACACTTTGACGTCGCATGTGAGGTCACTCGACAGAGCGCGACTTCGCTCGAACGTTCTGGTCTATTCTCAGCGAATCTACGCATCACAAGTGAAAATCGACCGCTATTCTCCGTGCGGTTTTTCTAGAAACTTCCGGACTAATCTTAGCGTAGCATAACAAAGTCAGTTCCGCTCTCCGTGCGAACGGGAATGAATTCTACTAAAAAGGTACGTGATTCGTATCCACAATAGCTCAAATAATTATCGGTTCGTTTCGTACGATTAATGCATGCGTGCTCTCACAGAACAACACAGCCACAAACGTAACAATGAGACTATAGCATTTATCGCAACGTTTCATTTCCTGGTTGGTTGGTTAGTTCGGGGTTTAACGTCCACGGCACCGAAGTGATAATGGACGGACCTGACGGGCGGGTTATGCGGGACAGGGAAATCTATTGCGTATGGAGTACGACCTAAACACTGATCAACTCAGGCGCACTCCAACTGTGCCACTTTGATTTACCAGGACCTTTCAACGGACATGCTAATTTCCTGTTATATACTGGCTTTCACATACATGATGCACGAGAAGAACTCTGTCTAACTGCATTTTAAATTTAAAGTAAAAAGATATGGTTGATTTTATGTCCCTTTGCCGTAACTTGTGCTAGTGTGTGATTTTGGACCTTACGGCTGTCGCCGTAAGGTTCAAAATCACACACCAACACACACGTTTTTATGGAACATTTATGTTTCAGCGACATAAGACGAAAAAAGCAGCTGAAGAACTCTCCGTCCAAAATGGCCCACAATAACGCCAACTCGGATCTAACGCACGATGCGGACGGCTATTGCACCATTAATATCAACAAGAAGAAAGCAGGCACTACCACAGAGCCGTCCCAAATCAAAAAGAAACTCACGTGGTTAAACCGGAAACATTCAAAGGCTACAGATGGCGCCACAAAAGATGACGAATCCACACGGGCAAAGAAACCAGAGGGACAAGGAGCAGAATCTTTTGGTGCAAATATGGACCCGGATCTTGAATATAAGAATTTGTCGACCAGTGATGGTGAAAAGATGAAGGTCTACCACATTTTAGAACCAGACGCAAATGCTCCACCAGAAAACGACATTGTAATTGTTCAAGAAAAAATTCGAAGAGGCCCAACTGACAAGGAAGGGGATACTCGACACGTTTACCACATTCTAGAATCTGACCCCAAAGCTCCTCAGGAAAAGGATATAGTATTTGTCCAAAAACAGCACGTAAGGGCAAATGACCATAGTGACGTAGAAGGTCATAGCAAAACGGTCTACCACATCATAGAGGCTGACCCAAATGCTCCGCAAGAAAAAGACATAGTGTTTGTTTCGATTCGGGATAAGGGAGGACGAAACGTCAAACAGAATGCAACCGCTCACGTGACCGAATCTGGTTCACGAGAAAAAAGCCTTCATGTCTACTCCGAAGTGCATGATAATCGCGCATTTTTGGATGATCAAAAGACCGGTGAAATGAAATTACAGCCAGTTCTTTCGCAGAATCGGTGTGATGAATACCAGGATATCGATCTAACCGACAATCCAGATATGACCACTACTGCAACCCTGTCATCGCCCACTAAAAAGAAGCGCAAATGGACGATATGGAAACGCGGCAATGCTGCAGAGAGTTCCACGAAACAGGACAAACAAAAAAGCACAAAGAAAACCGAAAAAGCAAAAGCGGGCAGCCCCAGTCAAGATCAGGTTCACACTGGCTGCCTCCCTCGATCCGCTACGCACGTGCGTAGCGGATCGAGGGAGGCAACCAGTGTGGATCAGGACAACGAAAACCGGAGTGCATTTGCCACGGACGAGGAAACGAAAAATGTTTATCACATTTTAGAACCAGACGCTAACGCTCCACAAGACCCTGCCATTGTGATTGTTCCAATTCAGCATCGTCTCGATCTGAGCGGCAGGAACCGCACAGCACATCCGCAAGAAGACGTTCCCCGTGACAGCAGCAGCTTGCATCTCTATTCCATGGTTAGAGACAGTCTTGTCGCGTCTGCAGAAGACCAGAACAGCCCCATTCGTGCCGCAAATGTTCAGTCTGTCCGTGGAGCGGCTTGCGCGCGAGAGAGCGAGGTCTATTTGTACACAAATGTTGAAGTTCAAACAACTACAGGTGATCAAAAGACCGCACAGTCGGGGACCAGTGGTCAAGACGGAACTACTGGCCAATACGAGGTGGTGGAATTTAAGCGAGACCGCAAGTTGTCCGCGAAATAAATATCGCATTAGCCCCTTCACCGCCAGTTGACGCAGACGATGTTTCTCTGTTTCTGCAGTCATCGTTGATTCAACGCCAAAGAGCCCAAGCCGTCCCAGGAATACAGACTCAAAGTGGTGTCTGCACGAGGCATAGATCCTAATGAGCCTCCGCAATTGCGGGGGGCTCATGAGGATCCATACATCTTGCAGTATTACTGGTACTCGCTTTTTCTCGTCGGCGGTGAAGGGGTTAAGTGGGAAACGGAGATTGAAATGCACCAGTCTTTGCAATCACACTAGGGTTTGATTTCACCTGTTCACAAAAGTGAAGTTGTCTCCCATGGCATCTTGATGCATTTCTCACAACTCACTGGACGTTGATAAACTGCAATAAAACGTTAAACTTTTGAGGTTAATATTTTGTGTGTGTGTCTGTGTGTGTGTGTGTGCGTGCGCGCGCGCGCGCGTGTGTGTGTGTGTGTCACTGTGTGTGTGTGTGTGTGTGTGTGTGTGTGTGTGTGTGTGTGTGTGTGTGTGTGTGTGTGTGTGTGTGTGTGTGTGTGTTTTGTAAGGTTGCGTAACAACATCCTGCTTTGTAAATGACAGGCAGGTTCTCCAAAGCACGCATGAAACACACCACTGCGTCATTCCCACAGCATTTCACGTACACAGCATTCGGTGAAAGCAAACACACTCACTTTGAACACCCGGAAGAAAACTGCCTACCCGAAAACCGTGAGATAGCACGAATCAATAGAAGACTTAACCCTCGCCTCCGTCCCACCTCAGGCCCACGGTATAAATATGTCGATCTCTACCAGCAAGATGCACAGATTCTCATGAGCCCATGCAGTCGCATTCTGTAAGTGGGGTAGTAGCCGAAAGCTTTACCAGAGCCCTGATTAGTACGATCTGCTCCTGGGCAGGCTTAGACTGCTACAAATACGATGCAGCGTGTTAGTAATTGTGTCTTTGCTCAAACAAAACTTTCTACCCTTTTTTTCACAATCAGTGCATGCCACACATGCTCACACACATGCACATTGCGCAAACCTGTGAGCAGAACATCTAGTTCTTTCATCAAATGTCCATGGAGATACAAGCAAACAATTAATGTATCACTGAAGCATCCAATAAATACAATTTGTTTAAAAGTATGATGAAAAAACCCCACTTTTTTCACAATCCATGAGAGTATGCACACGTACCAGAGATATCCCACGTTGAGCGTAACGGAAGGTTTTCTCCTGCGTACAAGGCAGGCAAGTCCAGAAATGTCTTTCATTTTATGGCATTAAAACTCTATAAACTTAAGTGAGCACCGTTTGACCAGCATTTCTTGTGAGACATACTAAGAACATGTATAAAGGAGATACTGATGGAGTAGGTCGCTTTAAGTTGAAATCTTCTGTGAAGATAGATCAGCTGACAGATGGAGCATGCTGATTAAAGGGTGGTGCCAGAGTAGCGTGGCGCCTCGCTATTCTGGCACCACCCGTGAATTAGCATGGCGGTCCACCCGGCAACTGGTGTTACACATCGTATGTACACGCAACTGCATACCCGCAGTTAATGTTCATGTTAAATGCAGCGTGTAGCTTGAACCAGCAGTGTCATTTTTTCACCTGTAAGAACAATCCTAAAATAGACTAAGCAAACACTCAGCCAAGTCAATGAAAAGGCTTGCAAAGTGAACTGTTCAGCTACCGTACGTGAGTGAATTATGATTAAAGGTCTATAGCTTCTTGTGCGTGGTCGGATTGAAATCTTCGTCTGTGATCAAGAGAAGAAGCGGGATGGAAATGCTTTGTGCGGTTGTGTTGAGCTTGTTGACATTATATGTTTCTGGACAGGGAAGCCAACTTTGTAAGTTTAATTTACACGCTATTATTTTAAGCATGACAAATCCCTATGTGCCGATGAAAGAGGTGTCTAATTGTTTGTCTTGATGAGTTTAACGCTTTGGAGGGTACTGATGTACCGAACGTTGAAAACGTAAATATGTCAAAAACGAACTATCCTGCCTCATTTTCTGTCCAGCACGCACACACACACACACACACACACACACACACA